>CM060619.1:12905489-13235489 GCA_030578275.1 Meda fulgida
TTATTCATTAAGATAATTCTAAACAGATTTCTGTAGTTCAAACAACTCGGAATTGTAGTTGAGAACGTCAGTTATGACGGCCCACGTATTAAAAAACAGTCGGGTTTAAATTGGGCTCATAATTAGTTAATGTGTCGGGCCGGGCCAGACTCGGACACTACGTGCACGGCTCGGGTAGAGGGTCGAGCTTGATTTTTTTGGGGCCCGATCTAAGCTCTAATATATATCTGTCTCTCCCCTTTAGTGACACTCATGTCAGAATGCTAGAGGACTGTGTGCTGGAAACCATTCAAGAGCAGAACAAACTGGCAGCCGGCTCTGACAGGTCAGTTCTGATACCTCTGAGAGCTGGAGTCACTTTTATTCTCACACAATTAGCAGGCTCGTATTCTTACTGTTATATTTTTTTTTACTGTGCAGACTGATGCCGATTCAGCAGTGTGAGCTTGTGCTGGTCCACATCTACCCGCAGGGTGATGACACTCTGGTCTCGGATCGGCAAAAAAAAGAGGTAGCATTTCTCTCTGCATTAGTGCTAAATGCAAATTAATTTCCATTGGGATTTACAAAATGAGATATTTGAAAAAAAATGAATCCTTTAATCAAATGAACCAGCTCCATAATGTTCGGATTATAACTTTCATGAAACAAAGAAGTATTTTTTAAAAATCAGGCAAAACTCTACAAAAGCCAAAATTCTACCAGTTTTTGATTCCCAGCTCTACTTTTAAAGCATTCTTCTTTCATGCTTTCAAACTTCACTTGCCATTATGTGTTATTTTTCAGGTTCAGTATTAAAAAGAACTATACTGCAAATTTGTTGTCACTATTGTGTAGTAATGTCTCTTTGTCTTCTGTGTGTGTGCAGCTCTCATCAGTGTTGAGCAGTGAGGTTCACAGTGTGCGAGCTGGACGCTATCTAGCGTGTAAACTGAATGTACTGGTTCAGCAGCACTTTGATTTGGCCTCAACCACCATCACAAACATCCCAATGAAGGTCAGACTGACTGTCAAACAGTCTCCTCTCTGCCTGTCTCTCTCTTTCTCTCTTCATCACTTGTTTGCACTATATCGGTTGCTTACACAGCTGCTGTTTTCATGGTTTATTGTTTGTTTTGCTAGCCTACATTAAATGTCTGTGAGCAGGTCAGTACTTTACAAGAGCTACTATTACTTATCCAGATCAAAACCCCACCCCCTCATCCAGCTCTTGCTAATCTCTGATTATTAATGGGAGCTTCAAAGATACATTTACATATTACATTATTTGGGCTATAATAATTGTAAAGACTCTTTCCTAAGCACAACTAATACATTTGGATAATACTGTTGTATGTTTACAGTGTAAAAATATATAATGCCTATTAAGGAAAGTAGTTTTTAAAATTATATATGAAATATTATTCATTAATTTATTTAATGCATAAAGTCAACATGAAATCAAAATGTACCTTATTTAGTTTCCTAATGCACATTTCTGTTCTTATTATGCACAGTTATTATGCATGTTATTATAAAAAAATAAATGTTTACACTGTTTGAGTATTACTCTGCCTTGAAATGACTTGATTTTGCATCACTTTTGGCTACTCTTTTAGGTAATGCAGATTTTCTTAAAATCTTGTCAGTATTCAATGTTGTAATTTAATGTTGGTCACTCTTTAAGAGATTTCTTTTTAAAGTGTTTTTATTTGGATACATCAAGAAGCTCTGCAATAAAAGTCAGATTTAACTATTCTGATTCAGATTCTTCTTAATGGTTCCATTAAGAAATAAAGGGAATGTTTTTTTAATTTATTTTATTGCTGTTATTTGCTCTCAGCTTTCTGTCCCCAAATCATTTTATATTTGAACAGAAATCTAAGGTACATAAAATATCATTCTTGCAAAGAAGTGTTTACACACACTGTTTTTAATCATGTCCGATTCAGTAAGTGAATCAGATTAATGCTTAAACCATTCCGGCTGATTTATAAGAGTTTTTGAAACACTTAACAAAACAACTTGTTTGTATCACAATGATTGATATCCATTTGTTCATGATCCAGTCAATTCTTAATGGATAAAATCAGGTCCCACACGCTTTTTGTCTTTTTGAACAATAAGTTTCACTCTAAAATTCATCACATCAGGGAAGTTAAATGGGTTGCGAAAGACATTTCATGTTGACTTTAACAGAATTCTAAAGGAATAATTCCACACATCCATGCTCTCCAAAGAGTGTAGATTAGCACCCAGCTGGATGAACAATTGACCCTCTAGATCCCCTTTCAGCCCCCAGACTTATTCTCTATCTGGGGTATTTTTCTTTTGCTATCTCTATCTCTCTCTTCTTTCTGGGTGATGTATTTTGCCCT
Organism: Meda fulgida; assembly: GCA_030578275.1. Lineage (NCBI taxonomy): Eukaryota > Metazoa > Chordata > Actinopteri > Cypriniformes > Leuciscidae > Meda > Meda fulgida. The sequence goes on from CM060619.1 coordinate 12,907,847, forward strand.
GGCTGGGTGTGGCCGGATGTGAAGTGTGTTTTCTTGTTCTGGTCGCTTGTGTTTTTAAAAGCTGCAGGTCCCTGCAGAAACACACAATAGTTTTACGATGTGTGTTTGAGGCCAGTGACCCCAGGGATGAAACGTCCTGCTCCATGGAGTCCACCCGTCTCTGTTCTCCCAGTCCTTCTCCTCTCTTCTCTTGTTCTTAATGTGTGTAAGCTCTATTTGTTGCTTACAGCCTCTGATCTCCACAGCATATGAACCAGCTGGGAGACTCCGAGGCCTTTGTGGACATCATATCTGTGAGGGCACAGTTATTTTATAATCTGTGCTCTTCAAACATGAAAGCAGCAGTAGATTGTGATGTGTTAGTAGTGTAGAGGCCCAGCTGCTGATGCGTATGTGTATTTGTGTGTGTATATGTGTGAGAAGGAGGAGCAGCATGCTAACACTTCAGCAAATTACGACGTTGAGCTTCTGCACCATCGTGATGCACATATGGAATTTATTAAGAGTGGTGAGTAAATCAAAAATCCAACACAGCCTACATTTCACTGCATAAATCATTTGGACATTAGACCACAGCAATTGTTCTCAACTTTTATAATGCATTGGTTATAAGAGAATAAAAGAATGCAAAAAAAAACAACAAACAATTATCACACTCCGGGTCAGTTTTGACCCGTGGAACATAAGCTTACAAAACAATCATACATTTATATTTTCAACAATAAACATTTGATCTGATAATTAACCTGTAATCAACGAGTGAATATGAAGACATTTCAAAGTTTTACATGTTAATACTATACGTACCACTTTTTATTAATTAAATATTGAGAAAGTTAATACCTTTTTATCAATGTTTATGAGATACTTTATTTGAAAATATTTATATTATTAGAAGATATATATATTTTTTAATATACAATATACCGGTAATCAATGATTGAATTAAAGGGATATTTCAAAAATGAAAATTCTGTAAATTCATGTTTTAAATCTGATATTGTTATGTGGGAAAGAAAAGGATAAATTTAGCAGAGTGTTACTCATTTTTGCATTTATTTCACGTGTAGGTGATTTGCACATGGCCGGCAGCACCAGCAGAGACAGTGGGCTGAAGGAAACTGTCACACTCAAATGGTGCACTCCACGCACCAACAGTGTAGGTGAGTGGAACTCTGGGAAATGTTTTCTTCTTTCTGCCACATGACAAATTCATGATTTTTCTTTCTTTTTGCAGAACTGCATTACTGTACAGGGGCGTATCGTATTTCTCCAGTGGACGTTAACAGCCGGCCATCTTCCTGCCTCACCAACTTCCTGTTGAACGGTGTGTGTGCACAATATCTCTGCCCCACCATGCATTTTTGTCTTATTGAATATAGTTTCACTCATTCATATTTTTGGTAACAGAAAGAGAGAGGCTGGGATATGAAACTGTGGAAGTACATGCTTTATTGTATATTTTCCTTTTGTCTTGGGTCTTCCCAGGGCGATCTGTGCTACTAGAGCAGCCCCGCAAGTCAGGGTCTAAGGTCATCAGTCACATGTTGAGCAGCCATGGAGGAGAAATCTTTCTGCATGTCCTGAACAGCACACGCTCAACATTGGAGGACCCGCCCTCCATCAGTGAGGGCTGCGGTGGCCGAGTGACTGACTACCGCATCACTGTAAGCTCAACAAGCTCTGTCTTTTGACCTACTGACTTATGCTGCGTTCCCATAATGTAGTGATAACCATAATTACGTGTTTCCAACCTGTAAAAAACATGTATGTCTTTGTCAAATTTGTAATTACAACTTGCTTTATAAACTAACAACTAAAATGGTATAAGCTTCAACATTGTCATAGAGGTACATTAGTAATGATAAAGCGTTTTGCGTTTCACAACAGCCACAGATGAATCCAATGTGCAGCTATGAGTGTTGCCAATAAATTTGAGGGAAAAATTGTTTAAAAAATGACAACATGCTATGTTAATGCAGAATTGATACATTATATGGCGTGCATGTGGCTGCAGAGTAAATCTGGTTAATATCTCTTTTCAGGACTTCGGTGAGTTTATGCGTGAGAATCGTCTGACTCCATTCCCGGACTCAATGGTAGAGGCAGCAGGCAGAGCTCCAGTGGATAGAGCCAAATCTCAACTAGAACGACACACACGATACTGGCCAATGATCATCTCCCAGACCACCATCTGCAACATGCAGGCGGTGAGAGACAACATTTAAATCAGTGGTTCTCATCCAGGGGGCAGGGGCCCACTAGGAGGCTTCCGCAAACTTCCAAGGGGGCCGTAGCATGACGGAATCATAAAAAACTGTATTTGCATATAGTTCCTTCTGTTATGTTATGTTATGTAGGGGGGCCTTGAATATTATGTTGGACAGTGGGGGGCCTTCAAGTCAAAAAGGTTGATAAGCAAATCCTGTTTTGAAGAATTTTTAGACAGTTTTTGCCATGCATATTGTGTGCATGATCTGTGTTTGTGTATGTTGTCTTGGGTATTGTGATCATCTTTGTGTGTATATTCCAGGTGGTACCGTTAGCTAACCTCATAGTGAAGGACACTCTAACAGATGAAGATGTGCTTACCTGCCAGAAGACCGTCTATAATCTTGTTGATATGGAGAGGAAGAGTGACCCTTTGCCCATTTCAACCGTGGGCTCCAGAGGAAAAGGTCCCAAACGGTGAGATTATCACATCAGGTTTCGATTTGTCTTGTTGTGTGGCTCTGTTCCAAAACCTAGTCAGCTGCCTTCTAAGCATGTTAACTGAAATGGAGATTTTCATTTATTTTAGCAACAATGCTGCCTAAATAGACTGCTCACTTGATTTTGACGCAGCATGTGTGTGTGCATAAACTTCAAAGTCGTATTAGTGAATACACGTTTACTATGTATGTTGATGCTGGTGCTTTATGTATATAGTGATGAGCAGTATCGGATCATGTGGAATGAGTTGGAGACATTAGTAAAGACTCATGTGGGCACCAGTGAGCGGCACCAACGTGTACTGGATTGTATCAGTGCTTGTCGGAGCAAACCACCTGAGGAGGAGGAAAGGAAAAAAAGGGGAAGGAAGCGAGAGGACAAAGAGGACAAAACTGAGAAAAATGGCAAGGACACAGAGGAGAAGGGCTGGACTGCAGACTCTGAGAGGTTAGTGTTAATGAACAAGATGCTGACGTTCACATTAACATCTGTCAAACCGCAGCTACTTGTAGATTGATGATGGGGGATTTTGCTTTCTTCATTAATCTCCTGATATGTGTGTTTCTGATGTATACTGTATGTCCTTTTTCTTCTCCAGGCTGAAGGGGGTAATGGAGCGAGAGAAGGACGAACAGAGCGAATGTGAAATCATCAAAGATTCACCGGACTCCCCAGAGCCCCTGAACAAGAAACCACGTTTAGCTACAGAGGAGCAGCAGCCTCCGGAGAAATCTAAAGGTTAACTTTTATGTTTTTTTTTTTGTTTTTTTTTTGTAATCAATCCTCTGTTGTGATGTATTTTTTTAAATTAAATAATTAATAATATAAAAATTAAAATAGAAATATTAAATATATTATTATTTATTAACCACATTGGATTATGGATTTCAAAAATCCTTTTAAAAATTAAATATCATAGTGGACAAGAATGCATGACTTTTGCTAAATCTCAAATGCTCAAGAATGCATTGCAACTTTCAATCTAAAAGCCATAAACCTAGCTTTACAAGATACTCTTGGGCAATGTAAGATGCTCTGCTAATAGAATACATACTTACACACTTTAATGGACCATTGTGTGTGGACCTACATGATGTTTTTAATGATCAATCTTTAATGAGAAAACTAGCGAAGAAAGCACCAGCTACATCAGTACATTCGAGTTACTTGTACTGCACGTGCACGGCATCAATTTTATGGTCAGAATTAGAAGCTACAAGCCAAGTCAGAAAGATCATCATCCAAACTGAATGAAAAGGCAAGTCAGAATGTGGCAATATGACGCACAGCAGCCAATCAGATCTGTGTATGAGTAGAAACAGCTGTCAAATTTGGTCTCTTGTTTTGCAGGACCCGTGTCTCTACTCACCCTTTGGACCAACAGAATAACTCAAGCCAACTCCAGGAAGCATCAGGAGTTTGCAGGAAGATTGAGTTCAGTGAATAACAAGGCTGAACTTTATCAACATCTGAAAGAAGAAAATGGGTGTGTTGACCTCATTGGTTGTTTCACCGTGTACCCTGTGATCACATTAATCAGTCATTTTGTGTTTACTCGCTGTGTTTTCTTTATTAGGATGGATGTTCATGAGAATGGAAAAACCACCAGATGATGTGTGCAACACGCCTCTTCTCATCTCTGCAGGATCATTGATTTGTTGAGAGGATGTGATGTGACCTTTGGCATGATATCAAATGATGTTTTTGCCAGGATGCTGGTTTTGTCTTAAGAAGAGAAGGCAATGTTTTATAAAGGACACACTTTTTATATGCTTTAGTTTGTACAAAGATTCTGAAATTTACTGAAACAGAATAAAGAAACTTGTAAACCGTGTTAGTCCATGTTTGTGTGTAGATATAAATGTACTTTGTTTAATGCAAATTGTCTTCATCCTGGTTCATTTACCTTCCTGTGTATTTCATGGGTGTTCAGAAGGAACAACTACCTACTTCTGGAAATGTCAAGAGATAGCGAATCTGTAAACAAATGAGACAAATACACAAAACCCTTCATAAATCAAGATTTTTGTTAGCTTTATCAAGATAAGTCATGTCCTAAATGGCACCCTCAGTCCCAGTGGTCCTCATCCAAGTGGACATTTCTGTGAAATACTGCCAAAAGTTCATTTGGCCACATGGAGGCACTCTTGAGCACCCTTTGGAACTCTAAAATGACCCAAATTGCCCCAAATGCCACACTTCATTTGCCATTGCTTTCTTGTAGACTCACATTGGCCCCCGTGAGCAAGCATGTGTCCCTTAAGTCCACAACACCGTAGGGTGTCCCATTTGTCTTTTTAGGTTTCAGAAGGGCGCTCACAGTGCCCTCTTTGTGTACTTCCACTGTTCTACCCGGCAGTCAAAGCGACATTACGTCACAGAATCTGGACTTTGAGGAAGACCACAAGGGCTTAGGGTACCATTTGGGACAGGGCCATTGACATCCAGCTATGACTCCTCAAGGGCACCACTTTAGACAGGGCCTAAATGGAGTCTCAGCCTTTGGTGGCCTTCTCACAAGACAGTGTGATACAAATTGCAAGTGCAAGAAATGCTACAGACTACCAGTTTGATGTGCAAAAAGTCGTATTGCCAGAAGGCAGTATTTTTGTCTGAACAAGTAGTAAAAAAAAATAGTAGCAACTAAAGAAGATATGCTTGGGTACAACTTTGTTTGCAGTTATGTCAACAACACTGTAACACTGTATTTTTCCATGGATGAAAACACTTGTGGGATCACCTCTCACCTACTTTACGTGTTGGTCAGACAGGCCACTCGTGTCTTTATGGCAATAATCAAAAGTCTAGCTCATGAGTCTTTTACTAAACTTTTACTTTACTAGTCTTTTAAAAAAGGCTCCAAAAGTGTGTTTACTGGATGTGAAAGCCTTGATGTGTTTAGACTCAGTAATGCACAGAAACAGGAATCTAGCCCAGGACGAAGGAAGCTAGTGTCAAGTTTTCTGACTCCAGCGAGGATGAGGCATTGAGTGTTGATATATGTGATACTAATGCTTTCTGTCATACTGCATGCACACATATCGAGTAGAGGTGAAATTGTTTGTGTGGGGTTTAGTTCCCGGCATGCAGTGCTCCTTTCCACCTCTGCACTGAAGAAGCCTGCAGTCATTGGATTTGAGTGAAATCCATCTAACAGGGCAAAATAACTACCCCATGCCACTCTTTGCATTCACTGTGTCTGCAGCTTAGACTTCTGTTGGGAAGAAGCCAACAGGGAAATCAAGGTGTTTGAACTTAGTCAGGTCTTTAACCAGCTGGACCCCCTCATTAAGCTGAGACTGGGATTGTTCTGATATTTTTAGGACCAGCTTTGTACTTTTTGTAACTTGCTAGGTTGAATTTCTAAACGGTAAACATTAAAAAAAATCTGGTCCTCAGATTCTTAAAGTCACGAGTAGCAACTTATCTTTTCTTCTGTATTGTGACGTACATCTAAGTGAAAACGATTATTGAAAAAAATAATAATACAGCTGGGACTTTTATTCGTTGGTTAATGAGTGGATGAAGACAGTCCAGCATACGTCATGTGATATTTTAATTAAAAATTACCAGGTCAAAAAACCTTGACCTTCAGTGAAACTTTTCTCTTGTGATGTATGCCGGATTTCTCCAATCATTTAGTCTGCTCAAACCCTGCCCCTTGCATTCATATTTGCCTCCATCCAATAAACAATGGACAGAACCCCCAACTCATCCCCAACAAAGTCCCCACCCAATTTTCTTTCTTTTTAATAATCCACTTCACTCAGATATACAACACAGAAGAAAGGATCTGTCGCTACTTCCGTTACATCGCAACTTTGAAAATTGGTTGCCTGGTCAGTTGTCAGTTCTGTGGTTATAATACAGAAATATCTGACTACAGATAATCGCGATTGACCTGCTGTGTAATAATTTCGCTAATCACACACATACAACAAGTTCTAGGTTGTTGACTGCAACCAGAAAAGGACACAATAAACAGCAATGCTCTATTCTAAATTTATTTAGCATTTTACAATGTTACTACACCTTTTCCACTGATGGCATAAATAATTTATGCTGCTTGATAAACATGTCACCATAAATCATTTCAATGTGTGTTCCAGGCATTTGACACTTCTCAAGAATGAAGTAGTTTAATTAACATAATTTGTTAAAAATAGAGCTGAATAGAAGTTTGTTGCCCAAAGGGATTTTGGTACTGCATTAAAGGTCAAAACTTGTGATACAGAGATAGAATACACACTGTTAATTTCTAATGCACACACATCAGTCCCAAACCTCAAACCCGTTACAATTACAGATATTTATACGGGCATTTAGCATAGACCATGTTACACCATAATACAACCCGTTGAGTATTATACCTGTATTATAAGTGCCATTGGTGGATCCTCAGGCCTCTCACACAAGCTTAAAACTGAACATCAGTGCATGCAGCCTAACAATGCTAAGAATAAAAACGTTATTTTAGCTGTTAAGAGAGTGTTGTGCAATTTTTTTCATCCATGTTAAAAATAGTAATCTTTGCTACTTATTGATATGTTGCTATATGCTATTTACACTTTTTTAAGAAAGGCATGCGTATCAAACATTCCCCTCGTCACACAGAGATGACTTAGTTCTTAAAGTCATGCGGCTTTCAGACAACCGAATGCTCTTTTGTAGATCATCTGAGCACCAGTTCTGTGTGAAATCAACACACAACTACTCCAAAAATAAAATATACAAATGTAGAAGCAGATGGATTTTGTTTTGAACGTATAGATACCTTAACATGATGTGCAAGGCTTTAAACCAAAACTGTCATCCATGAAGGTCATGGTAAAATGTTAACTTTTGCCAAAAGTGTTTTTTGAAAAAAAAAAAAAAAAAAAAAAAACAGTTCAATTAGTTTACAAAAATATCCAAACAAATCCAGAAGCAACTGCAGCAAATCTAAATGAGCAATTCCTTATCCACACTATCAAGAGCTCCTTGCTTATGTCCACAATAAATGTAAAAATAAATGTATTCATTCTGCATCTCTGCGAATGTGTTTTTAAGGGAAGCAGGTGCTACTACAGTTAAAACATTCACAAAAAAATTGTCATCAACTAAATATTTTGGAGCTGCATCCCTTTGCACAATTACAAATCTCTACATTCATGACTTCCAGAACACTTTGGTTTAATCTGAAATAAAATATAGTTCTGAAAACTAGTAAAACACAGTTTAGTTTAAAATATATGCAACTAGTGTGATCTTTGCTAGTATGTGGATAGCATTTTAGTGAGATCAGCTAAATAAAAAAATAACTTGCAGAAATAAACAGAAATAAAATGCATTAATTGGCCAAAAAGGTTCACTGGCAGAACACATTGATCTAGACCAGTCATTAGAATGACTTGTGCGTAACTACATTGTTCTGTACTTGCATTATTTAAAAGGCTACTTTTTTAAACCAAGCAGTTCAGCACAAAATCAGGTTGCTTCATCTTAAAAGGTAACACAGTTCACTTGTCACAAGCTGCTTTCATGCAAAAACAGCTCTCTTCCTCACTTTCACACTATTTTAAAATATCGCATGCACCTGTTTTCCTGATTAGTGCGATCAAACGCAGAAAATTATTCATCAGCTTTTAAGATTTCGGTAAATTCCACAGCAGATGTTTTGGCCAATAAAGTGCAAACTAAGGCGAAACCCCACCCCTTTTTATGAACTTTCATCACAACTATGAGCCATAAAACATAGACTGCATAATTCATCATCCTCAACGATCTCTTTGCATCTCCTTAAAATTCCTGCTGCTTGCATATCGCATTGAGTGTGAGGTTTACCTGGAGATTCAGAAACATTCTAAAAATGAAAGACATCATGATGCGGCATTTTCTACCTTGCACCAAAAGGGCAATGGATTGAACATGTATTCTGTCTCTTTTTCTGTATGAGTTTAGTAGTTGCCTTGTTCAATACATGTTCAAAGCCTTACTGCGTTTTGGGTCCAGTGAAAGTGAGCATACATTCAGCTGGAGTTGTCTTTGTAGGATTTGGAGAAAGCACTGATTGGGTTGGATTAGTCAAACAGCCATCAAGAGGAAGGAATCTTCACCATGAACATGCTCACTGCATATTTTCTGCAGAGTGAACAATAGATACCTATATGTTTCCAAGGAGTGTGATCTCGCCGAAGACTCTGAATTATGGTCTCAGAGTGATGTGGAGTCATGTGGGAAATTGACTGCTTTTAGATGTTGATGCCAGTGCAAAATCAGACATAGATGCCTTCAGGGTTAAAGGTCGTGTTCAGGGGGCTCTGCAGAACTCGCAAGTCAGCGGGAAGTTGCCGGGCTGATCCAAGCCGCTTCAGAGATCCAGACTGATTTTCTGACTCTACAGAGACAAAACAAAGACTTTCATTTAAGAGTATAATTTTAAGTTGACAGAGTTTTGAGACATTCGTTATAGGTTGGTTACATTTGATTTGCATAAATCTAGAAAAGAACAGAATGTTTGTGTTTGTACCTGTGTTAGCTTCCTCCTCACCAGGGTCTGCTGGTAGAACTGTTACTTTGGTGCCAGTCTGTTGAATAAACTGTTGAAGGTTTACCTGCCTTAGCTCCTTAGTTAACTGTTCCAGCTCCTGCTCTCTCTCCTAAATCAAACAATTAAAAGTGAAGGAATCTAACATCTAATGTAGACAATCAAATCAAATGTTTTCCCTTATACCTTACCATATTCACACTTTTTTAAAAAGAGGGAGGGTAAAAGAGTCTGCTCCAAAAGACATCCATCTCATTTGTTACCAAGATAGTCTAGAGAGAATTTAGTGCTCTAAGTACAAGTGTATCTGTGTTATGTAACATTCCAGGTGAATGCAAACTGTACTGGAACATATTCTACTCATTCACTTCATCTATAAGCTCTGGCAAAGATCTTTTACATAACATCTGTGACCACTACCTTCCACCCCCACCCTGGTCCCTAACATTCTGCAAAGCCGATTAGTCACATTGTTGGAACTTAAGGCCAAAGAGTCTAAAACAAAGCAGCTGTAGCTCACTAGGTTTCAGCAGGGCCATGCTTCTACTGCATGAAACAAAGTACTGGTCATGATTGTTTTGCTTTTCATTATTACTTTGCCTCAGAGGCAGTTGTCACACTTGGTACGAGTACTTTGGATTAACTACCAAAACTTTCTGTGCGTACAGAACAGCACTTGAGATCATCTGCCACGGATGCACTGCAAGAAATGCAAAGACTGCAAACTGCTCACCAAGGAGACAAGCAGCTAAGAGGTGTCCTATACTGCTCCTGGAGGGCCAATGACCTGCAGAGTATAGCTCCAACCTGCCCCAACACACTTGCCTGAAAGTTTCTAGTGATCCTGAAGACCTTGATTAACTGGTTAGGATTTGAGCTAAACTCTTCAGGACAGTGGTCCTCCAGGAGCAGGACTGGTCACCCCTGATATATGACCATCTTTGAGAGAGAAATCCACAATTTCATCTTTGTATGCTCCCCAATTCATTAAAAGCAATTCACTTCTGCAATTTAGGAAAAATTGATTTCATACCAACTGCGAACTATACCTGAATACTTTGTATTTGGTTTACTGTTGTGCTCCTGAGTTTCACACCAACCAAATTAACCTAGCTGATGTCAAATGGACTCCGTCCACCTCAAAAGCTCTAGTGTGAGTGCAACCTCAGTCAAAACCTTCAAAGTCAGCAATGTTAGTGTAAATGAATTGTTATATTCCTTTATGTGATCTCACCTGTAGCCTAATGTTTGACTGCCCAAGCGAGAGCTCTACAGCTCTGCTGTTGCTCTCCAATCTTGCAGCCTGCTGCACCTGCATGTCCAGCTCGGCACGGGCCTTGTCCAGTCGCGACTGTACCTCCATTTCATCTGCTATTCGTGTTTCCATCAGCTCTTGTTGTAGGCGCTCTGCCTCCAGCCCTGCCTCCATGCACTGAATACGAGCCAGGTACTCCCCCAGCTGCTCCTCGCACTCTTGTACACGGCTACGCAGTTCCTGCAGCTGCGCACGCAGTTGCCTCTCGTTGTCCTGCTCAATCTGCAGCTCATTCTCCCAGAATTCATGCTCCTTCATCTCCGCCTCATTCCTGCGGACCTGCTGCTCTAGTTCGACCAGCTCCTCTTCTTCTTCCTCCGTCAATTGCTGCTGCAACTCAGTCTCACAGCGTTGCAGTTTCTGCTCAAGGACGCGCAGTTTATCTTTCTGCAACTGCACCAGAAGGGACAGCTCCTGCGTAGGTGCGGGTGTGCTGCTGCGGATGGTGTTCACCGTTCTTTGCTTGGTCTCACCCTCACGACTCTTCCCGAAGATGTCACGCAAGCCCTTGGCACCACCTGTGAAAGTGAGGGACTTGCGTTTTGGTTCACGGCGTTTGAGGGAACGATCGTTGGCTGTGGGCCGGAGCTTTGCCATGGGAGGGAGACTTTGGCGATATAGGCTGCGCTCAGGGGCTCTCGCAGAGGTGTCTGAGGTGGGGCGCTCGCTCAGAGAAGGGCCTGTACGTTGAAGCACCAACTGCACATCACTAGCGTACTGACCCCACTTATTCAGAGAGACCACAGGATTCTCATGGGGTGCCAGGTGCCTCTCTGTCTCACGCCATTTTTCAATCAGCGTATAGCGACCAGTCCGCCCTGCAAAACAATACTTTTACATTATTAATCAATAATTTTTAAAATACTTATTAAAACATCTGTCATTTGTTCTGTACTGCCAACTGTAACTATTTTCAGCTCAAGATGAAGTGCATAATTTCTGCACCAGTAGCATCACCACTATGAATTGCAAAAAAATTATCGTATTGAAACAAGTTTCCCAAATTTCCCCTATTGGCCATTTGTTGAGCCTGCGTTCAAGGGCTAGGCTTAATGGGGATATTCAAACAAACTCAGCATTGTTTGTTAGCGGAGCCACAGCCTTTACACTCTGGGGAATGCCTATGAATGGCTTACATATAGATATTAAGCTGGGAAAGAAGCAGGTATTTTAACATACAAAAACCTGCACACTTTAACTTTAATCAAACTGTGTATGGCTAAACGTAGAAGCTCTAAAGCTCTAAAAATATGGTGACAAAAGATTTAAATTTCCAGAGGAAATTCATCCAACATTCACTGAAGACCAGGCGCCACAGAGGAACAGAGATTGCACTTATTCATGAAATAATGGAATAAGACACAGTCTCCATTTTTTTCAGTATAGGGTGATAGGGTCGAACTCTGAGACTAGAAGGGACAATACTGCATTTCACTCCTTCAATCTCTGATCTCAATGAGGGCTTGTTGTCAAGGAGACAGCCATAGTGAGTGTTATGTTGTGTCCTGAGGAAAGGAGGAACAAAAGGAGCATGGAAGGGAACATACAAAACATGGAAAATAAGTTCTTTAAAAATGGTGCCATTGTGGTACATTTACAAGTTATTCACAATCAGATTTAGTGTCTCACCTATTGCTTGGGCTAAAGCGATCACAACCTCTTGACATGTGGTGACCTCGGTTACACCACAGACGATGCGCTGCACTCCATCCACCCACACCTTCAGCTCCATGCCTCTCATCTGGATGATGTCATTCCTCACTTCTGCAGACACCCGTTACAAGCTCTCTGGTCTGCATGCTGCTCTTATCACTGCTTGTGAGACAAAATAAATGTTTGTGGTAAGTCCACTTATTTAGGAAATTATTCAACCATAAATACTCCCTCTCTGTCATTGGAACCATCTTCAATAACAGTGACACTTGGTTCTTTAATATACTCCATATAGTGTCAGTCTGGCAGATAACATCTTTAGTTCTCGGTGTAAACGGTGTTTGGGTGCTGAAGTACCAAAGTGCTCAAGCTCTCATCTGTAATTATCCTTAAATCCAGCTTGCAAATCAATTTTCACTTACTATATTGTGGTTTGGCCTTTAATGCTATCCTGTTGTTCTCTTAAGGATTGTTACACTAGAGAGATCTACACTGTAAGAGCCAGTTACGGTGTGTGGCTAGTTGATGGACATCCCTTTTTTTTTTTTTTATTCACTGCAATGCTACTCCAATTTATTTTGCCCGTTTGACTTCAGTCAATTTAATTTTCATTGATTACTGATGAGAGTAAAGAGATACTGTATCAATTGAATTATACACATCAATATTGTTTATAGTTAAAATTGATAGTTAAAAAAAAACGTTCAACTGCCCCCAATGTAGAACACTCATAACTAGGTAATTTGAGTTTAAGACCACTGCATTAAAAGATCAATTAAAACAAAGCATATTTTAACATAAACACCATAGATAATATACAGTATGCTTAAAACTTCCTGATTCAGATTTGTTCCTTTTTCTTTGTTAATTTTTGTTGTACGAGTTTTGTTTACTGCAAATCATTGGTAAGGAAAGCATACTCTAAACTGATGCATTTCCTCTTCTGTGGCAGTAGCACTGAGTAATGAGAGTGATTTATTTAGCTGTGAACCTCTCAAGCTGAAGAACTGGTCCAAACAGGCCTGTGTGAACACTATAGATGGTGCCCACTCCCATGAGACGCACTCATAAAGGATAAGTGAGATGAGCTGTAACAAGTAATATGTCTTTCAGTGTGTGTGTTGTGAAGAGAGAAAGTCCTCTGTTTGTCTCTCATTCTATCTGTCTCTGAGAGTGTTTGCTGAAATCTGAAGTGGTCTCTGCTGAAGTGCAGTGGGCAAAATCTTGAAATGCCATCTCACACCCAGCTGATATCTATGATGGATACCCATGTCTGCATAGTGTGTATGTCAACACTACACAAATACAGTTGGATCAAACCCCTAACCCCAAGTATTAAATTCCGGCATGTAAATAGTCCCTACATCCGATAATTGAAAAATAAAAGATTTTGATTAAATGGAGGCAGATCTGAACGTGAGCTTGCAGTCGATTGTAAAATGAGGGGTTTCCGAGAATTTAATGATTGGTGAAGTCCTGCATACGTCACCACAGAGAAGTCTGTCGTTTCACAGAAAGATCAAGTTATGACAATTCACCCTTCTGACCAATCATAACGCAGAATCCGCCATTTTGTCCGACAAACAAACCAGACAGAAGAGTTAGTAGATTAACATCTGTAGACATGAATTTGAAAAACGGTGTGTATTGACGTCTTTCTGCGGTTGAAACAACATAACTTCTAATGTTCATTCATGTTTATTTCATCCTATAGCTAGTAAGAAGAGATGACTGGTTCATGTGGCACTTGAAAATGCACTTAAAAGAACTTAAAACTTCTTAGCAACCACCCACAACATCTTAGCTTTTGCATGGGCAAGCATCACTCACATCTAGTCTCATCTAGTTTTAATTCTGTCCTGGTGTGCGTTTTGATACCCTGACATAATATCTTAATCAGTCTCTCATGGGTAGGGACATGGGGCCAAGAAAGTACGTAACGTAATCATTCACTTCTGCTTCAGAAATCTCTCATGAGCTTGTTAATACAAAGTTCAGTCCCACCAGTTTATCAAAGCAGCATACAGTTATGTGGTGTTGTTTTCATGCATGTTTTAACCACTGTGTTAGAGCCCTACCCCCAACAGTATTATGTGTCAGCTGCCAAATTAGAGTTTAACTGTATAGACATGAGTGATACTGGCATCTGCGCCAGACTAGCTTCGGCTTCATGACCTGGGGCTAAATTTAACAAACTCAAGGATTTGGTGGGGCCTTCACTGTAAGGTGCAGCCAAGACAGCCGCTAAAGGAGACGTAATGCATCTAAACTCACATTCCAGTCGACTCACATGTCTGACGTCCATAAACACAGATCAGTACAGCACATATGGCTAGATCCAACAGTAACCCATCGGCTGTAACGGCCCCAGCATGCTGCGTTCTCACATGCTCTGTCAGGTCAATGTTGTTCATCCATTCTCGCTTTACTAACTCTGTTGAACATACAGTAAGTCAAATGTCTATAAAACTAGTTAGGGTACTACTACAGGGTAGCTGTCATACTTCAGCGGTCACAAATGAAAACTAAGCTGTGAGGTTTGGCAGTACAGTCCTTTTAATATGCTTTTCTGTTGTATAATTTGGTGTCAGTCCTTTAATCAGCAAAACATAAAAATAAAAATAAATGTCTAAAAGATGTCATTTGAGATGAAAGCTTGTCCCTATGTCTAGTATTCAGTTGCTGTGATTCTTGGAGTTTTATATACAGCACAACACCAGCATGAACACCTTCTCAGGACCGGTGTGTTTTCTAACAAGGGTCCAGGCAAACACAAAGGTCTGCTGCAGAGACGCCCACCCCTGCGGGCCTCACAGCATGACTGGACACAAACAATCCATCTCCATGGTGATGCTTTTGCAGTTTTGTGAATCTCTCACATGGCCGGCTGTGACCGGCCTGGGAACTAACAAACAGCAGCAATTAAGGAACAATCTCTTCATTTTAACTTTTGTCCCATGTCCCACTGTATAACGTTGTCCAGTCAGGGGTTCACAGCTGAACAACGCACCAATGAGTCACGAACTGACACTGAATTTAAACCATTCAAAATAAAATTGTTTGTCAGTACAGCCCCTGTTAAGGATGAGAAGAAACCCTGAGTAAGAATTAACTCAAAGTAACTTTAGTCTGAGGTGAATACATACAAGTGGCTCTTTCACAAACAATGTGGGGGAAGGGGTGTTGGACATATGTATACCCCGCATGCCGTTCAACATAACGTTTAATTAGCAATATTTAAACAAAATTTAAATTCTGCTTTTAGGCAAGAGAGAGTTCAATCTTGTTTCAAATCTTCTTTGTCATTCATTAGTAAAAAATATGAGAACTATGTTTGAGCAGGAAAACTCTGAGAGATGTTTTCTTCAAATGTTTTGAGTCACTGCACTTTGCCATGGCATGGGCACTCAAACAAAATGTCAAAATTAGATTTTTATATTTCTGAATGCTTGCCTATAAATAATAATAAAAAAAAAAACACAATGCTGTTTGGATCAAAACCAAACCCAACCATTGGGTTTAAACATTTAATTTTAAAATTTAAAACAAGGGTTGGGTTTGTCCATATTTGACCCAAACATGGGTTGAAAAAAACCAGCATTTTTTTAACGCACCAAAATGCCAGTGTGTTGTAGTTGTCAATGCACTACTAAATGTTTGCGAAGACATTTGGGGTGGTTTTTAAATGTGTTTTTATGCAGTTTCTTGGGTGTTCTGGTTGGTTTCAATAAGTCCACCTTTAAGTCTGTATGATGTTCTGACCCCTAGATATGACTGAAGTCCTTCCCTAATGGCACATCTCTCCTCAACACAATCTGAGGTGTTACTTGCAGCACAAATGTTTAGGACAAATGCTGATGTTTAATACCAAGATCAAATTATAATTCAGTTCTGATGTAAATACTAGCCTATGCATGCAGCCAAAAGCCAAACCTTTCAAAGTATACTCCATTTGATAGCATGCATGAACGCCAGCGCTCGACATGTGCACACTAGAAGATTTCATCCTCATCCATCGCTATTTTTCTTTAGAAGTGGCATATAAAAATTACACATAAAATGTGTTTGTTTAAACTTGCGGGTGTCTGTTGTTGTTGTGGTCTCTGGTAGTTTGTTGCTGCCCCATCTCATCTGTTTCTTTTTTTGACTGTGAAACAACAGCCGTGGCAGTGTTGCCACTTTTCGGACAAACGAGTGCTAAGGCTGCCAAAATATGTGAGCTGAACAGAGTATCAGCGGCTGCAAGCATACAATACTTGATGATTTGCATCACATGCACTGCATAACCTATAGCTTAAGGTTAAGGGTTTGGAAAAACAATGATCTTTACATTTGAGCAATAATAACAGTGATGCATTAGCAAGCCCCACTAATTAGTAGTAAAAAATAAATACTGGTAAATGAATGCAAAGTGCCATTAACAAAACAAAGACACCAGAGAACAAAAGGCGATTTTCTGTCTTTGTTTTTCTCTAGCACAACAGATAAATCCCTTCATTTCCTTGAGTTGGTCAGTATGGGTTCAGAAGAGGGAAGTGAACTGTCTGTGACCTGTGGCAAACTCTTATTAGAAACCAGCAAAAATACAAAAGCAGGGATATTTTAATTACCTAAAAGTTCCTGAGACCACAGACCAAACATTTTTTTGCAAGACATATCAAAAAATGTGTATAACTTCAAAAGGATGCTCCAATTTTGTGGAAATCTGTGGGGTCCAGATCTCATCTTCCTAACTCATCAAAAGAGTAGAACAGCCTTCTGCAGCCTCCTTATCTGCATTGCCATGCATTTATTCATGATATTACATGTACATCTCTCAGCACAGTTCCATCTCACTACCTCTGTAATGTTACTCCGCCTTCTGCTTTCCTCAGCTTTCCTTCGCTTCTTCTCTCTTCCTCTGGTAGGACGTGCGCTGGAGTTATTTAGCACTCTCGTGTACAACAATCCACGATCAGCAGATCTGATCAGTGGGTGTTTAATGAGCCAGCTGTTATCATATAAGACTGTATAATAAGAGGCTAAGGGATGTGTAATTGGTTGTGAGTGAGTCAGATCTATGAATGAGGCATGTGTAAACAGATCTACGAGGGAATGAGGCAGAGAAAGGTGGTGTCCGAAAGCTGAAAAATGCTCATACAAATCCAATGTTTGCATAATATCCTGAGTCTACTAAGATGACTCCATCTGGTCTATTTTTGATGGGTCTTAAAATGATTAAAACTTGGGTTATCTGTAAAGCTCATTTGAATTTGTTAAAGATCATCAGACATGACATTATGGTGTATTGTGGGATATGGTGGGATTGTGGTATAGGACCTTTTTCCCTAACAGACAACTGTTTTAATAGGAAGGCATCCTTTGGTTTCGCACAAGTTTGGCGGGTGAATTTATCATACTTTTTTTAGTAAATTTGAGCAAGAGTGGACATGTAGAAAACTTCAATCTGAAGCTCAGTGATGAACAGAAATTCAAACCTACTGAAAAGTGCATTATCTTAATCACAAAGGCAACAGTTTGGCCTCTACTGCATATTCTTGTGCAAGTTCTGATAGTCGGTTTATGTAATCAAGCCACCTTAACAAAAACATTCCTATCTATTAATAAGAGTGCATATAACTGTACAGTTTGTAAGACAGTATGTATAACTTTGAAGGTGTTGGATACTTAGTTATTTGAGATCAGTTTGATCACTTAACTTCAAGTAATAAATCATTAAGCAACATCACATAGGCCTTATGCTTAAAGAGAAAGTATAACTAAAAATGAAAATTCTGTCATAATTTATTAAATACTTTTTTAACATAATGTGTCGCCATTTTAAAGTCAGACGCTTCTAGTTGTTTTAGCTGTACAAAAACTGCCTCTTAAGCTGCTTAACGTGGCAAACTAGTATTTGTTATTTTATTTTAATGTATTATCATAATCATAAACGCAGTGGTTTGCTGCACAAATAGTTGTAGTGTTTACTGCACTTCGTTATTCTTTCAGTTGTTTACATAGCGGAATCACACTTCTTTAACTTTCACATAAAATAGCTTTCTTTGCTACTTAAAATAAGATGGATAATGATTAATAAATGATGACAGAATTTTCAGTTATGGGTAAACTCCATTGAACAGATCACACATTTCAATAATTAGAAATGCACCAATACACCAACATCATAATTACTGAATTTGATCAACATTACCAATGAGGCTGTGGCTAGTTGCACTTTTACTCCAGTGAAAAGCTAATTCTGTATAGGCACATGACTTAAAGTATATGTAAATAATACACTATACAGAGTAAGATAATGGACCCTACCATTAAACAGCTTCAAAATATTTTGATTCAAACCCTTATGATCAGAGGCAGTCATTGTGACAGCTCTCTCCCGAGTCCCTCTTTATAAATGTCTAACAATGATGACTCATTAATGAAAGTTAATATAACGCCACGTCTGAAGAGTCGTAATTAGTGTTTATGGGATGCAGTGATGTGTGTTTTGTAAGTTTAGGAGGGGCTGTGGGCCTGCTGCTGATCTGATGGGAAACACTCACCATCATACTATCATTTAACCCGTTAAAACGCATATGTAGATCTGGGACTGATGATAAAAGCCCTTATATTGACTGCACAGTCTCGTGTCATGCGTCTGTTCTCCTGCATGTTCATGTAGCTAACGCGTCCCGTCACAACTATTTAAAGGTCCCCCATGAAAACACATTAAATACATGTCGCCCTTCTCTCGGGCTTCCCCGACAGTCCAAAACACGGTGCGGAGACGTTTATTTAAAATCATTTGCGTACCTGCGTGTGTCTGCAGTCCCGGGCAGCCGAAATCCTCAGTCTGGGTCCGCTTCGCTTCCCCAAATCAGAACCGAGATTTAATCAGATTATCTAGCTTTTCCTTTTAATGTATCGTAAACACTCTCTTCATTTGATGTCAGTTCAGTCAGTGTTGCCCGTTACATCAGCAGCAGCAGCAGCATATCTGTGCTCTCTCTCTCTCTCTCTCTCTCTCTCTCTCTCTCTCTCTCTCTCTCTCTCTCTCTCTCTCTCTCTCTCTCTCTCTCTCTCACGCGAGTAAATACAGTGAGCGCGAGCGAGCGAGCGGAACACCGCAAGGCATCATGGAGCGAGCGCTTTAAAGCTGCACAGCCCGCACTGAACAAGTGTGCTTGCTCACACTCACACACTAGGCTACTGCACATTAAGGGGTTATTTGGTTATTTTAGGGGTTATCTAAGTCTGAAGATTCTGTCTGTAGAATTGTTAACGCTTTCACATCTGTCTTTAAGTCATTAACCAATTGATATAATAAGTGCATTTAACATTATATTAATTAATCACTTCCATTTGTACATGTTTGATGTGCATTAATTACCTGTAAAGCAGTAATTATTTAGTTTGATAGCCTACTTTTATTATTTAATATGCAATTAAAGTAATAAATGTATTTTGTTCTATTGTCCCTTGACTTTTTAGACATGAAAAAGATTAAAATAGCCTACTACATAAGTTTATTAAATAGCATGACATTCTCAATAATGATATTTGAATTCTCTTCTGAATTCTTATCTTCTGACTATACAGTAATGATATAATGTGTGTGTATGTGTGTGTGTGTGTGTGTGTGTGTGTGTGTAGGCCTATACATAATATTAGGTCCCACTTTATATTAAGTGGCTTTAATTAGGCTACTATGTTCTTACATTGAAATTAATAATTTGATACAATGGATGTATTGTGAACATACATGTTTTTACATTGTACTTATATTTTGAAAAATACCTGCATGTAATTACAGCTGTAATCAATTTTAGTTGATCAGTTACATATGTAATTACACTGTTGACCCTTCCATTACACCTTAATCCACCCTTAAAGTTACCCCCTACCACCACACCTGTCCCTAACCTTACCCGTATCACACCTCAATAAAAGTGTTTTACAATACAACATGAACAGAACACAATAAGTACATTGCACTTATTTTTCGATGTAAGCACATAGTACTTAAAGCCACTTAAAATAAAGTGGGACCTAATATTATTATTATATAAATATTTATTAGTGCTGGACATTAGTTTTTTTATATTTATTAGTGCTGGATTATGTCTTTACATAATATATGTGTTTAATATTATTTTGCATATATATAAATACACACATATGCATGTATATATTTAAGAAATATTGTATATACTGTATATATATTTGTACACAATTTGTTATATATAAATATAAATATTTTATATATAAATGACACATTTTTCTTAAATATATACATTTATATACAAAATAATTATACACACACATATATTGTGTAAACACAATCTTTTATTTTGGATGCTATTAATACATCATCATCAGAAGGCCATCATTGACACCCTCAAGCAAGAGGGTAAGACACAGAAAGAAATTTCTGAACAAATAGGCTGTTCCCAGAGTGCTGTATCAAGGCACCTCAGTGGGAAGTCTGTGGGAAGGAAAAAGTGTGGCAAAAAACACTGCACAACGAGAAGAGGTGACCGGACCCTGAGGAAGGTTGTGGAGAAGGACAGATTCCAGACCTTGGGGGACCTGCGGAAGCAGTGGACTGAGTCTGGAGTAGAAACATCCAGAGCCACCGTGCAAAGGCGTGTGCAGGAAATGGGCTACAGGTGCCGCATTCCCCAGGTCAAGCCACTTTTGAACCAGAAACAGCGACAGAAGCGCCTGACCTGGGCTACAGAGAAGCAGCACTGGACTGTTGCTCAGTGGTTGCATGTCATTCGGAAATCAAGGTGCCAAAGTCTGGAGGAAGACTGGGGAGAAGTAAATGCCAAAATGCCTGAAGTCCAGTGTCAAGTACCCACAGTCAGTGATGGTCTGGGGTGCCATGTCAGCGGCTGGTTCTGGTCCACTGTGTTTTATCAAGGCCAGGGTCAATGCCGCTAGCTTTTTCTATCAGGAGATTTTGGACCACTTCATGCTTCCACCTGCTGAAAAGCTTTATGGAGATGATGATTTCTTTTTTCAGCATGACCTTTTTCAGCAAAACCACTGGTAAATTGTTTACTGACCATGGTATTACTGTGCTCAATTGGCCTGCCAACTCTCCTGACCTGAACCCCATAGAGAATCTGTGGAATATTGTGAAGAGAAAGTTGAGAGACGCAAGACCAACCCTCTGGATGAGCTTAAGGCCGCTATCGAAGCATCCTGGGCCTCCAGAACACCTCAGCAGTGCCACAGGCTGATTGCCTCCATGCAACACCACATTGAAGCAGTCATCTCTGCAAAAGGATTCCCAACCAAGTATTGAGTGCATAACTGAACATAATTATTTGAAGGTTGGCTTTTTTTTTTTTGTATTAAAAACACTTCTTTTATTGGTCGGATGAAATATGCTAATTTTTTGAGACAGGAATTTTGGGTTTTCATGAGCTGTATGCCAAAATCATCAGTATTAAAACAATAAAACACCTGAAATATTTCAGTTGGTGTGCAATGAATCTAAAATATATGAAAGTTTAATTTTTATCATTACATTATGGAAAATAATGAACTTTATCACAATATGATAATTTTTTGAGAAGGACCTGTATATATATATATTTTTTTTTTTATGCATGCATACACACATGTACATAATACATAGGCTACATGACATACACAGACATGCATACATAAAGAAAACAATTAATTAAAAATACTAAATATTACAAATATGTAAAAATGATAAAACAAAACGTTTAGTTGATTATATCAATTTAATGTATGCTCAGTTTATGCTGCTTATATTTATTGTGTTGGCATTTGTGCAGGCATAATGAAAGTTATTTGATGAGGTTTAATAAAGAAACATTCTCCTCAGGCAGAGACAGGACTCTATGAGCATGTGCATTGCTCTGGCTCGCTTGTGATTGCAGAAATTTATTGCATTTCAATTACCCCGTTATGATTACCCCAGTCTCCCCTACTATAAATGACCAAAATGGTGCCATATGACATGTTAAATAACACCAACAGAGCAAAAGCTGATTTTCTACTGTGCTCTTTAACTCATTTAATAATAATAGGCTATCTAATTATAATAAGCATGTTTGCCATACCAAACGCATTATTGTGCTGCATCAAGCTGTACTGTAGCTCATCCTGATTACTTTGTATATGTTATAATAACACAATGGAGAATGTGTTACAACTTACAGTGTGCACTGTTTGTATGGTTTTGGTGAGGATGAATGTACAAATACAACATATAGCACTTAAATCTGCTGTAAGTTAGATTTGACCGTGAAAGGGAGAAAAATATTTCGACCACTCTGATCAGAGAGCATTGTAAACATGTCCACATGAAGAGATGGCATAAAGCTCAAAACTGTGGATTAGTCTGAGCACTAAATGCCTGGGTGAGGTCTGTTTATCCATGTGAAATCTGCCAGAAATCTGTGATCTATTACTCAGTGTTGTGTGGGATAACACGGCCTGCAAATCTGTTTCTAATATAGAGACCTGCTGCTGACCTGTCTCCTCCCTTCCCTTTACAGAAGTGCAGCAAATGGACTGAAAATATTAGCCAGATGTGAGAGAGCAACTGCATCTGCGTTCTTATAGCATGTTGACTTATGTATGTCTGCTATCAATGTGTTTCTCAATGCTCTATCATACTTTAAATGTTTAATTCTCTGTAAAAACCAGACTGTAAAACAATTAAAAGACATTCGCTTGTAATCATAAACGATTGTGATTGGTTCTACACCGGCGATGAGAAAAATAATAGGTCACACGTGACCAAAACGGTTTTAATCAGGCTCACTAGGCTTTGAGAGAAGACACCAACACAAACTGATATACAAATGACCATCTATATCTTACAGTAACGAGAGAAAGACTAAAATAACTCTTCTGATGGATACTGAAGTGCATTTTGCCACCCGCTTCACTAGGGGCGAAAGCGGACTTTACTTTCAGCATGACACCTTTGGCTTCTTGGCATCACGCATGTAAACACTCTCCACAACACGTTTGGATAGTTAAAGTTTTCATGCATATGAGAGCTCTGTGGCTTCAGTGTCTACAGACTTTTAACGTAAGCAGTCTCTGTCTTTTGTGTGTCTTTTCCACACAAACCGCAAAGCTCTTGTAATATACATAGCATGCGTTAAGTGAACGATGCTCTGTATTACTGACGCCAGTAGCTTCTTTTATTTATACGTATAAAAGGTACAAAGTAGAAAAATTAATCACTGTTGATGTAGTAGTGTCATATATTTATATTTGTTAAAAGAGTAATTTGGTGTTGTGTTAAGCGCTGATGTTCTCCTGCTACTTCATGGTTTTCCTACTTCTAGCTGTATGTATGATACAAGATAAATGAATATGGCACAGAGTAATTTTAATGTCATCTTCAGATGTATTAAGTGTATAACAGAGGACATATTTGCATCATTAAAATAAATATGCTGCGATTCAAATTGGTCTCTGGCACATTTACACAGTGACACACTTGGCTTCTGCTTTGATAAGATACAGCAATCACACTACAAGTAGATGTCATTGTTCTCCAAAGGAGCATTTTTAAATGTCTGTCTTTAAGATAATCTCTTTTATTAGCCATTATAGATCTTCTTTCACACAGCATTTCTTTTTCTTTTTAATGTAAATGATGTGTTGTTTTGGTGAAACATTAGTAAATGGAGATTTATAGTTCTATTGTACAATTGAAAATTATATACAATATTAATTACTTGTGTGTGTATGTATATTTATCTCTTGTCTTGTCCTGTCTTTTCTCTACAGAATGGACCGTACAGAGTTTTGGGTCATGTGGACAGACATTCACTGTAATGATGGAGATCTT
This sequence comes from Meda fulgida, assembly GCA_030578275.1. Lineage (NCBI taxonomy): Eukaryota > Metazoa > Chordata > Actinopteri > Cypriniformes > Leuciscidae > Meda > Meda fulgida. Next base: position 12,931,889 of record CM060619.1, read on the forward strand.
CTCATGCACAGGTAATGCTTTTATCATGTAATGTGTTTTGTTGGCTGGTAAATGTGTAGTTTACCATCATTTTCCTTTTGAAGGGTTGCCTCTTTAAAAAGAAAATGATGGTAACCTAAGTAGGAGGGGAAGGAAAAATTTTATACAACTCATTTTTTATTTTTTACCCATCTGGCCAAAAGCATAACCACTGTTGGACGTTGTGCTGGAAGTTCAGGGAGAGACCTCACCGGTATCCCCCTTCTTTGGGCACGCCCTTCACACTCACACCACTCATTCATTCCACAGACATCTGGCTGGGATCGAACCAGCAACCGTGAGGCAGCGCTCTAACCTGTGAGCCACAGATCTCTTGTCTGTCTGTGAGGGAACTTATTTCACCCTTCACCTGTATGTGGTCTGTGAGTTTCTAATAAAGGAATCAGATTAAAGTGTGGCATAGTGATTATAGAGTCTGCGAGAGCGGGGGTGTAAGATGACTCAATGTTGGACAACACAGTTAACGATTTAGTAACGGAAACGGTCACGGATATGAGTATGGAGAGTACTTCACAAAAGACTAGTTCAAGATCTACAGTTAGCAGAGACTTTGAACTCCAGGCTTGTGTCTGTGGCTGGAGCAAGGTGACAACGGTCAGGGGTTCGAAAATTCATCAAGGGAAAATGAAATGCTTGAGGGAGAAGGGACAAGGGCCTTGCATTGATCAGTACTTCTTATGAAGTCAGTCAAATCATTTGAATCATATCCAGCAACAGGAAGCAAACCACAGTTCGTAGGATATCAGCACCCTTGTCGTAGAGGAGAGGAGGGCTTGCACAGTTAGTGATGAACATAATGATACTTGTGAACCCGGTCAGACTAACCACTATAAGAGAGAAAAGAACCTCAACAGGCACAGGCCTGGAGTTAAATGGCCAAGAGCTTGTGAGAAAACTGCATGGGAAATGTCTCTTTGTTTATTATTTTGTTACCTAATTAAATCAATACACACCATGCACATATACTGTCCCAAGACTCTGTATTTGCAGTGTAGTGTATTTCCAAATATATTCTGCTATAACTTATCCTCATGTAATCTTTTGTTGTTTAGTGTTTAATGATGAATCTTTTCAAATTTGTTTAAAATATTCTGTCTTTTTTTTGTTTTGTTTTTGCATTTGTGTTTTTTGAGTGTAACATTCTGCAACAATGAAGCATTGTTATAATGATGGAAATCAAAAGTTTATTCTAGCTATTGTACATATTCAGGCATAATAAGTGTTGAATAGACTTTATGAACAAGAAAGTAGTCTCATCAACATCATATAAACATTCTTATATTCAGGATTTATATTAGGAAGGGCATTCATATAGGGCAATGCAAGATATAAATAAATATTTTAATGCTTCAATTTGTAAATGCAATTTTTTTTGCAAAGTTTTACAGTCTCACATTTACCCGGGATAAAATAATAATACATTTTTTATTTTTAAATAAATTAAAATTTTCACAAAAAAAAAATTCAGGAAAAATGTAGATTTTGAAATTTTCTTTTTCGTCAGGACCAGTAATGACACATTTGCTGCACTTAAATCCTCTTCTTAACTCTTTCCTGTTCTGCACTGACACCATCAACGTCCACCTATAACATTACAGACCATAATGATGTGAGTGTAACTTACAGTAAGTTAAACAGAATGAGGTCAATAATGTATGTCCAAGCTATGCACAAGTTAATAGCATAGATATCATTCTGTAGTTTCACTAATTCCATGTAGCCCGCTGTAAAACTTCCTTTAACTCACACATGCCATACTAAAAAACCTTTCTGTTGACACCTGTTTTGCATTATGGTTATACATTATGGTTAGACGAACTGCATTGGAATTGTTCTCAAAGATAGTTAATGTTTACTTATCTTTGCAAATTTAATAGGGTGATTATTTAAAGCTACACAGTGTAAAAGTTGATTCTTAGCTAAAACACTTTGTTCTTTTAAAATTATATGTGCTCATTCATGTATAAATACTTCCACCAACTAATCAAGTATTCTCGTAAGCGTAGAATCTGCCAATCAGAATACACACGAGCGAGTCGCTCGAATAGCGGCAGACATGTTGCGGCTCCATCTTGAAAATACATTAGCCAAAGAGCGACATACCTGGAAATTCAAGCTTCGCCTTTCGCACTTTTACACTCAGTGTTACCGTGACAAATGCAAGGGGGCGATTACTCGCGACTGCAGTGCCGGTGTTGTGCCGAATTTCGACCCCCTGCCAAATGTACCTGACTGCTTAATCCTAATCCTAACCCCTCCCCCAATCCTAACCCCTCCCCCACAACTAATCCTAAACTTACCAATGCTAGGGGGGTAATAATTGGGGGGGGCACAACACCGGCACTTCAGTCGTGAGTAATCTCTTCCTCGCATTCATCACGGTGCCAAAAAAAGTTATTCTCATGTAGTTTTCCAGTTATTTCCCCTTTAAAGGAAAACGCCAACTTTTTGGGACTTTAGCTTATTCACTTTTTTTGTGACAACGCCACGTAGCCAATAGGCTACTCCAACAGAGAAGACCTGAATTAAACTTAAAACAAACAGATACAAAGACCACACCCATGGAAATGATTACATTTTTATTTTACATTTTATTTATTTTATTTTTAACATAAGAGCGGGCACGGCCATTGTACATTTGAATGTTCAAGAATTTCTGTGTCAGGCATCAGTTATTTTAGCCGTGCGGAAACAGTTCATTGTGGTTATTGTTGTAAACTGGTATTTGTATTATTTGAATTTATTAACAATAAACACACTAGCAAACAGTTCGATTACACGCCAGATGAGAATTATCACGCCGGGCTTCGGCTAATGAAAAGGAAGTCATGTAGCTACATACACAGAAAATATCTGGCTTCCGAGTTGAAAAATAAGTTTGTTCTTTCTAGCAAAACTGAATTTAAAACCAGAATATAGGGTCTTATATATTAAAACAAATTAGGTTAAACAGCCCATTTCAGGGTTGTAGTGTTTAGTGTTAGGAGTTGGTTAGGACAATAGTAAGTTAAATTTAATTAAATAAACAACTAAACCATTCCTGAAAATGTATAACACAAATACATAATTGAATAGCAAGTGCTCTAAAATAGTATAAACTGCGGTCCTGAAATGTACATAAAAAACACCCATTAGGAAGTCAAACTGTGCTTAATAGATTGAATGAGACAAGGCTTAGTGCCCACTCCATTCATTTTCAAACAAGTAAAATATATGGAACAGGTTGAACATATTGTGAACTTTTAAAAATACTTTAGAAAAGCTAATTTTATGCCAATATCATCATTGACATTAGGCTACACAAATTTTGCCGTCATGGAAAGACTTTAATATATTTTCATATAGGCGTAGCCTAAGTTAAATAACCATGACCGCATTGTGTTATCTTCATACAGCCACTGCTTCCAGTCTAAAGTAGCTTCACAACAGTGAATTTGGACTGTTTACCAATATTCAGTGGATTTCTCAAACTTTTTCTCAGCCTTTTCTGGTAAGTAGTTTAATATCAGTTGATATTTTTCAGGTGTGTTGATTCTGATGTTTCAAGATTATTTTATTCTGGATACAAAATTCAGCAGGCAGTCGGCTAGGACTGAGATTACTCTTAATTGAAGTGACGCACCAAGCAGTGTATGTTCTTTCTTCATTTACTGAAGAACTTGCTTGAGTATAAATATGTGGTTCTGTAACGAATTGAACACAAGAGAAATACATTTATTGATAAATGCAGTGGGACACAGCTGAAATGTGTAGTGTGACTGCCCATTTAGAATGATGCTGACAAACTTTTTCACCTATACGGTGACCGGGAGGGGACATGTTCGGTTCGGTTCAATATATTAACTCATGGGAAGTTGGGAATGTGATAAATGTTGTGGCCACAAGGTCCTGTGAGGAATGACATTTTTCTTGTGGCCACGAGTTTAAAGGGTTAATTCACCCAATTTAACTTAGATTTTGGGGAAAAAATAGGCCAAAAAAGTGTTCCGTTTTTTTAATACAGATTATTTGATTCAGATGATTCAGGAGAAAAAACATTTGTTTGCCCAAAATCTTTCCAGAACAACAATTTTGAAATTATGTTTTTTATGTTTGTATCATTTTTGTGATGTATTTGTATGTTTGACCTTTAGGGTTAACCTTCTTTTAATGGCAAGATGGGTGTAGCTGAGAAAGTCAGTTTTTTTGTCTTTCTCTTACAAGGTATGTGAATCTCTTCACCTTCACCAATGACTTTAATGAGACATTTGTAAGATGAAGTGAACAGCTAAAATTTTTATCATGACGAATGTGTTTTTTTATATGATCAGTGTATTTTAATCTGTTGTGTATAAATCTAAATGGTTTAATTGCAGAGTTGAAAAGTATGAGGAATACTACTATACTTATGATTATTTACACTATATCGGATTACTCAATTGCATTTACAAGATATACGCAATACTTTACTCATAATCAATAATAATTAATAATAATTACTCCATGATAGTTTCATTTAGACTTAAAAGTACAAAGTAAATTATGTCAGTCATCATGACTAAAAATAAAATGTGTTATTCTTTATCTTAATGTGACTAACAAGCCAATCAATCATGCTCACATAAGTTTAACTTTTCTTTTAAACAGCCAATGTAGTATTTGCATCAAAAATATAGAAAATATATATAAAATCTCTATACTGTCTCTTCATTGTTTTCAAGTCAATTGAAAATCTAAGAAAAGTATACTTTTTACTTGTAAGTTTAATAAACCTGGACACTTTTACTTTCACTCAATTAATTATAATTATATATAATTATATATATATATATATTGGCTAGGTACTTAGACTTTTAATTGAGTTAATAAAAATTGACACCGTATCTGTACTTTGACTTTAGTACCGTTTATCTCTTCCAGTACATGTACACCCCTGTTTAATAGAGGTCTGTTTTGTTACATGTAACATAATACAAAGTAACAATCTGATTACCTTATTTTAATACAATTAAAGCTGTATACTAAAGAACAAATTCATGTAAATATAAAGATCAAATATGTTACATTTTATTTTAAATCAAGTATTCTGACTTATTGCGATGTTATTATTCTGATGTTGATTCAGTCAGTAATAAAGCATCTATCGTCATCAATCCCCACAGGCTGTTTATTGATTTTTTCCTCCGCTTTTAATGCAATATTATAAAAATGTTCATTTTAACTGAAATGTAAATATTTGTAAACTGAAATGTATAGTCAATAAATGGTTTGTGTTCAACAGCAGGCTTCCTGTACTAATACAGGTGAAACCGGTGACCTATAGAGAACTATAGAGGGGACTTTTGACATACTCTTTTCAACATACTACGCTTAATTGGAACACATTTATTCTAATCTCACATACTATTTAGGATGGATAGTATGGACATTAGGACGCAGGGTCAGTGCATGTTTTTCTTTTTTAATTATTTTTCACATTTGTGTTGTAGGTGTTCTTGGTAGAGATTTCAGCATCAGTCTGCCAGAGAAGATTGAAGCTCTCAGTGGGTCCTGTGTGATTATAAAATGCACATTTGAGATTCAGGACATATATGACCAAGACCTCACTGAGAGAGCCACAGGATGTTGGCTCAAAGATGGGACTAATGTGGATAACCATCAAGTGTTTAACTCTAGAGATCCCAAACCTAATTACTTTAAAGGGAAAATAACTGGAAAACTACATGAGAAGAACTGCAGCACTATCTTTAATGATGTTAGTTCAAATCATAATGGTAAATATTACTTCAGGATTGAGAGTGGTGGTCTGAAATTCACATACACAGTCAACACCTCCAGTGTAAATGTCATTGGTGAGTGATTTGAGCCCTTTATTAATAAATGAATGTGAATGAATATTTTAAATGTATTTGTCATGCCATTATTGTCACTTTACATAATCTTGTATTTGAGTGTCTTTCAGAGTCTCCCCCCAAACCCACAGTGAGGCTGTATAAGGATCAGGAGGAGGTGTTGGAGAAGAGCTCTGTGAGTCTGCGCTGCTCTGCTGAGACTCTCTGCTCCTCTCCTCCACCAACTCTCACATGGAGCTTCACTCCCAGAATCCCCTTCAGTGAGAGCAGCAGACAACAGGAGCTCCTCATCTCTGATCTGAACTTCACTGCTACTCCCCGTCACCACAGAGTCACTTTCACCTGCACTATAACCTACCAGCTACAGGACCAGAACAAAACATCACAGGACAACATCACATTACATGTTCAGTGTAGGATGTGTTTGTGGCATCAGTTCTTTACTCCTCCATAAGACACCCATAAATCTATATGTATGATATCATTCTCTTTTTGTTTTTCAGATGGCCCTAAAATCTCTCCCTCCTCCAGCTGTAACAGAGGGAATGTATCAGTGTGTTTCTGTGAGGTTGATGGGAATCCCTCTCCTGAACTGGAGTGGCATCTGTCTGGACGTCCTGTCAGTAACTCTTCAAACACGTTCATCAGTGAAGAGCGATTGAACAGCACAGGCTTGAGGAGCTCCATCACTCTACATCAGTCACTCTCACACACACACACTCTGCAGTGTGTCGGTAACAACACTCATGGCACTGCAAGAAAACTGTTTAAACTGAGTCTGAATCTCTTCTCTCAAGAGGCTTCACGTAAATTTCAACTTTAATCTATTTCAATCATTGATATAGCAATGAATCAGCTATAGCCTGCTGCTTTTTTAATTAATGGAATTATTCAGACATATTGTGTTAAATATTTTCTTGATATCAATACAGCTGCTCTTTGGAATAAAGAAAGTTTCCATGAACTGTCACATTTTAACAGTGTTTAACGTTTACGCCATCCTGGTTGGATTCATAGCTGGGGCTACATTAATGGTCATCCTATGGGTCACAACACTGCTGTACAAGTAAGTAAACTTTGTGATGCCTGATCAAAACTCAAAACTCATGTTTTCCTAGTCACTCCATTAAGTATCAGATTTGGTTTCTGTAAAATTCTGTTGATGAAATAAAATTAGAAACACAAAAGGGGACGTGAGATTTCTCAGAAAAAACCCTTGTGTGTTTCTAATTTTATTAAATCTACAGAATTTAAAGAGGAACATCTCTGCCAAATTTGATACTAAATGGAGTTCCACGTAGCATTACATTTCATTTAAAGGGATAGTTCACCCAAAAATGAAAATTCAGTCGTTCCACACCTGTAATACTTCCGTTCATGTGTGGAACACAACTTAAGATCTTTTTGATCTGACAGCTACGCAACTGACCCTTTGACGCTTTAAAAAGTTCATAAAGAGATCGTAAAACTGATCCATATGAATTGAGCGGTTTAGTCCAAATCTTCTGAAGAGACTTGATTACTTTATATGGTTTAATTTAGGCTTTTATTCAAATAAACATCAATCAACGGAAGCTCAAGCATGTTCACTTGATGTGCGAAAACCAATGAGGTTCATTCTCTTGTTACGCAGCACGTTTGAGCTTCCTCAAGAACCAATGAGGTTCATTCTCAAGTTATGTAGCAGTTTGAACTAGAAAGTCTTGCGGGTTTGGAACGACACAAGTGTGAGTAATTTAATGAATAATTTTCATTTTTGGGTGACCTATCCCTTTAAGTCTCCTGAGCTATGAAAGAGAAACCTCCGAGCAATAAAAATGTCTAATGAATGTGTTGCGAGCAGTTATATGTTTTTAATTATGAATTATTTCTGTAGATGGATCTGCAGGACTCAAAGGGGAGATAAACCTGGACTCATTCAATCTGATGTGGTATGTTACAGTATATCAAACACACATTCTACTCATTCCCAAACATGTCAAACTCATGTACGCCAGAACACTTTTACATACAGTTACTCTCTCCAAGTTTATTTTTCATAAAAGCTTCTCTACTGATGATTCTCCATCTTTGTTCATCCACTAGGCTGATTCAGTGGGCAGTGGGGAAGAGCCTTTTTATGTCAATAAAGTTATGTTATCAGCTGAAGCCCCCACAGTAAATCATCCAGAAACTCTACTTTATTCCACCATTAACTTTAACAAGACCAAACCAGAGTCAAAAGACATTAAAGGCATCTCTTCACTTATTGTCGACTATGCTGTGGTCCGATATTGCGGTCGAAACGTAGCGGATAGCGAGGCAAAGATCATAGAAGGTTCCCCAATGCCACATGAAAATAGCATTTACCAAGTTCCTCACAAAGCAAGAAGAAGTGCAGATATGGACGTAAAGCAAGGTGAATCTAAAGCATCAAATACAATATTTATAAACACAAATTCTTAATTCATTCAAATAGGGATTTCAGAGCACATGGAAGCCACACATAAATATTTATTTTGTCATTGCATTAGATAACAAATGATTAATCACATGTTTGTATGGTGTCAAGGAGATTTTAAGTGGGTGTTTAAAGCAATTTCCTAATTAAGTTCACAGAGCTGTCCTATCAGAGTAACCACTGGTGTAGTTCATTACATTTACTAACATTGGACAATCACAAAGTGTCACAATATTTTTGTATTCATTTTGTGTGTATTGATATATCATTTAAAACCTCCACAAACTTTTGGGAATTAAAAATCATGTGTTTGACCAGTCATGTTACATTTTACATGCATTTTTAAGTGTCCAAACACTCTGTGGGGCACCGCTTATTTACAATGTGCAGATATTTTCCAAATAAATGTTTACTGTACACTTGCTCCCTTTCAAATGGGTCTTGAATATTCTGTCTACTTTTATTTTGGTTAGCATTTGTATATTTGATTGAGAGCTGCAACATTCTGCAATAATAAAGTATGTTTTATAGACATTTGAAACCAAAGTTTATTCTTTTACAAGATCACATACATTCTTGTACTTTCAGGTTTTATATTTGATGTATGCAAGATAAAAAAGAAATGTTTTTTTTTAAACTGCACAATTGTATGGCTTCAATTTGTAAACATTTTTCCTTTTCTCTAACATATGTTGTAGGATTTAACTGCCAAAAATGCCTTTTTGCCATTTTATTTTAATGACCAGAGACAATTTAGAAGCCTATGTACCAACTTACACCTGTAGCATTCCCAATATGATTATGTGATTGTAACTTTCAGTAAATCAAATAGAATGAGTTCAGTTGCATCCGTGCCTAATGTCCCAGTCATGTTGCTCATTTTTTTATAAATGTATTTGCAGACTCAAGCAGTCACTGAGTTCATTCATATAAGACTCAAGCTCATTGAATGTCTTTAATGAAAATAACATTGCTCTAAACTCATAGATTATATTCAGTTCCATTACGACCATGTAAAACTCCTTATCTCATGTGACAAGAAAATGGCACTTTTCTGTTGACTCCTGTTTTGCATTATGGTTAAACTATAACAGCATTGGCTTTATTCTCAAGTATGCCTTCATCTTTATTTATCTTTGCAAATTTACATGGGTGATTATGTGAACCCTGACCAAGTTTTTCATAAAAACGTTAATAATGTTGACAGTTATCAACACACAACGTATGACAAAGTCAAACAATGAACCGACCCAGGACAGCAAACAAGGGGATTATAAAGGGAACACTGATGATAAGGACAGGTGAAACTGACTAGACAATAATGACGAGGATAACAAGGGGGCGGGGTAACGAGACAACACAAGCACATGGCCCAAACAACAGACCATGCGTTTGTACATAAAACAGGGGTCTGTCATGATCCTGCCACAATACTAGAAGAATACAAGGACATGGCAGAATCGTGACAGAACCCCCCACTTAAGGAGCGGCTTCCAGACACTCAAAGGGACACCAAGTACAAGACATTGACAAAAACCAACAAAACATGGAAAACACTAATAACGGCATACATGAATGAACAATAACAGGATTAGGGTGAAACATCAAAAACAACATACAAGCCAGAGGAGGTGGAGGAAACAGTTCATGGGGGGAGGTCCAGGGAAGATGGGAAGACTGGGGGTCTTGGGTCCACAGGATGAGGGCTGAGGACAAGGACTCTGGGCAGGCTTAAACGGAGACAAACGAGGAGAGGTCTTGGGGGAAACAGTCCAGGGTAGAGACAGCGAAAACAGTCCGAGAACTAGTGGAAACAGGGACAAACGGGGAAACAGTCCGGGGGCTGGTGGAGACAGGGACGAACCGGGAAACAGTCCGGGAATTAGTGGAGACAGGGGCGACCGGGAAAACAGACTGAGATACTGCTTCAGTGGGAGCAGCAACAGATTCAGACACGGAGGATGAGGAAACGGGACTCCTGACGGGGGACACAGTGGGCTCGGAACAAGACATGACAGGAACATCGAGGATCTTGACAAGCTTGGCAAGGTAATCTGCTAGAGTCTCGGCAGCAACAACGATAGGCATCCTCTTACGAGCAGACACCGCTTGCAGGACTGCTTCTGCAGCTTGTTCAGCCGCAGCTCTCACAGAGGCAGATTCTGTAACCGGGCAACCAGCTGCTGACTCAGGAACAGCGCTTGCAGTAGCGGGCTCCGGGACGGCGCTTGCTGGAGCGGGCTCCGGGACGACGGTTGCGGATACAGATTCAGGAGCGGCGCTTACAGTAGCAGCTTCAGGAACAGCGCTTACTGTTGCAACCTCAGGAACCGTGCTCACGGCTGCAGAGTCAGGAGATGGCGATGGGAAACAGGAAGCTCCCTTCCTTCTCTTTGGCCGCGGGGCAATGGTCACAGCGGGGCTCGCGATCAGCTGGCCGGGCTCAATGGGAGACGAAACAGGAACAGAGAAGACCACTTCTGGTTCGATCAGCTCAGATGACGATGACTCCGGGGGGGAATCCCAAGAAACCCGTCTCCCTCGTATACGATGGAGATCAGCGGGTGTGGAAGATGCCTCTGGAGTCGAAACAAGGTGACTGTGGTCTCCCAGCGTCACGACGCCAATCATACAACCCTCCGGGATGAAAGGAAGACAGGCAGAAGGTGAAGACCTCGAGGATGCCGCCTCAGACTCCGCCCGGGAGAAATGGTCATACAGTCGGGAGAAGTTTGACAAGATCCACTCACCCTCGGGTGAGTATCGAAGGGTGACACTCTTCTTGTTGAGGGGGGAAGACAACCAGACTTCAAGGGGGTCCAGGCGATGCTTGGCAGAGAAGGACAAACTGTCTGCTGGGTTCTTCTTTGGTCGGTTCATTCTGTTATGTGGGTGGCAGATGAATCCAGGCGTAGACAGTATGCGATCACAGAACGTTTATTGTAGACAGAACAGGGAAAATAAAACCCACGAGGGGGTAAAACAAAGGCAACTCTGACGAGGGAAGACTAAACTAGACTAACACTTGACAAACTAGACTATAAACTAACAACAGAAACAGTCATACACAAGACAAAACTCTCACAAGGTATGACAAAGTCAAACAATGAACCAACCCAGGACAGCAAACACAAGGGGATTATAAAGGGAACACTAATGACAAGGACAGGTGAAACTGACTAGACAATAATGACGAGACAAGGATAACAAGTTGGCGGGGTAACGAGACAACACAAGCACATGGCCCAAACAACAGACCATGCGCTTGTACATAAAACATGGGTCTGTCATGATCCTGCTACAATATTAGAAGAATACAAGGACATGATGGCAGAATCATGACATATTCTTTATATACGGTACGTTTCAAAAGCATTTACAAACAACCTTTTAGTAACCACATAAGTTAGCCACCATTATAAGTTAAAGTGTGCTAAATAGATGCTGAGAAGCAGATAATATTTATATATATTTAAATATATATAAAACATATAACATATATATAAAATATATAATTAAACTTTTATTTAAATAGCACAATAAAAGCAACAGTAGTTTGGGTAGGCCTAGTTGGCCACTGTGCTGTACAACAGGATAAATATCTAATAAACAAGAAAGACCGCAAAACAACTGATAAAGAGAGTTTACATTGGAACCACCAATTTGAAAACTCAACATTAAAATCAAGGACAGTTGTAAGCCTGTGACTTAGAACTTAGAATTAAAAACAGACTCTGTGGATACCAGTCTGGATAGAGGAAGACTATTACACAATTTTGGACCAACAACAGAAAAAGCACGGTCGCCTCTCATCTTAAGTCTAGATCTCGGAACCATCAACAGTCTTTGTTGAGATGATCTCAATGATCTAGCTGAGTTATTTAATTTCAAAAGATCAGAGAGATAGTTTGGAGCTAATCCGTTGATGACTTTAAAAACGAAAAGCAGAATTTTAAAATCAATTCTGTAACAAACTGGCAGCCAGTGCAACGAACGCAGTCTTGGGGAAACATGATCAAACTTTCTTATGCCAGTCAAAAGTCTGGCTGCTGCGTTCTGAACCATCTGAAGATGACTAATATTGGATTGACTCATTCCAATATAAAGAGAATTACAATAGTCAAGTCTGAAATTAATGAATGGATCACTCTCTCAAACTCGCCTTAGATAATAATCTTAATTGGAAAAAAAACTAGATTTAACTACAGCATTTATCTGTTTATCAAACTTAAGAGCAGAATCCAAAATAACTCCAAAATAAGTTTTTCTCTGAGTGTTTTACATAGGGGACCAAATCTCTCAGGTCGCCATCAGGAGTAACAGAAACACCTGAGGTACCAAATACGATAACCTCAGTTTTCCTCTCATTTAGATGCAAAAAAATTAAGGAAAGCCAAGACCTAAAATCAGACAAGCATGCTGATAATGAGCTTAGGCCCTTTTCATCATGTGTGTGTGTGTGTGTGTGTGTGTGTGTGTGTGTGTGTGTGTGTGTGTGTGTGTGTGTGTGTGTGTGTGTAAGGAGAGGCAGTATATTGTGTTGTCCACAAGATGTCCCTATAACACTGTTGTATTAGGACAGATGCAAGTGTCTTTAGCGCTGTTGGAGCCTCTTGATGATACGTGAGTATTGCGTCATCTTTTCTTCAGTTCATGTTATCAGCTCTATGGATAGGCTAAAAAAAAAAAAACTCTATGGGTAGGCTAAGCCATTTTAATGATAGTGGGAAAAAGCTATGTAAAATATGTTTGTTGTTATCGCAGTAAAGGTCAATTTATTTAGATATTTTGTGTTTTAAATGCAGATTAATGTAGAAACTTAAAATGTTTTGTTTTTCCTTTTAAATGTGATTAATGCATGATGGCTAATGCAAAGCTATGTACGATAATATAAGCACCACAAGCTTTCTGTTGAATTGCATGTGCATTGAAATGTACTTTGCTAGTTTAAAACTTAAGTTCAGTTCATGTTATCAACTCTATGCAACTCTGCTGTGGAATAAACGGTCAAGCCATGATCCCGAACCCTCTGTGTCTGTGTCCCTGCTACTACCACCCACAAACATACACAACACAACGCAGAGTAGCAGCGGTGGTGCTAGTAAGCGCCTCGAGAGAGAGAGAGAGGGTTACATCTTTGGTGCCGTGACCCGGATTGTGGCACTGCTAGACCGAAAAGGCAGAGAATTCTACAGCCAGTGGTTTGAATACTGAAATATTTAATGAACAAACTGGAATTCTTAACCGAACTGGTGATTTTGGGGATGCATATCTGCCATCACAGCTAGCGGGGTCGTGTGAAACCAATCAAATGCGGGTGTCTCACGGCCAATGCGTGAGAGTTGGCGGCACACTGCTGCTGCTGTATGAACCAGGCTTTTGTTAGTTTTTTGAAGGTGGACAGTTTAGTTAAAGTCTTTATATTTGTATGAAGCCAGTTGCACAGATTGGCTCCTTTCACAGAAAAAACATTTTGGGCAAAAGATGTTTTACAAAATGGAACTTTACAGTCTCCACATGTAGCAGCTCTTGTTGATCTGGGGGATTCCAGCCTGTTTAAATTTACAAAGTGGCTCAGGTGCAAGTCCAGCACCTGTTTGTTTAAATCAAACATAAAAAAAACAACTTTATGTGTCTAAGATTAACTAAATTTAAGATTTTATGTTTACTTAAAATATAACAGTGATGGCATCAAATGGGCTTTTTATCTAAAAATTTTATGGCATGGTTATAAAGCCTCTCAGTAGGCTTTAAGGTAGTTTGGCTGGTCTGGGACCAAACAGTGGTGCAGTACGACAGGTGGGACAGGATCATAGTGTTCAGAAAGACATGAGTACATTCAAATGTTAGACCGCTCCTGATCATTCTGAAACAGTTCATACTGGCCTTTTGATATGATACTTTTAAAGTTTAGCTGCAAATCTTAAATCACTCCTAAATATATTTCTTGTTCTACATGATCGATGAGTTCGCCATTCATTTTAATGTAAAGGTGATTTATTGTCCGAGTTCTTGTTATAGAAAAACATCGATTTAGTTTTCCTCAGATTAAGTGTTAAACAGGATTTGTTTAGCTAATTAAATACTTTCTCAAGACTTTTGTTCAATGTACTGCCAATAACAGCAGGGCTTTTGCCGGACACATAAACCACAGTGTCATCGGCATACATCTGAAGACCAACTTCAGGCAGCTCGTTCACATACACTGCGCACACAGTGATTTTAAATCCGTCTCCAGTGCGGCCTCCTCTGCCTCGTCGACAGAAGAATCCGCGAAAAGAAGGGCACAACTCTGGGCCAGGTCGCTCCAGCAGTCCGCCAGGCCATCTGCGGGCGCAACCCCCGCCGCAGCGGGCACACGGAGCCACTCCCTCCTAGAAAGTCTATCAGAGTGCATAAAATTGCCAGATTTTAAAGGCAAAAGCAAGAGGAGCACGGAGCCCAAACAATCGTGCGCCATCTTGAATGACGCAGAGCCCTCTATAGCACAATTCATCCACAATTCATGGTTAAGAAGTTAGCTCTCATTCAGGAAGAACAAATGGCTAAGCTGTTACAGCTAGAGTTGAGAATGACCTCTCCTCCCCTTTCCTCCCCATTAGCTGTCCAGCCAGCAAAGGGAAACGCCAGCCAGAGTCCAAGCTTTGTCTGTTACCGGTGTGGAGAGCCAGGCCACACAACCAGAGTGTGCCGAGCAGTGCTTCCGGATCCGAGCCTAGCTGAAGCCCAGCAGCCTAAGGTTCCTGCTGACGGACATATGTACTCTGCTCAACATTTAAACGCATTTAAAGCGCAGCTGGGGCATCCATGGGTACACAGCAAGGGGCCAACGCAGTCCTGGTGGACAAGGTGGCTGAGTTCCCAGATAAACAGCATGGTGAAGCTGGGAACAGAGGGGCATGTCTCAGTCTGAACCAAGTGGTGGCTAGCTGCAGGGGTTGACCTAAAGCAGCGGTGGAAAGTGAGGACCGACGTATTCTACTCAATGTTCTTCTGAACAAAAATGCAGATGTGTTCTCCCAGCATCCCATGGACTATGGTCACACCACAACTGTGCAGCATGAGATTTCCCTGGTTGAGCCAAGGGGGTAATCCACCAGCCGGAAACTGAAGCTTCGCTTGGGAGCCGCCATTGTAGCTGGCTATCACCCCTGTTAGCATCCCATTGACTCCCATTCATTTTGGCGTCACTTTGACAACGAATAACTTTACATCTGAGGCGTCCAAAGACTTCATTTGTCCATTATTTATTTCTAAAGAAACACGACAATGTATATAAGGCTCCATTACTTTTTATCTTACGTTATGGCCCCGTAGAAGCCGTTTTTGTAAAAATAGGCTAACGATTGCGTCATAACCATGCTACTTTCTGCCGCACAGTAGAGACATTACCGTAGAGACAGGAGGAGAAACTCGCAGGCAATCTTTTACTGTCTATGAGGCAATCGGGGAGAAATTGAGGCATAAAGTCAAGGGAGAAGCCCATAGATAGAGAGTCCATAAAAGCAACGGGACAAAATATTTCAACAATGTTTTTGAGGAACTAGGTGATTCAGATTTGTCTTGCCACAGCTACTAGAAGATTTACAACTGTGACATCTACGTCGTCAAGCTCAGTTTGAGCCTGCGCAGAACGCTTGGCTATCAGGAAGTGAGTGCTCCTATTGGGCTTCAATTCTCTCCGTTGAAATCAAGGGGGTCGCTGTGTCCATTTCTTTTACTGTCTATGGGTTGACCCGAGGCCCTTCTGACTGCCATACTGCAAAATACCTCCTCCCAGTGGCAAGATGTGAGGCGGTTATTGATTGACTATAGGAGGTATGTTAAGAGCTACTCTAACTTGACCACCTCTACGGGCGCAAGTTCATTGTTCTGACAGACAATAACCCTCTGAAATATATATGTATATATATATATATATATATAGTACTGTGCAAAAGTTATAGTACTGTACAAAAGTCTTAGGCACCCTAGTATTTTCACCCCAAAACAAGGATTTAAGCCAATTATTTATATATATTTTGCTGTAGTATATCAGTAGGAAATATCAGTTTAAGTTTCCAAACATTCCTTTTTCCATTAATTGTAATTGTCAAGTGAGATTTTTGTATGCACAAGGAGTCTGACAACAGCCGGTGCTCCACAGAGAGATCTCATTGACATTACTTGAAGAAAAAGAAAAAAGCGAAGGCAACGTCTCCAAGATACTTGAAGAAATCTACCTGCTTTCTCGTTGCCTTGTCTTGATGAATTGAGGGTGGTGTTTTCATCGGCATTCATCTGGAAGACATATTTTGTTTTGCTCTGGTGTTTGCTCATCTGCAATACGTCTATAGGACGTTTCTTGTCAGATGTCAAATAAGCGTTTAGAAAATATCTTTAAGATGTTTATGATTTAGAATGTATGTAAAACTGACATCTTAAAGACGTCTATCAGATGTTAGTAAACAGCTTTCCAGATTAAGTGATCTGTAACAGACATCTTGCAGACGTGTGCTATCTCTCAGGTGTTCCTGTCTTGTTTTGTTTGAGCACATGGCTTGTGATTGTGTTGGCTGTCCATGTGCTCTTGTTTTTGTTTTTATTGTGAGCACATGGCTTGTCATGTCTGTTTCTTTGTGCCATGTGCTGTTCTGTCTAACTCTTTCCCCGCCATTGATGGAAATTTCCCCACCATTCGCCGCACATTCTTAACTTGATTATGCATAATAAGCCCACAATGCACTTGATCATGTAAACGCGTTGACTAGTTTTGCTTTATAGGTCATAAACGGCTTAAGCATAAACCGATCGCCACAGCTAGATTTTTGCCCTTGATACCGATTTCGCCCAGCATGTAAATGCGTTAAACTGCTTTCTGTCAGCTTATTGAAGTGCATATGTGTGATAATGTGACAGGAACATGGATTTAAGCACATCCAGAAAGAGAGAGCGTTTTGCAGAAAGGGAGGAGGAAATATATATTGAAAACTCAGATGCTTTCTTGACCCCAACATTTTTTTATAGTGTTCTCATCTCGGGCAGCAGATGAAGAAGTGGTTCAGTCAAAATGCTGCATATGTAACTGCATGAGAGGGTAATATATGAGCCATAGGTTTCCTGCTGACATGTTGCAATACTCTTCTTCTGTTTTTAATGCTTTATTTACATCACAACTGTCATAACAAATGAAATACTCAGATATGCAAATTATTATGTTTTGACATCTCTACCGGGAAATAACCTGATTTATTAATAAAGTCTTAAAAATTTCGGTTTTTGGTTATTGGTTTGCATGGACCCGGACAACAGGTTATTTCAGTAAGCTGTTTTTTTTGTGAGTTATCAGGTCTGTTGAAGATGTGGTTTCTCTTCATGTGTGTCAAGACATTTTAGAAATCCCGACCGGACTATGTTTTACGGCCATGTCCAGGATAAAGTATGTGTGGTCACCCACCCAATAAACATACAGTTAGGGTGAAATTAAATGACTTAAACTGAGATTTTGGCTATATTGCCCATCTCTAAGTCATTAATTCCCTGTGTGACTGGCAAAGGCTTGCGTATCGATATGGGTGTGTGCAGTTTACCTTATACAACAAAACGTTCAAGTATCGTCAAGTTGTTTATCACAGATCTTATTTCACTCATTACCTGTAAAACCCATAAGACAAAAAAATCTTGAGGAACAGGTGTTGGTTTTCCGGCTTTTGACGTCATTCCTGTAGCACTCTATCTTTTCAAAGATTCTCTTTATTTTTAAATCAACTGCTTTTTTCAGTATTTATTTTAAAACTCCTGTGACATTGCTCCATAGTTTTATTTTTATTTAAGCAACACTGCAGGCCACAGTGTTGCTTAACGTGGTGCAAGACTCACTTCATGTGCCGCAACCCCTATGTTTTGCATTGTAAACGTAGCATTAAATGCACCCAAATATGTAAATTCTGTCACCATTAACCATGTTTGTTCTTCCTTCTTTGAAACAGAAAAGGTAAAAGGTATATTTTTAATGAATATCCTGGTCACTCTTTTCATTATGAAATAATAGTAATGATGATAAATAAATGATCCCTTTTACCATCCCTTCTGAATTCAACAGTGCACTTGAAATACACAAAGTAAAACCTATAAGGTAAACTTTCTACATATTAAAATGTCCAATTTAATAGGAATGTTACGTTTTAAAATGTTAAATTTTTTTCCTGTGAAAAAAAAGATATGTTCATGATGTTACAGGAACTAGACTGATGTAATGAAAAGGGAAGTTATGATGCCAGTCAGTATGTTGCCACTGTTCTGTTCATACAGCACGGTTTCTATACTACTACTACTACTACTAAGTCACATTTTGACAAAATTTGTAGATGCATGAGTGTGTGTTTTTCTTTCTTTCATTTGATTTCACAAAAGGATGGATATCTGGACAGCAGAGAAAATTCTTCTTCTCGGTTTTCTGTTGAAAGGTTTGTCTACATGTTCTTTCCCTTGAGCAAACAAAAATGTTTCTTTACTGGTCAACTGGCCTTATTGTGAAAGTAATTAGAGTGTGGAGTAATAAGCATTATTTTTTCTTTGATTATTTTAAGTTTTAATTTGTTGTTTCCGTTAAAGTTGCCAAAGGGATGTCTTTATGATTCTCAACTATGGTACACAGAAGAAGAAAAATGTAATCATAGGCTTCTGGGTTACAGCAACTATAAAACTGTTACACTCAAGTCTGGCCCTCGAGGTCCACTTTCCTGCAAGATTTAGCTCTGATCGAACTCACATGACTGTGACTTTCCAGTAATCTTGAACCCCTTGATTATCTTGTTCAGGTGTGTTTGATTAGGGTTGGAGCTAAACTCTGCAGAAAATTGACCCTCAAGTGAACCCCTGCTATAATTTATGTAATTTGTTGAACAGTTTTATTCTTACCTGAAACCTGCCAACTGACAGTCCCACCTTGCTGGAACAGGTACTGTTCAACAGCAGGCTTCCTGTATAAATACAGGTGAAACCGGTGACCTATAGAGAACTATAGAGTGGACCTATAGAGTGGACTTTTGACATACTCTTTTCAACATACTACGCTTAATTGGAACACTTTTATTCTAATCTCACATACTATTTAGGATGGATAGTATGGACATTAGGACGCAGGGTCAGTGCATGTTTTTCTTTTTTAATTATTTTTCATATTTGTGTTATAGGTGTTCGTGGTAGAGATTTCAGCATCAGTCTGCCAGAGAAGATTGAAGCTCTCAGTGGGTCCTGTGTGATTATAAAATGCACATTTGAGATTCAGGACAAATATGACCAAGACCTCACTGAGAGAGCCACAGGATGTTGGCATAAAGATGGGACTCAGTCTGAAAAAATTGTTTTCAATGCCATGTCCAGCCACAACTCCATTATTAAGGGAAATATAACTGGAAGATTACATGAGAAGGACTGTACCACTGTCTTTTATGATGTTAGATCAAATTACAGTGGTAATTATTACTTTAGGATTGAGGGTGAAGGTGGATTGAAATGGACTTATTCTAAAGGATATGTTCTGATAGTTATTGGTAAGATATTGTACATGACAAATTGAAAACTTGTATGCCAGAATGAAATGTCTACATGCATATATATATATATATATATATATATATATATATATATATATATATATATATATATATATATATATATATATATTATTTATAATTATTTGTTTCAGAGTCTCCCCCCAAACCCACAGTGAGGCTGTATAAGGATCAGGAGGAGGTGTTGGAGAAGAGCTCTGTGAGTCTGCGCTGCTCTGCTGAGACTCTCTGCTCCTCTCCTCCACCAACTCTCACATGGAGCTTCACTCCCAGAATCCCCTTCAGTGAGAGCAGCAGACAACAGGAGCTCCTCATCTCTGATCTGAACTTCACTGCTACTCCCCGTCACCACAGAGTCACTTTCACCTGCACTATAACCTACCAGCTACAGGACCAGAACAAAACATCACAGGACAACATCACATTACATGTTCAGTGTAGGATGTGTTTGTGGCATCAGTTCTTTACTCCTCCATAAGACACCCATAAATCTATATGTATGATATCATTCTCTTTTTGTTTTTCAGATGGCCCTAAAATCTCTCCCTCCTCCAGCTGTAACAGAGGGAATGTATCAGTGTGTTTCTGTGAGGTTGATGGGAATCCCTCTCCTGAACTGGAGTGGCATCTGTCTGGACGTCCTGTCAGTAACTCTTCAAACACGTTCATCAGTGAAGAGCGATTGAACAGCACAGGCTTGAGGAGCTCCATCACTCTACATCAGTCACTCTCACACACACACACTCTGCAGTGTGTCGGTAACAACACTCATGGCACTGCAAGAAAACTGTTTAAACTTAATCTCCCTCCAGAAAGAGGTAAACTCAAAAACACACTAACATAATTCACAATAAAATTGTCTGTCAAATGCATATATAATTTCTTTTTTTCATTGCTCAGAAGATGCACATCTTTTCTCCATCTCAATTGGAGTTGCTGTCGGGGGTTCCCTGATGATGATGTTGTGTATCATTATATACTGTGCACGGTGCGTACAAAATATTTGTTAGGTATCATGCTCTCTGGAATACTTGATTCTGATTGGTTAATCTCCTAATATTTGGCATTCTCCACATCAATGTTGTAAATTAGTCAGTTCATCTGGATAACTAAAATTGGCGCTATGTCTTTCACTAGTTTCATTAAAACACAACTAGTGCATTCTTGCATCTCAGTTATGTAGTAAAAATGATCTAAAGCTAAGATAATACAAACTACATGTTGAGGTCCTGCTCGACCACCGGGGTTTCTTATGGGACAGTGACCCCCAGTACATTTGTACAATGCAAGTCATTAATTTGAATCCAGGCTGTGACTAGCTTTTTTTAATCATGGAAAAATGTTTTTCAGGAAAGAATACAGCAGAACACAGACAAAACAAGAAGGTACTACTGGAATCATTATGGCTGATAGGGTGAGTAGTACCAACAAAACATACTATTCATTAAAATATGGCACCTTAACACAACAGTGGTGGTAAATATTCCATAATTTTAAATGTTTACAGCAGTTCACTCAAAACTACAATTTTGTCAAATTATTCAGTCATGTGGTTTCAAGCCCATATTTTACATCTGTATCGCTCTTTTATATATAATGCAAGTGAGCAAGGACTGGGGCTGTCGAACAACAAAATAACAAAAAGTAACATAGAAGAATCATAAAAGTGGTTGATAGAACTTGTGAATTATACTCCAAGAACTGAGCTTTATTTTAAAGGCAGAAAACACAGCAATTCACCCCAAATTCCATACTGCATTCATCTTCTAGGCTATTCAACAAGAGAGTGAGTCTATTTATGCCAATAATTTCATGCTGTCATCTGCTGAAGATGCCACACTGAATCGTCAAGAATCCCTCCATTACGCCTCCATTGACTTCAGAAAAATCCAACCAGAGTCGGAAGAAATCAGGGGGATCTCCTTGCTGACCTCTGACTATGCTGTTATCCATTATTCTGGTGAAGTGGTGGAGGCAAGAGGCTCTGTGGGAGGTGATTAACCCAACAGCAACATCTCAGATTGAACTGTACCAAACACGGGGACAAATAACAGACGATACATATGAAGAAACTTCACCCATTCTAAGACTGTTCACACAACCAAGTTTGTCATGAGTATATTTTTGCATAAATTCCTGCATCATTCATAGAAAGGTCTAATAAACAAAAATAATAATAGAATTGTGCTTAGATGAGATATATAGGGTCGGCTCAGTTTAACCAGCGATGCATTTTACTAGCATGTGTTTCCGCACGTTTTTTTGTCATTTTTGTCTGTGACACAAGCTTGCATCCATCTATGTTAATCGACGTTCATCGTTAAATAAAAGGATGGATATCCGGACAGCAGAGAAAATAATTCTACTTATTTTTCTCACCTTCCGGGAGGGGGGAGTACTGTTAAAATCTCCAGTCACAATCCTCAGTCAACATAGAACTACATTTCCCAGCATCACTTCTGGTCATCACTTCACCTGCACTCAGTCACCCATCACCACACCTGCCACTGATTATCACCTCAACACACACATAAGCACTCACCTTGCATACCCACATTGTCTGGTCTCGTTGGACACTAGCATGTGTTTACTTACCTGTTGATCCATACCAAGCTACTTACGATTCTGTCTTTGATTATCTTCAGTCTCCAGCCATCCAGTTTGTACCAGTCTGCACCTTATGGATGGGCAAATGTAGCCTCATGAAGCACTGATGCTTTCCCCTGATTGTTCCGGGAAAAGATTCGAAGCATCAAGCGTGTCGATAACAGCGCCATCTTGTGGCAGGTCAAATTTACAGCAGCCATAAACCTGAGTGTGCAGCAGTTATTATGACAACGCTAAATGTTCAGTTTTCTGATAATATAATTAAATTCACATATTAAAGTGTGGCAATAAATTTGTAGTAAATGGGATGCTATAGTCAGTGTTGTCCAGTAGAGGGCGGCATGGGTTTGCATATAAGTTACCTCTGGTGATGCACGGGGATAGAGTTAGTCTGTTGTTGGCTAAGCCGGTGTCAAGAGGCACGTTGTCCGCTCTGCATCTGTTAATGACGATTAACATTAATTTCACTACATGTCTCCTCATGTATGATGCACCAAAGGATATTACAAAATTAAAGTTAACAATTATATTAATTCTAATTATAAAAATACCAAAAGAGTTGCTTGATGCGAGTAAATGATGGTCTAATTATTTTATGGTTTCTATGCTGTTTATAATATGACAGAATATATGATCATATAACATAGGATATAGGCTTGCTTATTTGATATATATATATATATATATATATATATATAGTAAATGGACTTAAACTTCCAAAAACCTGTAGAGAAGTGGTCTGGGTTCAAACCATAGACTGTAAAAAATATGGACAAAGCGTCTGTGACGTCACCCATAGACTTTCTGAAGAACGGTTTTGAGGCCTTTTATGGGAGGTATGGGCGGCGCCATCTTGGAAAATCTTGTTCAAAATGTTCAGAAAGGATACAGAGGTGGTATGATGTGTTGTGTCAGATCATGGCTGAGACGTCAAATTTCAGGAATTCCACTCGGCGCAGCTCATTATCAGCTGTCAATCAAGCTGTGAATCAAAGTTAACCACGCCCTTATTTGTCATACATTTTATATCTAAATACGATCTAAACTAACGATTTGAACTAACGAAAAATGCACCCCCTCACAGTTGTCAGGCACTCGGAACCTATCGAAAAATACAATAAAAGTCCATGGGACCAACCTGTAAAAACATGAATTTACGCTGTGAAAACGGACATTTTAACATGGGGGTCTATGGAAATTTGCTCCCTTTTGGGACCTGACCCTAGCGGATTTTCGATATATTGCAGTTTTTCGCACTTAGGCTTCATTTTTCAGATTAGAATGTTGCCCCTTGGTTCAAACATTTCGACACACAAAGTGAAGCATTCACGTGACTGGAGGTAATCACGTGTTTCTCTGAAAACAATACGCGCTCCGGGACGGACCTTCATGAGAAATTTCGCTGCGAACTCGATGCACGCTTTAAAGCTTCAGTGTCATAACATTACTATTGCACCTACAACGATAAGAACTGCTATTCACAGCTAAGTGTTTGCTGCTTTTTATGAACTCAGTCACTCACCTGTTTGCATTGTTAGTTTCCTGCACTTACCTGCAAATAAACACCCTTTGTGGAAGTTACCTTTGTGCTGTAGGCTATTATTTTATTTTCTGACAACTGTCCAGCTAACATTACAACAAAAACAGCTTATCTTAGTTCTGTCAAAAAAAACATGATAAAAACCAATGTTAATCTCGTATAAAGTAGAAACAACTCAACCTTGGCGTCCATTTTCACGCCTTCCCACTGAGTCTCTCCAGTGCTGGAAAGATTTTATATGAATAAAACATGCATATTTGTTGCCAGTGAGGCTTGGTCTTCAGGCTTTTGTAATGTATCAGACATAAGATCCATGTGAAATTAGTTGTTTTTATACGAGTCTTTCATGTGGAAATACATGCATTGCATAACTCACGAAAGAACAACTGAGTAAAATGTAAGATAAAATGTGTATTTGTTGTTTATACTGTGTCACCACCTCTCTTAATATTCAAAGTCTCATATTCAGAGGGTGGAGCTGAGAGTTGAAGAGAAGCATATGTGTCTGCTGCCTCATTCTGTGCCTAAAAAAAAAACACTCTCAAACATCATCATCATCATCATCCTATATCATATCTAGGCCTTATAACAAAGAAGACTCACCTTCAGCTTGGTGGACAACTTGAAAAGAAAGGATATTCGGCTACTAACGTTTAGTCCATTATATTATCTCTCTACAAATAAACGCAATCTTACTGTTTAAACGACTTTTTGGGGCGTCCTGCACTTTCTTCCCCCTTTGATTGGGCAACAGTGACAGTTCTGACTCTCTTCAGGACTGCGAGCCATGATGGCCTAGTGGTGTCATTTTATAGTAATTATGGGGGGCCGATTTCAAATCCTGATGCGGTATACATTTTTAAAACGAACTAAGCAAAACTGGAACTGAAGTCGACTGCCAGAAGTTTAATATTCTCTTTTCTGAAAATGTGTCGATTTTTAATATCAGCTAAATACTAGCTTTACAGAGAGCTAAATCAAAAGCCAGATGTGACTGGCAAGTGAATAAACTTGTGCAGTGACCCCCAACATTTTTTGGACAACTTATTCACACTTAAAAATGTTCAACACGATCTCATAAAAGTGCATATCTATACCACAAATTGAATTTCTCATACCATTTATACGGCAAAAATGTTTTTTGCGTGCATATGCTACACACTGTAAACCCCTTGGGTGTGGAGTGAGTGTGTATTACACGCCATAAAGTGCGTATCATATGCACACGAAAACTTTCATGAGTTTCATGAGACCAGGCTAAAATGTCTGAGTGTCCATGACGCCAACGGACTAAAACTATGAGAAATGTACGTACGCCAGACATGAAATTGGCGTGGAGGAACGCACATTCTCACGTTAATTTCACTGTTAGTACATCCGACCGTGAACGTGAAAGCTGGTGTAGCCTACGCAAAGTTTTTGTGCGTACGCAAGATTGATACGTATGAGGCCCCAGGTCTTTACATTAAATTAGTTGAGTTAACAATTAGTTAGTGAACTAAAATAATAAAACAAAGATTAAATTAAGATGCTATATAGCATTGCTTGTTCCACCACAAAAGACACTTTTTAAGGTGACAATCCGTTACACATTTGAAGATTTACTGTATCTTGAAGATTGTTGTATTGTATTTTATCTTCTGTTATAAAGATGAAGATTGACATTTCGTTAAAAATATAAGCCCGGCTACTATTGTAAAACATAAACAACTTAGCCTATGTTCTGTTAGATGTTCTGCGTTTTGACTACTTTTTGAATTTTGTATAATTATAGGCCTACATCTAGGTAACATCTAGGTATACACTACCGTTCAAAAGTTTGGGGTCAATTTTTTTTTTTAAAGAAATTAATACTTTTCTTCAGAAAGGACGCATGAAATTGATATAAAGCGACAGTAAAGACATTTATAATAATGCAAAATATTTATTTTTTAATGAAATGCTTTTCTCTTGAACTTTCAAAGAATCCTGAAAAAATGAATCACTGTTTGCACAAAAATATGAAGCAGCTCAACTGTTGTCAACTGTGATAATAATCATAAATGTTTCTTGAGCATCAAATAATCATATTAGAATGATTTCTGAAGGATCATGTGACACTGAAGACTGGAGTAATGATGCTGAAAATTCAATTTCACATAGAAAACAGCTGTTTTACATTAAAATAATATTTAACAATATTACTGGGTTTGTTTTGTAAATTTAATCAAATAAATGCAGCCTTGGTGAGCAGAAGAGACTTCTTTTAAAAACATAAAAAATCTTACTGACCCCAAACTTTTGAACGGTAGTGTATCAACAACAAAAAATTATATTACAGTATATAAAATGGGCCTCATTGATTAATTGTGCTTTCTTTTCATTGATCCACTTGGTTGTGGTTTTAAACTCATTTTTGTTTTGGTTTTTGAGTAACGTCTTCCACGCGTGACTTTTATGTTACGCAATGCTTTTCACTCGCCTCTAGATATCCTTCTCAACAGCGCAGCAATACATTACAATTATTTATTTGATTTATTTACTAGTTAATACTTTGCAACTGCAAAAAAAATCACATTATTCCTAAATATTTAACACAATTTTACTGAAAATAAAAATAAAATAAAAATAATTATTTGAAAAGAATAGACACAGTAAATTGTACAGTGCCCTGGGCAAGTGTCCAGTAGGCCCGTGCGTTAATCCGTGCTGCTCACAGTGCATTACAAATGTTGACATATACAACTTCTGACTAAAAATGTTTCAGTAAATGTTGAAATTAACATTGACTAAGATTAATAAATGCCGAAGCAGTCATGTTAACAAACTTATTAACTTATGTTAACAAATGAAACCTTATTGTAAAGCCTTTTGTACGTTTTTATTTCAAGTAAATCTGTATTTTTTGCTGTTGTTGTGTAGAATAATGAACTGTATGTCTATTTTTGTACTCTTCTTCTGGTTCTTGATAGTCTACTGCTACAGTATTTTCCCCATGATTCAGGCTTTCTGTTATTAAAGATGATAACCATAAATAAATGCTTTTAAGAAGTTAAGTCAAAAGTCCATATATGAAGAAATATCAGCACAGTGTTGCATTTTCTCATCTGAGCAACAAATTCTAAATACATCTAAAAATGTAAATGCTGAAAGAATGGCACTTTGTAGCAAACCATCCATGTTCAGTCAGCGGTGTGCAGCAGTGAGCATCTCTATATGTCCTACTGACTCCAAACAGCAGAGAACTGAACCCTTTTCTTAGATTATTGAATTCACCAATGCACATTTTCACCACAGCTTTATTTGGAAAACATTGCAAAAAGATCCCCAGTCCTGTCTTGATGCCACAGTTTATGCTTATGTAAAAATATAAGACATGTTTTAAGGAATTCAGTAATGGCTTACTTTAGTTGTTTCTGCATATTAAGTTGGGATAGTAGAAAGAATGTAAACGGCCAGTTCATGTCTACATTTCATATGACTTTAATAAGGCAACGCAGATTATTTAAATATATCTTTTTAAAAAAATCACACTATGAATTCTGAGCAGGAAACTGATGGAACTGTCACATTTATGTTTTATTACTGGAAATGACAGCAACTAAACATGTCTTGAAGTTCAAAGTCTGAAGTATGATCAGTTTACTAAATTATTGATATGATCTTCCACTGTAGGAAGGAAGGAAGGTATTGCTCTGTCTGAACAGGAGATATGTTGATGATGATACAGGAAGTTGTTCACTAGCAGTCAGTCAGTATATTCACACTGCACAGTTTCACTCAGTCTCAAATCATTGGCAGACGCCACAACACAGAACTTGGTGTACTTCTGCATTTAGGAAAAACACATTTTTCTTATCTCTGGCAAGTCTTGAACTCTTTCTTTTTAGATGTTTTTTTTTTTAGATGTTTTTCAGATGTTTTCAGTGTTGTTCTGTTTATTGAGCTGCTGGACACTTACAATGAGTTATACATATCAGGTTTTTTTTCAGGAAAATTACAAAAATGATCAGTTTACATTCCTTGGTGGGGGTAAATATATGTTTTCTATGAATTTATTTTTGTCACGTTTGTGCAGATTTACAAGTGTGTGTTTCCTCACTGGACTGAGTGTCTGTTAATGAAGAGATGAACAAGGCAGAGAAAATCATTCTTTTCTCTTTTCTGCTTGAAGGTGTGGTTCCCTTTCTCTTCTTCCCATCTAGTTTTTAAACAACTAAAGTGTGATGCGAATGAGAGCATGAATTGTGCTAAACTATTATTCTGTCTATGTGTTATGGGGCTTCAGATAGTTTACTTAGACAATTAAGAACATTTATACAATGTTGAAAAACAGCTCTTTTCTCAAGTCTACTTATAAAGAAGATTATTACTTAGAAAATTAAATTGCAGTGGAATTTTTTATTTCTCTGTTGCTTCTGTTCTTCTTATGTTTATACTTTTAACAATGACCCTGTAAATCAAATTAATGTTTTATAATGGAAAACAAATATTATTTTTGTTTGTAGCATTTTGTATAACAGAAATGTGTTTATCTGCCGGAATGCTTCAGAGTTTGTTTCTGCTTGTGTCTGAATGCTTTTCATCATGTGTGTATTATTAGGTGTTTGCTGTAGAGATTATGGCGTAATTTTGCCAGAGAAGATTGAAGCTCTCAGTGGGTCCTGTGTGATTATAAAATGCACATTTGAGATTCAGGACAAATATGACCAAGACCTCACTGAGAGAGCCACAGGATGTTGGCTCAAAGATGGGACTAATGTGGATAACCATCAAGTGTTTAACTCTAGAGATCCCAAACCTAATTACTTTAAAGGGAAAATAACTGGAAAACTACATGAGAAGAACTGCACCACTATCTTTAATGATGTTAGTTCAAATCATAATGGTAAATATTACTTCAGGATTGAGAGTGGTGGTCTGAAATTCACATACACAGTCAACACCTCCAGTGTAAATGTCATTGGTGAGTGATTTGAGCCCTTTATTAATAAATGAATGTGAATGAATATTTTAAATGTATTTGTCATGCCATTATTGTCACTTTACATAATCTTGTATTTGAGTGTCTTTCAGAGTCTCCCCCCAAACCCACAGTGAGGCTGTATAAGGATCAGGAGGAGGTGTTGGAGAAGAGCTCTGTGAGTCTGCGCTGCTCTGCTAAGACTCTCTGCTCCTCTCCTCCACCAACTCTCACATGGAGCTTCACTCCCAGAATCCCCTTCAGTGAGAGCAGCAGACAACAGGAGCTCCTCATCTCTGATCTGAACTTCACTGCTACTCCCCATCACCACAGAGTCACTTTCACCTGCACTATAACCTACCAGCTACAGGACCAGAACAAAACATCACAGGACAACATCACATTACATGTTCAGTGTAGGATGTGTTTGTGGCATCAGTTCTTTACTCCTCCATAAGACACCCATAAATCTATATGTATGATATCATTCTCTTTTTGTTTTTCAGATGGCCCTAAAATCTCTCCCTCCTCCAGCTGTAACAGAGGGAATGTATCAGTGTGTTTCTGTGAGGTTGATGGGAATCCCTCTCCTGAACTGGAGTGGCATCTGTCTGGACGTCCTGTCAGTAACTCTTCAAACACGTTCATCAGTGAAGAGCGATTGAACAGCACAGGCTTGAGGAGCTCCATCACTCTACATCAGTCACTCTCACACACACACACTCTGCAGTGTGTCGGTAACAACAATCATGGCACTGCAAGAAAACTGCTTCAACTGCCTCCCTCTGTTACAAGTGAGTTTCAGTTCTAATTCATCCCATAGAACACAAATATGGCCCTGTCCCAAATGGTACGCTTCAAGTGCTTGTTATTTAGGTTTCAGAAGGGTTCTTGAGAGCGCCCCTTTGCAGATGACATGAAAATCACAGAGGGCTTAGGTTTCCATTTGAGACAGGGCATATCTTTACCCATCCCAACCATTCTCCATACTGCTTATCCTCTGTATGATTGTGACTGTGGGAAATTGAGTATTTTTCAACTGATGATTAGTAAATGAAAAAAGTCGTAACAGTATCAGTCATTAATATTAATGCCAATCCCGTTTTTATATCATTCCTATGCTCTTGCCATCACTGTTATCTTGTTGTTTATTGATTACGATATGACAATCTAGCCCTTGTTGGATCATCAGTGGTTTTCCAAACACTCCTTTATTCTTCTTTAGGTTTGAATCTTTCCTCTGTGATGACTGGAGTTGCTGTTGAGGCTGTGCTGGTCATTATGTTCTGTGCCATTACATGTGTCTGTTTACGGTAGGTGAACCACACATACAAGGTTGAGAACCGTAGCAGAACAAACATAATAAATGCCATAGCGAGAAGAAATGATCACAGAGTACACTCCACATATGATAATGAGCTGATGGATTTTGTTTTTAATAAACTCACTCAAGCTTTTGTGACATATGGTGCAGATGAAAGTGATTTATCCAGTTTTGGGGAGATAAACATTTAAATGCAACTTTATTCCAAGAACAATATCACCTATTGAGAAAAAAAAAAAAAAAAAAAAAAGAATTCTACCAAAAGTTTACATCTAATGACTCCAAAAATGTAATGTGACCATCAAGTAAAACGTAATTACATGTTTCCTTACACTAGAAATTGGTGAGTTTAGACCTTAATTGTGATTTCTAATTATTTCTCTTTTTAAAGTTAAAAGCTTTTAAAAAACATTTACGAAGGGTTTTGCCTCTCAATTTGGGCACTTTCTGTTCCTCAAAAATATCAACATGTATTTTAATTCAGAAATTACAAACATGTTCATCATAGACGCGATGTATTCAAATATGTATGAATGTGCATTTTTACACAATGTATGTTTGAACAAATTAATAGATCTAAGCAAATAAAAGTATGAATGTTATTGCATTACATAACAAAATATCAAACCAAGAGGCATTTGTTAAACATAAAATAGTTTCTATTTAAAATAGAAACATTTCACAAACATTAGCAAAATTAAGATTTAAATGATTAAAAACAGATGTACAATTCACAATAAACACAAATATTTTGACAGTATACTTATTAAACTTACTAATATGATGAATGACACAATGGTTACTTCACACATCCACTAAAAAAACACTTTGACCCAGGTTGACTTAGAGTAGTTCGTTTTGAGGAAAGCTCTTACATTATTTGTCTGCAGATGCCACTTGCTTTGTCATTTTGTACCTGCAATATAATGGACATTTAGACATTTTTAAGTGTGACTGAGGTACTAAATACTTTTTGGGGGTCACTGCACAAGTTGATTTTATTATAAAAGCCAATCCTTTCTGGCTTATGGTTTGCTATATGTGATGCTAGTATATAACTGATATTATAAACATGAACACATTCTTTTCAGAAAAAAGGGTATGCAACTACAAGAGACTACAAGAGAAGGTGCTACAAGAAGCATTTCGACCAGTGATGTGAGTTACAAATGACTCAAAAAAAGCACACAAATGATTTATTCATTACACAAAAAACTAAAGTTGTAAATACACTTTTTATCAACCTAAGAAAGTACACAAACTGCTGAACAATTTACACAGACACAGTAAAGCTTTCAATCAGTGATTCAACCCTGTCAATGTTTTAGGCCGTTCCACATGACAATGAAGCGGAGTCTCTTTATGCCAATGATGTCGTGATGTCTTCTGCTGGAACTGCCACAGACATGGCAGAATCCTTAATTTATTCCTTCATTGACTTTACGGCTGAGTCACAACAGTTCCAGAGCGCCTCCTCACTTTATGCTGACTACACTGCGGGCCAACATTGTTCTGTAGGAATGGCAAAGGCAGAGAGCTCAATGGTTGACTCTTCAAGAGCAATAGAGGCTCAGGTGATTGTGAGAGCAGATGTGGTTACTAAACAAACCGAGTCAAAGGAATCCGAGAAAGAGCTGTTTGCAGACTCCTCTCAGCTTTATGCAGTAGTTAAACGTCGTAACCCATAGAGAACTTCAGCAGGAGTGTGTTTTTTGGATAGTAAAACGATGGTATTTAATTTTGGATAGTATAATAATGGCATGTTAGTGTTATACAGGATTTAGTAATCATTAATCAATTAGAATAATGACATTATCATGGTAATGTTATCAAACATGTTAGGGCTCTTTTTCTTGTCTCATTCATTGTTTTATACTTAACAATGGACTATTTTTTTCTTGGCAGAAGTTTTAAGATAATAGTTGGTAAGATTTAGCTTTTAATAATTAATAGTTTGAACTTCAATCAGTATTTCATGTCCTCATATTTATTTATTTATGTGGCAGGCTGGCTGATTTGATCCTTTACATAAAATCCATTCAAAATTCAAGATGTATATAATATACAAGTATAACAAAAATAAAATGATCAGAATATTACAGTAATTATGTTTGTTGACATTCAGTTGCATATCAATGAGGTATAAAACAATGGTTCTCAACCAGGAGGCCAGTGACCACTATGGGTGCCTTAACATCCTTCCAAAGAGCCCCTAATAAGTCTCAACATGTCTGTTATGTTGACGCTCGGACGGGGAACAGGAAACAGAAAAACACAAAGATTGAAACACAGGGGTATACACAGGTTAAAAAAGAGTTGATCAAGGCACATGTGAGA
Source organism: Meda fulgida (assembly GCA_030578275.1). NCBI lineage: Eukaryota > Metazoa > Chordata > Actinopteri > Cypriniformes > Leuciscidae > Meda > Meda fulgida. Next base: position 12,964,504 of record CM060619.1, read on the forward strand.
CTGATTCAACAGTATATAGAGACTTACAAGGGTAACATAAAAAAAAGGAAACGAAGACAAACAGGAACTAAACAGGAAAAGGGAAACCGCAAGAAACAGAATATTAAAATTAGAGTCCTTGAATAATAAACACCGGAAAAACGAAAATAGCCCCGTTCAAACAGCAAACCCAGTAAGAAAGAAAGAAACCATTCAAACATCAGCTCCAAAAAATTTAAGTAAATCCTGTGATGTTTAGTTTCACTATCTGTTCAATTTGACACATTTTTGACGTCAGAATGAAAGGCATAAGGGGATGATCAAACAGAACGTGTTTTTGCTCTTAAAAACAGAAGTTGCACAAAATAGCATCCAACTGCAGAGCTGACGAATGGAAAAGGCTGGGTCTCGAGTCATCACTTTGAAAAAGCTGCAAGACGTGGCACAATGGTCAAAGATGAGCTTATCTTGCGTATATTTAAATAGAAAAAACTATTCAAAAGCTTACTGTAAACAGCGCTGAGTAATCATCACCTCCATAAGAACTTTATGATTGACCCAAAGCAGACTTATGTCAGCGCGTTCTGACGTTGTAGGCTACATGATCATACCCAGTCATTTTCATTCAGCGTTCACACAGAGCACATACTGTTATTTTACTGGTAATGTTATACGACTTCCCTAACTGGTAAATTGCTGGAACCAATTTTTTTTTATTGATTTTTTTTTTTAATTTTATTTTTTAATTTTATATGATTTTTATTTTTGAAAACCTACTGTTCACACATGATCTCTCCAGTAGCGTAATTTACCAGTAAAGACTGTGTGTGTGAAAGGGGCTATTGTAGTAATGTCACAAATACAACAACTGAAGACTAAATGTTTAAAATTCATGGTCGAAAAATGTTTGCAACTTTTTTTTTCAGACAGTGAACATGAGAAACACTTGCATTCATGGGTTAAACATTCATGTTCATCGCTGATACAGGAAGATTCATTATAGTGACACAACAGCAAATCATTCTTTTCTGTTTTCTGCTACAAAGAGGGGTTTTCTTCCTTCTCTTCTTCAAATCTGAACCAAAAGTGTGACATTGTAACGGTCTCGGTTTTGGTTTCGTTTTCATTCTATTCCCTGTGCTGCTTTTCCTGAACTCTGGATGCTAGTTACTTCCTATGGTTCCTGATTGGATTACATTCACCTGTTGTACATTTAGAGACCTTGTTTTCTCTGTTTTTATACACATCTCGTCTTTGTATTACGTGGTTGTGTTATGCTGATGGTCCCACCCAGCCTGCCATCCCTCTGCCTCTGCTGGCTCCCTTCAGCTCCTCCTGCTCGGATCAGCCTTGGGCTTCTCAGTCTCCAGCTCTGACTTGGTGTGAGGAGTTCTCGTCCACCATGGTTTTGTCCATTAGCGGCTCCACCTTTGTCTCTTTCATAGCCGTCACGTACAGTTTGGTTTTGATGGACTCTTAGTTTGTATTACGTTATTCCTTTTGTTTCCTGCTGGTTTCCTTTGTTGTAATCATTAGTTTGTTTGTATGGTAACTGATTACAGTACCTGTCAAAAGTTTGGAGACATTAAAATTTGTTTATGTTTTTAAAAGAAGTCTCTTATGCTCAATTAAGGCTGCATTTATTTAAATAAACACAGTAAAAACTGTAATATTGTGAAATATCTTTTACAATTTAAAATATCGGTTTTCTATTTTAATTGTTTTAAAATGTAATTTATTTATTTGATGCAAAGCTGAATTTTCAGCAGCACTAGTCCAGTCTTCAGTGTCACATGATCCTCTAATCCTCTCATTTTATTATGCTGATTTGCTGCACGAGAAACATTTATTATTATTATTTAAACAGGTAAGATTAAAAAAAAGAGTGAAATTAATACTTTAATTTATCAAGGATACATTAAATTGATCAAAAGTGACAATGAAGACATGAATAAAGTTACAAAAGATATCTATTTAATAAATGCTTTAATAAATAGATTTAATACATACAAATAAATGCTGTTAATTGGAATTTCTATTCATCAAAAAAAGAATCACCATTTCCACAAAAATGTTAAGCAGCACAACTGATTTTAATATTGATTTTAAGAAATGTTAGCTAAGCATCAATAGAATAATTTCTGAAGGACCATATGATACTGAAGACTTTTAAAATCACTTTAAAATATATTCAAATTCAAAAACAACAGATATACAATTCAAAATAGACAGAGTATTTAGAACGTTTTCAAGCGTCAAGCGCCCATGAAAAAGACGTAGTATTAAATGTATTAAAAATATATTTGAAATACAAATAGTATGTTTATAATACATTTGTATTTCCAACATGCTTATTTAAATTTAACTAAAATACATTGAATTGCATTTTAATATATTTCTAAAAAGTGTACTAGAAGTACATTGGTAATAAATATATGCTTAATTACATTTTTAATAAATATGCTTCAGACAAGCATACTTTTAATATATTTCTGAAAAGTATATTAGTAGTACATTAGTAATAAATGTATGCTTACTTACATTTTTAATAAATATGCTAATGATCAATCATATTTTAAATATATTTCTAAAAAGTGTACTAGACATTGGTAATAAATATACGTTTAATTACATTTTTAAGAAATATGCTAATTTTAAACATTTTTTATTTTCACAATTATATTTAAAAAAAAATTATTCAAAATACATTGTAATAAATATATGCTTAATTATACTTTTAAGAAATAGGATAAAAACAAGCATGGTTTTAGTGACGTTTTAGTGTATTTACAGAAAACATACTTAGTTACTAACTTAAAGTATTTTTTATGTTTACTTTGTGTGTATAGCAAAATGATAGTAGTATTAACATAGAACCATAAATCAATAAAAAGTGACACATGGTATGAGTTGTGCTGCGCTTCTGATTTATGATTGGCCGCTGACAGGCTCTGGTATATCTAGGCTGAGCGACGCCGTGTGACATCCTCCTGCGGTGACATCCTGGTCGAAAGGTGTAAAAGACAAAACAGATCAAACAGATGTTAAATATGACTTTTGACGGGGTTTTACTACTGGTTTAATGAGCTCACACCTCGCAACTTGTCATTGTAGTTTTTATGGTATTTTCCGCCCTGGTATGCCTTATTCACAACTACATCACTACCTACGTTTTTTTTTGTTGTTGCAGTTTTAAATAAGGTTAGGGGATACGCTGTTGAATACAGAAGACATTCTACAACTTGCCTGATACAATGGCTGCTCCGAGAACTCCTAAAACCCCTAGAAAGGTTGTGTGTATTTCGCCAACAAGAGGACCTGTTGAAATGAGAGATCTAACTTTTGCGGCAAGAAAAAAGCAAAATGTTGGCTTGACAAAGTTTCTTCATGAGGACACTGCTCTTGTGAAACAGGGTTTCTCAATGCGTTTGACAAGGTGATGCGTACTGTGAAACTCTACACAGCAGATGTTGAAGTCGATTTTACATCGCAGACCCCATGTGTGATTTTCCACAACAAAGACTGGTTTCTGTTTTTCAACTACGTTTGGAGAGATTTGAACGACTGTGGTGATGATCCGTTGCACATTGCTGAGTGGGATGGCTGAATTCCTGACACAAGATTTCGTGTGGTCGGAGACCATAGTAAAAAGTTACCAGACGATTGTGTTTATATTTTTTGCTGCAACAACAAGACAAAGCTCTTCGAACGTGCGTGGCCTATTCGTGAATCTGAGCATCACTCGTGCTACGACATGAAATTTTTGTTTCAGTGGAAAGATGTTCGTATGCTTGACAACGTATTTACATGCATTGACAAGATGTTTAGATGGTGCGACATGTATGACCATTACAGTTCTGTAAAGATTAAATTGTTTCACCCTGAGCAGGGCGTTACCATCGCTGAAGACCGCCTCTTAAACCCGCCCACATATTACAGCCATTAAAAACGCCTGCAGGTCGGTACAACTGTTGTAGATTCTTGAGACATGGTGAATGAATGTACCAGTCTACTGCTACACCAACAACCCTGAGGCAGCCCCGGCGATGCCTGATGACAATGCTACGCCACTGGAGCCCCACCCACAAACTTGCGACAACAGTTGGTTGGATAAATTCTGCATGGATCTTGGATATCACAACATGACCTTCCTTACAACACCATACGGCAACACTGGTGCAATAGCTGGAGCAGCGGCCTTTGCTGGAATCGACGACACAGACAGTTGTATCCGCTCTGACGGATTCAAAATCATAAAAGTGACTGTTGTGGTCCTTCTGGAACATGTCATCAACAAAAAGCTGAAAGAAGTCTGTTTGGGTTGTGAAGTGGATCACCCCAGTCAAATTAGACACTCCTGCTTGTTTGAACCAGGTCCCTATTTCTTTGACGCCTACTTTGAGGAACTGACACGTAATCTGGTGAAACCGGACCCTAAGCACATAGTTGCTCGAGCATTGAGCCGTTGTGGTTTGAGGGTTCACCCCCAGAGGATTCAAGGTTCAGTGGAGGCTATTTTACAAGAACTGCGTGACGAAGTATTCATTGTGGAAAAGCTTCGTGAAGTCAGAGAGAAAGTTGTGGACGGCAGCGAACAAATTGTCTATGACGCTGTGGGCAGCTGGAAAGGTATTGTCCAAGTTGCCTGACAGTAACACAGCCATGGGGAATACGTGTTTTGCAACTGGTCTGGCAAAGTGTCTACTCAAACAACGTATTAGATGCGAGATGACCGGCTTGTTGTACAAGATTATTAATGAATGTGCCAATGTATCTGTTACTGTAAACAGATGTGCTGTTGGTACCAATCGTTTTACAAACCTCAAGAAACAAATGTCTGTTGTAAGAACTGAGTCAAATGAATGGACAGATATGATGCGTTTATGCTTTAATGCTGGTGAACCAATTTGTGTGACTATCAGAAAAATTTTAGACCTGATGACTGAATGCGGCAGCTGTATTAGAATAGCTGATATATTGTGCCTGCGTACATATGTGACTGATCTATGTGTAGACATGTTGACAAGAAACAATCAGACTGATGTTTGTGAAATTGAAACACTGGTTGATTACATTCTTGAAAAAAACATTGTGATGTGTATACAATTTTTTACACTACATTGATGCTGTATGATACCTTTTGTTTCCATTTACTGTTTTAAGAAATAAAAACCTTCTTTTGTGTAGCGTGAAGTGGAAACATGTCAGAAGAAATGAAAAAGACTTATTACACGCCTTCTAACCCTGGTTCTTTAGGGGGGAAAAAACGCTTAAAAGAAGCTGTTTTAAAAGAAACGGGTGTTCGTTTAACCGATATAAAGAGGTTTCAGAATGGCTCGCAGGCGATGATGCATATACACTACACAGAACTGCCCCACTAAAATACAAAAAGAATCGGGTTTGTCTACGGTATCGACATGCAGTTCCAGGCCGATCTAGTCGATATGTCTGCATATGCCTCTGTAAATGACAACAACCATTTTTTGCTGACATGCATCGATCTGTTTAGTAAATATGCCTGGACAAGGGCTTTAAAAACAAGGGTGGTGTGGAGGTCTCTAAAGCTTTTGAATCCATACTGAAAGAGGGACGTGTACCACAGAAATTACAGACAGATAAAGGAAAGGAGTTTAACAAACATTTTCAAAACGTAACAAAAAAATACAATACAGCCCATTTCGCAACAGCCACAGAATTAAAGGCATGTGTTGTCGAGCGGTTTAATAGAACCTTAAAAGGTAGAATGTGGAGGTATTTAACTGCCACAAACTCCAAACGTTACATCGACATACTTCACGACATTACACAAGGATACAATGCGAGCCATCACAGAAGCATCAAGATGAGGCTGATTGATGTGGGGAAAGAAAATGAGTCTGTGGTGCTACATAACCTATATGGTGATACCAGACCACATAGTGTTAAGCCCGTATTTAAATACAACATTGGTGATGTGGTTCGAATTTCTAAAGTCAGAGGACCGTTTGCAAAAGGGTATGAGGAAAACTACACACAAGAGTATTTTACTTTATCAGAGTGTATCCCACGAGAACCCCTATTTACAGATTGAGTGATTACGACGGGGATGTTATAAACTGTGTTTTTTATGCGGAAGAATTGCAAAAAATATTTGTCAATAAAAACAAGACATTTAAAGTTGAAAAAATTTTAGATAAGACGAAGGGTCGCAAAACATTAGTGCTGGTACAGTGGCTCGGATGGCCAGCGAAGTTTGCGTCATGGATCGACCAGAAAGAATTAGTTGATGTACAGAAGCCATAAAAACAACACACACACACACACACAGGATGCATACAGTTGCATAAAAACCAGACATGGCTGAGGGTGGATTTTATGTCACATTACCCTGCAACGCATCGCTGTCTGTATACCCTGATAATAAAATCTCTAATTATAGAACAAGACTGGCTACCCCTATAAATATAAAAGGAGAATGGGAGGAGGGGCTTGTTCAAATTGAATATCCTAGAAGCTGGTACACCTTTAACAGCAACGATGCCGTTTTCGAGATAAACATCGGACCCACCACGACCGATGGTGAAAAGTACACTAATAGCATACGCCATGGTGTAGATATGAAGAAGATCAGCTTATCGAAACTACGCATACCAATAAAAACAGGGTATTACGACAATGTCCCATCTCTAGTTAGTGTGATAAATGATTTAGTAGCGCCTCAGGGGGTATTCGGTTATGACCGTGTAAAAAAACAAAGTATTTCTGAAAGTAAAAACAAACATTTCAATGACCTTCCATGGAAAACTAGCCATTATTTTAGGATTGAAACCAGGCGTCCCTATAGGAGATTCTATACTGCAAAAAACAAATCCTGAAAAAACTAATTTTGAAAAGGACATTGTAACATATGCAATGCATCAGGCGGACATACACGGTGGTTTCTATACTCTTTATATCTACACGGACATTATCCGCTACCAATCCGTGGGTGATGCTTTTGTGCCGCTCCTGGAGTGTGTACAAATAACCGGGGACAACAATAGCACAGTCAGTGTTCGATACGATAAACCTCACTACGCGTCTATCAACAAATCAGTCATCACAGATATTGTTATAGAAGTGAAGGACGATCAAAATCAACACGTCCCATTTTCTTACGGGAAAGTGTGCATTAAACTTCACGTCAGGCCTGTAAAACACTTTGTTTAAAATGGCATATTTCAACAATCACAATGTTGACCCTATGCGTTACGTTGCCTATTACCAGAATCCGGCAGGCAGCGGACTCCCCGGGTACACAGGAGGCGGAGTTATGTATGGGGCCGGTTTGGGGGGCCTTTTTAGAGGCCTCTTTAGAATGGCTATACGCCTACTAAAACGAGGATTTAGCATAGCCAAGCCGCATCTTAAATCAGCTGCAAAAAACATACTAAGTGACGTTGTTAGTAATACGTTATCAAGATCTTTTAACCACACCTATGATGCTCAAGACGGTTCCGGACTAATGGTAATGGCTTGCAAAAGAGCATCTAGGCCACCAGGGGTGCGGAGGAGTGGCCAGAGGCAGAAGAAAACAAAACCACCTCCCAAGAAAACATCAGTTGTAAAACGCAAGCGCAAGGAGACAACTAAGCGTACTGCATCAAAAAGATCAAGGAGCTCTGTTAAAACAATATTTTAAATCATTGCATTACTACACAACATGTCAAGAGTGTTTAAAGACTGAACTGGTTCTGTTTACTGTACCACTAACTCAAATAGCAATTGAAAAAAAAAACACTTATATAGAAGTTTCGCCATTATCAGCGATTTCTGAAACATCTCCGCTGGAATTTTTTATTGCGGGGAATGGAGAGGATTACATAGATCTAAACACCACATTAGTTTTTTTGCGCCTCAAAAACACTAATGCTGACGGGACGGATATTGCAGACGGAGATCCCGTAGGTCTGGTTAACTTTCCTGGAGCTACGATTTTTTCACAAGTGGATGTATCGCTTGGAGATCGGCTTATATCACAGAGTTCTAGCACATATCCATACCGCTGTATGATAGAATGTCTCACCAATTATGGTAAAGAGGCCCTTGAAACGCTTTTCTCAGCAGGGCTCTTTTACAAGGACACGGCGGGTCAGATGGATGTGGCTGACCCTGCTGGAGGAAATCACGGTCTGACAAAGAGAGCAGCCAAAGCTAGTAATGTGGTCGAACTACTCGCACCTGTTCACAGTGATATCTTCTTTCAGGAAAAACTATTACTTAATGGATTAGATCTTAAAATTAGAATGACTAGAGGTAAAGATGAATTCTGCCTGATGAGGAGCAACGCTACAGCCTATAAACTAAACATCCTGTCTGCATCGCTATTTGTGAAAAAAGTGTCTGTCACCAGCTGTGAGACTGGGTCATGCACAAGCCCTACTCTCAACCACAGCCAAATACCCATCGACAGAGTGTGTCTGAAAAACTTCTCAATACCTGCAGGCTCACGTGTCTGCAATCAAGAAAACTTATTCTTAGGAACTCTACAGAAATCTCTGGTTCAAGCTATGGTTGATAATGATGCATTTGTGGGTGCCTATAATAAAAACCCATTTGTGTTTAAAAACTATGATTTCGAATTTTTGGCCATTTATCTGGATGGGCAACAGCACCCAGCGAAGCCCCTGCAACCTGAATATGAAAATGGTTCTGCAGTGCGAGAGTTTTACCAGTTAGCGCTGGCTTCTGGAAGGCATCTTAAAAACCAGCCTCTATGTATCGACATAGAGGATTTTCTGCACGGCTATACACTATACGCGTTCAATTTCGCACCAGACGAGGAGTGTAGCCAGCACGTATCGCTTATCAAAAGTGGCAATATTAGACTAGAAGCCCGTTTTAGACAGCCACTACCACGCACGGTTAACTTGTTTATGCTTTGTTTGATAGTTTGATTGAGGTGTCAAATCGCCAACAGATCCTGGTTGATTACTACTAATACACTCAAATGAACACTGTACAGCTTACGGCTGTCATGGATAAGGTTTCATGCGATATTTATTTTCTTGGAGTTCTACCATGTGAATATCTACCAAAAACCCCTTTAAGAAAACTACCAGCAATGGTTTTGATCAATACACATCCTTCAGGACTCCCAGGGGAAAACTGGTTGGCTATCTACATAAACAAGGATGGTGTAGGATGTTTTTTCGACAGCTTCGGTAATAAGCCAGATTATCATGGTTTTCCGCCGATTATCAAAAACTTCTTAAAGCTCAACTCTAGTCAAGTACTACATTCAACTGTGCAAGTCCAAGATTTTTCACCAGACACCTGTGGACAACATTGTGTGTTCTTTCTCTGGCAAAGGGATTTGATTATGATTGTGCTGAAATTGTATACCAACGATTTTATTAAAAATGACAAAGGTGTCAGCATTTGTGAGAAAACTAAAACAAGCTCCATGTAGTGAAAATGTCTTCAAATGTGTTCAGTGTGTACAAGTGGGTGAAATGTTCATGTCTCATGCTTGATATTTTTAATAAAAAAAAAAACTAAACAGAAATTTGCTTCGTTAATACCTCTTTTATTACGTATACATCTCATTTTCTCTATTTTTTTTGGAGAACTTGATGTGAACACAACACATACAAACAGTGAGATAAAAAAAAAAACCACTGACTCTGCTCGAGATTGGGTGATTTGAATTCGAGGTCTTCTGGATATTTTGAATGTATCGGGGTGCCTGGAAGCCCTTTGTTTCTTACTCTTAGATGATCATGATATAGTCGTGGTCGATTTGGTTTTTAAAGAGTTAATTGCATGTCTGACATTGTGGTTTGGTACCACAGAGTATGACAGATCTAAACTAGCAAAAGCCTCCAGAAACTCACGGTCTCCGTTCGTCAGCAATCTTGTGGAGCAGTGATGCTTTTAACGAAGTCAAGCATGTGTGAACCAGGGATTGTTCTGCCTTTAAACAAACTCTCCCGACTCAGTTCATGAAGTAACATCTTTTGTTTTAGAAATTTTATCTAAAAATGTAACTAACATATTTCACACTCCTGTGCAGAATATTCTTTAAAATCTCACCTGCAAAAAATCACCCAAATCGTCATGGGCACTCACATGGCCTTTTGTGGGTGGGTCTTTTTCAACATTACTAGGCTGTGGTAGACTTAATGTTAATGTGGCTGATTCCCTATCCCCTTGTCTAGTGAGTGTTAAAAACCTCTGCAAAACACCTGTGTACATCTTAGCTTTTTCATGGTGATCCAGATCAGACCTGTGCAAAATATTTCATTCATGTCCAGGTCATTCTCCACAACCTGTTGTATAGACTCACGGGTGTTAAAGGATTTCAGCTTACCCAACTGGTGTTGCGGGACTAAAAACATCTTCTCAGCATACTCATCAGCAAACTTATTTAGATGTAACCAAACTGGTTATAAACGGGATTGCGACACTTGACAAAGGTAGAAGAAATCCTCCTTGTTGGTTGATTAACCAAGTCTTTTGCGTCTAACTCCAACCTTTTTATCTGCAACAATTTTGATCTCACTTCTCTTCAGTTTCTGATATTGTTGTGGTGTTAGCGGAATATTACCATGGACTACGTTAAGAGCTACTTCACACAATGTCATAATGAGCTCGTCTGTGGCCACCTCTAAAATAACGCGCCTTTTAATAATTTTAAAAGAGGTAGGTTTCTTAAAAGTCTTGCAGACATTTTTCAAATCTCTGTCAGTTTTCTTTTCTGAATGTACACAAGTGGATGTTGTGACAGAATATCTGTTCTGAGACGGTACTGTTCTGGCGTTTTCGCTTTAAAGTCAATCAATAGATTCCCGAAAGGGATGCTGGTCGCATTTTCATAACACTCCATAAAGTATTTTGTGTTCCTGGGGTACATCTGACGCGCTAACACATTAATTTGGGTATTGTCTAAAGGGTTTTTAAACAAAACCAAATAATTAGTTTTCAAACTGATAGTCCTGCTGGATTTACCTTGAAAAAAATAAGTTTTATACAATATATAGCACTCAAGCTTCTGTGGTGCACAGTTTGTAAACAAACGTTCAACTTCTGAATTGCTGCTAACATCTTTCATAACATCATCCAATATCACAAAATTTGTCTTGTTGGTGGGAAACAAGCGATCATCATTCAGAGTCTGCGGGATACCATCAATAAATTTAATATCATACAGTTTCAACAGTTCATCAGTTCATCATACATAGGTTACCAGCAGTCATAAATGTACACAATGTTTTCAATTTGTTTAGAAATTACACTTAGCATTTTCCAACAACTTTTTTACAAAAAAATGTTTTTCCTGAGCTAGAGGGACCACTTAACACACATGAAAATGGATGTTGTAATCTGAAATCAAAACCATCAGGGTCTAGCGCACCCTGGTGCCCAAAAACGTTGTCAGTAGCCATATGGTAGCGTAGTTAGGTCGGGTAGCAGTACACGCTTGTATACAACTTTACATTTTTTCACAACTGACTTGTGCAATGTGAACTGCTTTTTGTTCCTCACTATACTGTCGGTGTATGCGAGAATGTGATTACTGCCATCCGCCCCCTCACATATTGATCGACAAGACCAATTAATGTTTCTAACCTAATGGTCTGAGTTAACAGTGTTCAGTGTGATGCCTTTGGCCTTCATACAGACCTTACCCAGAGCAGTTCGGTACCCGTAACTTTGCGGCCCACTTGAAGAAAATTCCACTATATGGTCTCCATCCCAACTTCATCAGTAAGGTCGCCAAGATATGGCCCCAGAGGGGGCTCATATTCACCCTTTTTAGACGAACACAACACTATCTGCATCGCAATAAAGCAGTCTATCACGCAACCTATCCATAAGATCATAAAGCTCTAACCGTGCGTGGGCTGTTGTAAAAGCCCTAAGAAATACGTTAATGTCACGAGCCTGGGGGCCTTTCCCATCTGCGTAAGACCACTGAACAATCGCAACAGTGTCTGACACAAATGAGAAATGCTTGGTCATACTCAGTGCCAAAAATGTATCGGGCAAACGGTTCAGGGTCTGTTAGCATTTCAGTTGTCTGCAGCTGTTCGCGCATACTGAACCTCCCCCACAAAGAGTTAAGTAGTTTCATGATGGATCTGCGTGCAGCACTAAACTCAATCTTGTCCAGATTCAGCTTAATCCCTTCTTTCTCAAAGTAATCTCTAACATAAGATTCATTGTCGGTGTCGGTCACAACGTCTTTTGGAAATCCTGAGCTTTCCTGTTTGAACTGTAAAAATGTTTTAACAGTCACAAAACAATGTTTCAGAGCTTTGGGGAAAATGCCAGACCTCATCGATTTGTCACTACATAACCCTTCAACGGCTTTTAACAATTCAATGCTAACCCAGGTCCCATGAATTGATCTTTCATCAGTATGCACACAAGGGTGTGTCTCGTTCTGATGTTCAGCACAAGTCCTACAAAGCGGAAACATTGACTTGCCCCTAGTCCTATAAGGTAGTACGGGGTGAAGCAACTTCCGTGGCGGAAGGACTGCTCCCTTGACGAGCCCGTAATAATCTTCAAGGTTTTGAAAATCCTTGTGTATTATTTCAGGATGCCCGATTGGGTAGCATTTTCGAGCCTGGCAGTAGGGATATAGTATGTAAAGTCAACATACCTAATCCACTCACCCTCCGCAACATTGTGGTACAGTTTTAACGCGTTAGTGCGGCCGACAAATTTCAATCTTGTCATCACATTGTCTTCTCAGAACACCATAAGGCACTTTTGATAATGGGTTTATATCATTGGAGGTATAACAGCACTCGCACCCATGAAAAAAAAAAACACCCGAGAAATTCGAATGCTTTTTTCACAACACCATCGTCATAGAAACTGTCCACATAGTATTTCCCAAATGACGCCTCACCGCTGTTAAGAGCATGTTGAACATCTATGGACCGTGATTTTCGGACAAACTCAAGCCATTCAATTGAGATGTTTGAATAAGTCTTGATCCGGTTGGTGTATGCATTGTTACGTGTCAGAGCTATTGTGTCTTTTGGGATGTAGTGCGTCTTATACGTGGCCATACATGTTGCTGCCAAAGTGGTGTAACTAAATGGATCAAGGCCTGTACACAAAATGAATTCGTCGCGGTACTTCATGCAAGCTTCCCTCAGCAAAACGACATCGTTTTTACCATAAAGCGCAAGTACTTTTTTTAAAAACTTACACTTTGTCAGATATGGTATTGTACCAATCATTAAACGATGCCCTGTCTTGGTTCGACATTGTCGCATACCCGTAATTTCTTGTCAGGGTACGGGCCCATGTAGTTGTCATTTTCAATGCGGTTAAAGTGGTGCGGAAAATAATCCTTCTCAGCATTAGTCAATTTAAACGCAACGGGTGTCTTGGCCAGACGCATGGGGATGAAGGAGTACGAATCAAAACGTTACTTGAAAGCTGTGTCATACATTAAGATTAGCCTGCAGCCTTGCATTGTGATTTTAGGAGCAATCCCCATCTTAGTAAAGTATTCCAAAAGTATGGAATTATCAAATCCGGATGCGTTGTGCGCAATCCATGTGTAATTAAGGTAACGTGGTTGTCTGAATTTTACGAGACGATCCACACAATCGGTCCCTTCAGCCACAAATTGCTCGCCATTAAACGTGATAGCACATACAAAATTGGCTACGTGTTTACCAGTTTCATAACGGGTCTCAATCGTAGAAAATGTAACGATCGTTCGGCTTCTCCGGCTTAACTGGTTGGATAAAACACTGATGCACACCATCGGTAACCAAACTCACCACAGTGCACACAACGATCTGCAGGGCATTTATGGGGTTTGGGTTTAGTACCGCTGACATGGTAATGTCCATTACATTTACCACAATATTTAGTCACGTCGCACTGCGCGCATTGCATAACTCAAACTTTTATGCATCTCAAAACAAAAGTCAGACTCACAGTAGCGCAGGCAGTCACCGCAATGTTTTGGCTTTTTGGGTTGTTTATTACATTCCGGGTCATTACAGACGTCGCAGATGTACCGACATCTATGATCTCTCCTACAGGTGAATCCTCGGTGGCAGAAGACACACACGTATGGGGTGCCAATAAATGCACGTAGATTTTTAATCATAAAATAATGATTGTCACGCAGGTACAAAAATACTGTTTTAGGATGCGGATTGTCTGTGTTTGTATACTTCTCCAAAACACCAGTATCAGACCGATAGAAGACAGCTATTTTAACGTTCAGCATCTGTTCAAACCGTCTGATGTCATTAAACGCTATCTTGTATTGATCACCATAGCCAGCTGACTTCTGTATTGAAGATGCTACAGACTCTAGCTCTACGTGTGGTTTCTGAGGATTTAGGAAATGTGCCAAATAGATTGCAAAACAAAGATTGTTTGAAATATTCGTGGGACAGAACAGATTAAATGTGTTTTTGGTAATCACTTCATTGTGGGCAAGATCACAGATCTTTCGATAAACACCGCCGTGTTTACTTCTCGCTATCGACAGTCTTAAATTCAATCTCTCATCAAACTGGACGTCAGAGTTGCTCTGCATTATTTTTTCAAGATGGTTTATAAATAGATCTACACTATAACCATTGCTACCCGTCAAAAGTGTACTAACATCTGATGTCAAACTCGACCCCCTCAACGTGATGCTGATTAAACGGCCGTCTCCACCTAACGGTCTGGAAAACTCCACAATTTCAGAAAGTGTCATGTAAAAACACTGTGTAGGCTGTGGATTTCCAGACCATTGAACCGAGCTCGTGGCATTACAGTGTACCCACTAACATCACCACCCACTGTTACAAGTGATTCTATATCTCTATCTGTGAGATCCATATTGGGGGCATCAGGGTTCAGTGTGCGATGTGTCTGGGTAACTGGACCCTCTCCTGACTGGTGAAAAGACACAAGATGGTCAAGTGCAGAATTTGGTTCTGGAGGAGGTTCTAACACCTCTCCTGCTTGTTGGGTATTTACAACATTTTCAAAATAGGGTTGGGCGATATGGCCAAAAAAAATTATCACGATAATTTTTTTTATCAGTCGATATCGATAATTATCACGATAAACGTCAAATCTTTATTTCTTTCAAGCAGATTTTTGCTCCTAAGTGAAAGTTGTAGAAACCAGAGTGTTAATTGTGGTTTTAAACTACTCCTTATTGTCAGAACATATCATGACAAACAAATCTGAGGTAGAACATTAAAACATTTTTAATTTTTCCTTAACAAAATAAATATCTTAATAGAAAAATATTTCTTAGTTTCTGCATGTGCTAATTTTTATTTGGTAAAATGTAATATTCTGACTGTTTGAGTTTAATTAAAATTAGCCATTGGTCATCCAGCATCATGCATTTAGATCATGATAACCACAGATAAAAGCACCTCACTATGTTGGCTAAATGTTACTTTATGGTTTCTATGGTATTTGTATGAAAAACAGTAGCCTAAATACATTAAATAATGTAATTATATTCCATTAGTCCTTTAATACATTGTCTACAATAATAACATACAATTCAATATGTATATCCCACATTTCATAGTGCAGTTAATATTAGTAGGCTAACGTTACAGTAAATCCATGGTAAATGATGGGAGTTTGTAGCCGGAAAAGCTTCTGACTGTATCGTTGCGCACAGTGTTCCTCCTGTTCGTCAGCGCTGTTTCATCTGCCTTTAAACTGGTTTAAATCACTGAGACATTTGTGTTCTTCGCTGAACTCAAGCGCTTCTCACTGGATCTTGTGACGAGACGATCAGAGTAAACGCGTCTGCTAGTGAGCTCGCGCTGCGCTGCCGTTCGGACTTTGAGCCGAGCGGATAAACGGTCCGTGAGGCGCGCGGTTCAGATGAGTTGTTCGATAATGTTTGTGCGCCAAAAGCGGAACATTTATCAAACTCTTGATATCGTTTTATCGAGAAAAATGATATCGCGATAACTATCGTTATCGTTTTATCGCCCAGCCCTAGTTCAAAATCATTTGGTTCAGGATCCTCATCGGACATTGATCTCACGATGTTTAATAATTCTACCAACGTACCAATTGAAGACTCAGACCTATTCATATCCTCCACAGTCTGTATTAAATAGCGCAACGTTTCTGTGTTACTGCACTGTTCAAGGGGCACCAAACTACCATCCTTTCGTCTAAACCTAGCTACCGGACCCGAATCAAAACCATCTGGCACCTGACAACGTTTAGGAATTTTTAAATCAGATCTTTTCATTTTATTTATAGCACATGTGGCCATACCTTAAAAACTATGGATAATAAACCCTGTGTCCATAGAGTGAAAAAGATGAAAAACGACCTAACAAACTATACAGTCAGACTAAAATTACACAGCGTCTGACAAATGTTGAAAAAAAAAAAAAAAAAAAATAGTATTCAAAAAATATATATAAAATTGTCAACTCAACCAAGTTTCTTTTTAAGCATGAGCACAAGTTGCTTTAACAATTCTGTAGTCAGGCCTTGTTCTCTGGCTACTTTTTGAATAGTGCCACTATGCAACCGTTGCGCCGCTATGCCTTGTTTAATCCAAATTCCCTGTTGTTGTGTTGACTCATAAGCATCTAAAGTCTCTCAATGGCATTAAGGCGTTTCTCAAACGTACCTCGAAGGCATTCAATGCGGTCTTGACAGAGTCCTGTACCAGTCCGGCTATGTGTTGATTGTCTATATTGGGTTGTGATTCCCGTTTGTAAGCCTCCTGATTTGAAGGCAGCTGTTCAGGGTCGGATTCTTCCACCGACGCCACACGATCGCTGGATGGTGCAGACTACAGTGTTTCTTTAGGGTCGTTTGTAAATACACAGTCGTCCCACGATTGTATCAGACCATCACTCCAGCTCTGAACATATTTATATCGGGAACTACAACCACCTCTGTTAAGTAGAAAAGTGGTGCAGAACAAAAAGTTAGTACAAATGTGTTAATATTATAATAACAGTAATATTAATAATAATTATTTTCTCAGACTAAAAATAAAAATCAGACTGGTACTATTGTAACATTAAAAACAATACGTAGGGTTATATATACAAACAAACAAGACCAGGCTAATAATTATGGAACACACATTGTAATACCAGTGCACCTCTATAGATGGCGCAGCAGGCTAAAAATAATATCAACATGTCAACATTTTTTACACACAGTTCTCCATTGTCGTCATCTAAAATTATAAATAAAACGCCTACTCTGAGAGATATGAGGGTATGTGTTTTGTGTTTTCAACAATTAATGCAAATGTATGATAACATCAGTTCTAAACTAGCGTATTGACACATTATACACCCCAAAACACATTCCACCACACACTATCACATCCAAATAAAAACATTTATCTTTCTGATTTAGTGTGAACAAAACAATCCAACAGCTTTTGTTCGTTACTTTTAACAGCTGACTCTTGGCTTTTTCGAGACAGTCTGCGGCACCTCTCTAGAAGACCCAGCAGCTGAAGCTTGTGCCCGCATGGAACAGTCGCTTTACGTATCAGTCCATTTTCCGGTTTTGCCACTAAGCCCTTATCCGGATCATTCGCACATTCAGACGCACCAACACTGCTAACAACGTTTGATAAACCATCTGGAAATATGTTTAAGTTTTAAAATAAAGCCAACAAACCATAGCAGTATATAATAATGTTTGATAAAGCCGAATTACAAAGCACTTACCGAGGGGCGTAACATCCACGTTACCAGACTCGCGACCTCGCTGAGGTGCAAGTACTAAGGCCTTGATCGTTACCCGCTTCACCCCTGGTAAAAACAAAAACCCATAGAAGATAAGGTATTTTACACATCCACAAAAACACGGGCGTAACAACATTTAACATTACCGTCCGCAAGTGCTTCCGAGCTCTCGTGAAGAGCCACCCACGTTGTGTTGCCTGTGCAGCCAAGCCCTCCTGGCGAAAACAACATTATCCACACACACAACGTATGCAACATTTAAAACATAACAACAAGATCGAAGAGACTCAAACTATGACCATCTGAAGCGGGCAGATAAAACCTTAAGTAACGCAATTGAACACCGACACTCATAATCTTCCTTAATGTTACTAAATAAAAAACACTTACTGTTAAGACTGGCTTCCATCTTGCACTAACGTTTTCCAACAACACAATCTGGCTTGGAAAATACTGCAGAGGACCGTAACGCGGCGCTTCAGTGACTGTTCGCATTCAACACACTTATACCCGCTGCTTTGACGAAGTGTGAACGCTGGGCCTCCACAGCAGACAGAATACACACGGACATAACTATCGCTCAGGTAGACGGCCAATAAACCCGGAAGGCCATGGGCCAGACACCTTTCTTTTACACCTCCGACCTATATGGGTGTCACACAGCGTCGCTCAGCCTAGACATACCGGAGCCTGTCAGCGGCCCATCTTAAGTCAGAAGCGCAGCACAACTCAGAACCATAAATCAATAAAAAAGTGACACATGGTTTGTTAATACCAATAACGATTAATATTTTAGTTGGTTACACACCTTATTTATAACCAGGTATAGGCCTACTGCAATATATATTTTAATATTTATGTAATAGCATGTGCTTCAGCCCTGCTTTTAAAAAATAGTGGAAAAACATGTTTAACATTTGATTATATTTAAATACATCAATAAATATATCAGATATTCAAATGAATTCTTAAACTAATAGTATATAAATATATATAGCGGTGCATTCATTTCGGCCAATCAGAGCCAAGCGTTTCAAAACAAGCTTGCAGGTAATTATCCAATCACACACTGCCATTTGAAATTACAAGTTGGGCAGGCAACGGATACTGTGGTATTCCAACTATATGGATATTTCAACAAAAATTATTTTCCAGAATTTGCTTTGTATTATTTCGCTGACTCTGACCTAGTGAAGGTGGACAGCACTGATCTAATATTAAGAGAACACAGACGAGCAGAATACCAGGTCAGCTCCCGGGAACAATTTACCAGTGAAGAGGGCTACGACAGGGACAGAGCAAGATACTGCCAGCAAAGATCTTACTTCTTGGTGGTAAGTTAGTTTAAGTGATTAGTATAAGTGGCTTTATTCTTTGGGTGTAGAAAATATTTTCAGAAGTTGATGCCGATGCTCGTTAGATAACGTGGATTACTGACGTTAACCGACACGAGCTACATAATGTTACGTCTATCAACTTAGTCAATTGTTATAGATATTTAACCTAGACAGTGACAAAAACTACTATAAATACATTGCACAGTGTTTGCAGAAAACAAAATGGTTATTAATGGTGATTACACGGCTTGATTGTCCCTTGGACAAGTAACGTTAACTTAAATTGGTGAACAAACATACATAACGTACAATGTTAACACTGTTGCAATCATTTATTCTAAAGCTCTAATTAAACTTACACATTTGTGATATTTAAATCCAGAAAACGTTAGGCTAATTCATTAATATTAGGCTGTAAGTTTTCATGTCAGTAGATAGAGTAAGTAATAGTTGAGTTTGTAACTTTTCGTTGGGGAAAAACAACAGTCAATAGTGTCTAAAATGTAAGCAACTTGTTATATAATAAGTGCTTGTATCTTGTATAAGTTAACTGCTTGAGTTGTTTTAACCTGTGACAGTTGAAATCGTGATAATATTTTGGAAAACCTCTTCTTGATATGTTATGAATAACTTTACTACAAGTTACAAAACAATCACTATGTATTCATAATATAACAAAAACCCAAACTTACTGTCACAGGCTGGTTGAAGCAGGCAAGCTTGGAACGCAGCGGTTTTATTAAATAAACTAGAACAATCTTATACTGGACGCAGAGGAAACATCAGAAGAACAACCAAGCTTGTAGCAACGACGACAGACCAAGAACAGACTGAAACACAGGACTTAAATACACAGTGAACAGATCATGGAAACAAGACACAGCTGGGGCAAAGTAACTAGTCACAGGTGAAGGGACTGAACACAAACGAGGAGCGGGAAAATAGAAACAGGACTGAACCAAATACACAAAGAACGGGGGAAACAGAGTCAAACTGTAACACACTTTTTTTGCCAACCAAAGCAAGTACACAAACTACTGAACCATATTAGACATATATAGCTTTCCATCACTGATTCAACTACGAGAAGCTTTAAGACTGTTCCACAGGAGAATGAAGGGGAGTTTGAATAGGAAATTAAACATAAAATGCTACAATAAGAACAATAAACCTAAAAGTTTGTAGAATGTATGATTGATTGGAGAAACACTCCAAACACTACAGTATGTATTTAAAGGTTAATGTTAATGAGGACACAGGAAGTTCAGTCAGTATGTGTTGTTCACACAGCACACCTCAGTCTCAAATTAGCAGCAGAGTAAAGAACTTGGTCCAAATATTAGGCTCTCTCTTTTTTTCCTCTCCTGGAAAGATCTTGGCAACTACACTGGTTTGACTGTTTTCTCATTTTTGGTAAGTATTAAATTATTCTTGTTTTCCTTTAGATGTTGTTTCAGAAGTCCTGTTCAGTTTATTGAGCTGTTGGAAACTTTTAATGAATTCATAAATATGCTTAGAATAGTTCCATCCAAAATTATGAATTTTCATTTAGTCCCATAATTGAGAGCGTAAATGGAAACAAACTAATTTAGAGGTCTTTAGAATTGCGTGGAAAGACAGTATGTCACGTTATAAAAAGGCTCTAAAACAGCCAGGGCTGAGCACCTCAGCAAATTAATAGAAAACAACCAAAACAATCCAAGGTTTTTATTTAACACCGTGACTAGACTATCAAATAAACAGACGTCATCTGAACAAAATACCTCGTTACAGTTTAGTAGTAATGATTTCATGAACTTCTTCACTTTGAAAATTAAAAGCATCAGAACCACAATTGTAAACGTTCAATCTTTGCGCGCGCCTTATAATTCAGTCTCATTTATCACCCCGCAAGAACAATTACAATGCTTTACAACTATAGAACAAAAAGAGTTAAATAAGCTTATCACTTCATCTAAAACAACAACATATTTATTAGATCCTATTCCAACTAAACTACTGAAAGAAGTGTTACCTATAGTGGAAGAGCCTCTTCTCAATATTATTAACTTTATCTCTATCTTTAGGTCATGTTCCAAGAACGTTCAAGCTGGCAGTTTTAAAACCTCTTATTAAGAAACCACAATTAGATCCAAATAACCTAGCAAATTACAGACCCATTTCAAATCTTCCATTTATGTCTAAAATACTAGAAAAAGTTGTGTCCGCTCAACTGGGCTCTTTCTTGCAAGAAAATGAGGTATGAAAAGTTTCAGTCTGGATTCAGGCCACATCCTAGCACTGAAACTGCACTCGTTAGAATCACAAATGATTACTTTTAGCTTCTGACCAAGGCTGTATCTCAATACTAGTTTTACTTGATCTTAGTGCTGTGTTCGATACTATAGATCACACAATACTCTTAGATCGACTACAAAATCATACTGGTGTTCAATGACAAGCATTAAGCTGGTTCAGATCATACTTATCTGACCGCTACCATTTTGTCTATTTAAATGGAGAAAAATCGATCATAACTTCGGCAAACTATGGAGTGCCGCAGGGATCTGTGTTAGGCCCTATATTATTCTCAATATATATGCATGCCACTTGGTAATATTATAAGGAAACATGGAATTAGTTTCCATTGTTATGCTGATGACCCTCAAATATATATATTTCATCACGGCCAGATGAATACGCTAAATTATCCAAATTGACAGATTGTGTTAAAGATATAAAAGATTGGATAACGCGTAATTTTCTTTTATTAAATCCAGACAAGGCAGAGGTTATCGGTTCTAAAAACCGTCCACAAAACCTCTCACAACACATCTTTAACATAGTAGGATGCCCTGTTACTTTCTCCTCTACAGTAAAAGACCTGGGTGTTATACTAGACTTGTTTTAGAAAATCATATTTCATATGTTACAAAAACAGCCTTTTTCCACCTTAGAAACATTGCTAAGCTATGTAATATGTTATCAGTTTCTGATGCAGAAAAGTTAGTTCATCCATTCATGACCTCCAGACTAGATTACTGTAATGCTTTATTAGTTGGTTGTCCTGCATCCTCAATAAACAAGCTACAGTTAGTCCAAAATGCTGTTAGAGTTCTTACTAGATCAAGAAAATATGATCATATAACACCGATTTTATCATCACTACATTGGTTACCCATAAAGTTCCGTATTAATTATAAGGTATTGCTACTGACTTATAAAGCCCTAAATGGTTTAGCTCCAGTCTATTTAACGGATCTTCTATCGCCCTATAACCCATCGCGCTCTTTAAGATCACTAAATTCGAGGCCTCTGGTAATACCTAAGATATACAGATCCACCAAAGGAGGGAGAGCATTTTCGCATTTAGCTCCAAAGCTCTGGAATAGCCTTCCTGATATTGTTCGTTGCTCAGACTCGCTCTCCCAGTTTAAAACTAGACTAAAGACGCATCTCTTCAGCCAGTCATTCAAATTAAATTTTTTATCTTACAGTTACTGTAAATCCGGCCTCTAGTTCATAAACGCCAGAGGAGAACTGGCCCCCGACTGAGCGTGGGTTCTCCCAAGGTTTTTTTCTCTCCATTAAGTCACCTGATGGAGTTTTAGGACACCAGTAGGTCACTTGATGGAGTTTTTCGGTTCCTTGCCACTGTTGCCTTTGGCTTGCTCAGTTGGGGATATTCAAATTAATTGACCAATCATTAATACCATTGATCCGCCCTACCAAACGTGGATGTTTTTTCCAAGAAGAAACAAACATTGTTATGTTATTTTGATTGATACAGTGAAGCTGCTTTGATACAATCTATATTTTGAAAAGCGCTATATAAATATACTTGACTTGACTTGTTTGTTTCTGCTTGTGTTTGAATGCTTTTCATCATGTGTGTGCTGTAGGTGTTCGTAGTAGAGATTTCAGCATCAGTCTGCCGGAGAAGATTGAAGCTCTCAGTGGATCCTGTGTGATTATAAAGTGCACATTTGATATTGAGGACAATTATGACCAAGAGCTCACTGAGAGAGCTACAGGATGGTGGTTCAAAAATGGCATTAATGCAGACAACAATAGTGTTTAACTCATATCGACTCAGAACCCCTTCATTAAAGGGAGTATAACCTGGAAATTAAAAGTTGTAATGGAACTGATGTATCAGTGTGTTTCTGTGAGGTTGATGGGAATCCCTCTCCTGAACTGGAGTGGCATCTGTCTGGACGTCCTGTCAGTAACTCTTCAAACACGTTCATCAGTGAAGAGCGATTGAACAGCACAGGCTTGAGGAGCTCCATCACTCTACATCAGTCACTCTCACACACACACACTCTGCAGTGTGTCGGTAACAACAATCATGGCACTGCAAGAAAACTGCTTCAACTGCCTCCCTCTGTTACAAGTGAGTTTCAGTTCTGATTCATCCAATATAAGACATATCGACATCTGACAATAAAATGTAAATGAAAAAAGTGTAAATCGTGCAATCGTTGGCTGTAACAGTCATTGACTTAAATAAGGAATGCTAATGCCAATATCTTACTTTCCAGATTGTTCCTATACTCCTGCCATAATAGATATTTTGTTGTTTAAAGATTAGACTCTCTAGCACTTGTTGAATTGAATCAGTGGATCATCAGTGGTTCTCCAAACACTCCTTTATTCTTCTTTAGGTTTGAATCTTTCCTCTGTGATGACTGGAGTTGCTGTTGAGGCTTTGGTATTTGTGGTGTGTGGTTCACGACAAATGATATTTAGAATTATGCATAGTAGAAGAGCATTGTGACCAAATTAGTAAATTAGTAATAAAAAACAGTTTCAACATATTTCATTTGATGATTGTATTGCACAGAAGCTGATTTCTCACATATGTTGGCGATGATATTTTTAATAGGTTTTAAGGGAAATTTTCCCCTACAAATAGCCCACAATGAATTATACATTTCTTACGTCACCTTCACGTCTGTAGCGCTTTAATAATAGGCAACCTTTACTAAGTTCTAACATAAAATACACACATGACTATGTATGAGTTTGAGGTATTGTTTAGATTTAGTAGTAAGGTTAGGGTTAGGATTAGGGGTTAGATGTTGAAAAAATACAACAGCTCCCCCCACTTTCTTGGGAGCTTTGGAGTAGCATCTGTAGACGAAATGTCAAAATATATCAAATATGACGCCCTAAGATGAGAATGCGTTGACATGACAGATGACACTTCTTACAATTCGCATTTAATGCAATGACATTCATATATTTGTATTTGTACCTTTGTTGCCAGTCCTGAATTTGCAATCTGTGAAGCTCATTTATAATTTTTTAACATGGACACAATATTTTTTATTTTATACACATTATTTCTTTTAGAAAAGTTAATGGGGAACTTCTACAGACTACACAAGAAGGCGCTATAAGAAGTGGACAATATGCAGATCAAGTGAGTTACAACAGTCAGACACACAAAACACACAAATTCATAAACACTACCCATTCACAAAAAAACCTCAAAGTTGTAAATAATAACTGCTGAACAATTTACACAGACACACTAGAGCTTTCCATCAGTGATCCAACCCTGTGAATCCTTTAGGCCTTTCCACAGGAGAATCAAGACCACTCTGTTTATGTCATGATGTCTTCTGCCGAAACCACCACAGAAAATCTAGAATCGTTCATTTATTCCTCTAAACCAGAGTCACGAGAGCTGTTTGCAGACTCCTCTCAGCAGAGGAGATACAACTTTAGATGTTGCTAATGGGTTGTGAAATGTGGTTAAAAAACAAAAAAGCGAACAAACGTCTGTTAAAGCCAGTGGAGTGTAGAATTCAGGAGGATAAAAAAGAACACTGTAAAAGTTGTGAGTAGTTCTTATACAGCCTTTTCATTTATTGTATTCAGTAAATATTCTCCCCAATTTTTCGATTATTTTATGTTTTTAAATGGTTAAACCATGGTATTATTTGAAGTGCCTTGGAATTGCCATGGAAATAGGAATGTGATACATTCTATTCTATTCTATTTATGATTCTGCTTTCGAGGCAGCAGGTTAATAGTTCGGATAAGAGCCACTTCTGAATTAATGAGTAACATAATCTGTTTTAGATTTTAATTCAACCCTTTTGAGGCTACACATAACACTGATGTGGGCCATGAAGGAATTGAGTTTGACATCTCAGATTGAACATATTTGAAAACTGATACTGATGATTTTTTTTTAATTATTTACATTCATTTTACATTTCCAGAAGAAAGGGGACTTACACAAAATAAAGAAAACAAAGGATCTCTGAATTTAACGCTCATACACTGGGCAGTACCACCAGTGCTGAGACTGACCAACATTGGACTGCTTATGTAATTCCTTATGAACTTATGTAATAATAATAAAATTTTTTTTTATGTTTTGTAATGTAACTTCTCTTTTAGACAGTCTGTAGTCATCAAGTACTAACTGTATTCGTTTCATTTTCACTCAATCCAGTTGTATTGACACAGGCTGTACAAGAACTGCTACCACAATATTTTATGTTTAAAGGAGAATTTTGGGTTAAAGTTAAGCTCAACAGCATTTCTGCAATAATGTTGATACTACCAGAACAAGAAAAAAATAAAAGAATTGATGCTTGTGTCTCTTTTTCTTAAAAAGGGGTTGAAAAAAAGCAAAAATCTGGATTCCATGCTAATTTACTGTTAACTGATTCACACTCAACGCATGTCATTTTCAACACTCTAGATCATAAGCGAATACATGAACAGTTTGTGACAGGTGTTTATAATGAGCTGCATCAGTGGCTTTGATTAAAGCAGTTTCTTCAAGTAATCTTTCAACAACTTTCTATCATCTCTAACACGGAAATATGATTGATTGCCTGGCAACCATCTCTGCCATCTTCAGCTGCATCACTCATCATCCAATCATAATGCACATTGTTTCATTCATTTCCAATGTGTACAAAAATTGCCTGGTTTGAGTTTTTTCAAAGCTTAAAAACTAAACATAAATACTTAACAAAGTATGTCAGTAATGTGTATCAAGAAAAGTGGTCTCTATACAAAATGAAAACTGAATCAACTTAGATCAGACAACATTAAGGTTGCCATTGTTGCAAACAATTTTCAGTTCTTTTTGACAAGCTGAAGGATGCATTTAATACATTTCTCCGTGATGTCACTTATTTCAAAATTAGTTTTCTTTTCCAGTGATCAATTGATTATAAAGAAAATACAGATTTTTCGTACAATTTCATTTAATTTTTATTCGCACAGTATGACAATGTAAAACAAAACTTTATATGTCAAATTTTAATAAACATAAAACAAAATGGCTAAACAGCAAAGAAAAGAAACAGAAAGAAAAGAAAGTAAAGTCAAAACAAGCTTTATTTTTCAGGTTTCTACTTTAATGATCATTATCTTCCTCTGAGATACATGATGGACATTCAAGTGCATCTTCTGATGGATCCATCCCTACAGATGACCCACAGCCTCCCCAAATCGAAGGCCACATGTTTGTGACCAAAGGGACAGGCGTCAATCATTTGCCATCTTATGCCAGCGGGATTTGATGGAGAGACCCCGACTCTATAAAAGATAATTGATAAGATAATGGTTTCTAATAAATTAAAATCATTCTTGGATTTTACCTTTGCTCCTATTCAACAGTTTTATTAAACAAAACAAGCTTTCAGTGCTATTTTCAGCTCACCTTTGCATCAAAGACCCCTGATAATCGACACCATAGACGCTGCCGTCAGTTGCGACTTCGACCATAGACAAAGATCCATTAACAGCCTCCCAAAAAGCTGACCCACCACAGGAAGAACTCGTCACATTCTGAGAAGCACAAGATACAAACAACCCACTTGACTGATACGTACTTAGGAATTTTCTTTTTGTTCAAACTCTTCCACTCTTACCCTTTTGAGGAGCACATTCTCTTGAGAGTTCACTCCCCAACAGCTGTACGGGCCACAGCTGTAGTACTTCAGCCTTCCTGTGATTTGTGTCCATGGAATAATTCCAGATGGCCCATTGCTGTTAACATCCTTATTAAAGCAGAAGATGTCGTCTATTGGAGAAACACCTGCAACTATCTCGCTTCCAGCATCCACCTGTTTTAAACCTCCTGACAGTAAAAATAAAGAGATTGAAGTCAGACAAAATATGGACAGATAAGAAAATCTGCATTCAGCATATTGAGCTAAAATTAACAGTATTATAATTATTATTTTTATTTTTTTACCTTGAATCTGCCTGAAGACTCCGCTCAGAAACTTGAAGACGATGTTTGTTGGACTTACTCCTAACTGTCCAGCCGGTCCAACAGTAATGTGCTTCAGTGATGCATTTATTCTTAAAAAACTGTTTCCCAGAAATAGGAAAGCTTCATTCTCATTGTTGACTCCACCCACTAAGCCTAGTCCAGCATCAATCTGCTTCAGGGTACCAGGAATCACTTCACACTCTAAAGCTATGGAAATATTTGGGTTGGTTGGGTTCATTTAAATTATTCTGCAATTGCTAGTATCATGATATGATTCTAAATCCCCAAACACACATTCATCGTTTACCTTGCGTATAAAGAATCTGGCAGCTGAAGAGTAGCAGGATGCACTGACAAGCTTTCATTGTGCTGCAACATAGAGTATTTGTCTCGTCATATACATAAACAGAAATCAAATGTCCATGATGTTAAGTCTTCTTAAATTCTACATAACATAAAGGAACAAATAAACCAGCATAATTATTTTGTTTTAATTGAAACCAACCTTTTCTTGATCTTAGACGTGTCAGCTGGCTTCAGCAGTCCTCTTCTCACAACCACAATGTTTGGAGATGCTGGTGAGTGACTGCTAGGTTTGTTTTTATAGCTGTAGTTTGTTTCCTGATCAGGCAAGGAAAACCCCTGCTGTACAGAATTATGCAGTGGATCAAGATCTACTGCTGGGTGGAGCCGAATTTGGGCAGAACTCTTGTCACTGGTTCTTATGAACTTAGAATGTTTATGGACTGAATGGTTTTTGTCTCCACACGTGCACACAGTTGCCCTCATGCCATTGTCACATTCCTATGACGCAACTGGATTTTTTTTTATGTTTGATAAGAAAATGTGAAGCTTAAAACCTGGTACAAGATTGTTTAATATTAATTGAATGTAAACCTCAATTAAAACCCAACAAGAAAATAAAAACCTCGCCTTCTGCGGTACAGTCATTAATGCAATTTAACAAGGATTGCAATGAAATTACATAACTGAATTCATAAAGCATCAGAAAAGGTTATGGGGAGGCACTTACAACAGACAATTTCAGGGTATTTAAAAGAAGAAATATCAAGCTTATTATTATCTGAAAGCAAATCAGATAATTATAAAATCATTTTTTCACACTAAAATCTTGTTAACGCCTATTGTTTACATCTTGTGGCTGTACTATTAAAATAAATGTTTACGGCTTGGCCCTTTTTATTTTCATTGTAAATCCCTTATGGTAACCAATGTTTTTGCTTAACTTACACTTTTTTATGTAACTGATTACCTCAGATTTAAGAAAATGAAAGTGTGTGTGTGTGTGTGTGTGTGTGTGTGTATCTGATCAAAAGTGACACTTTTACATTGTAACATGCATCATGCAACTTCATAATAAGAAAAATCAACATATCAGAATGATTTCTGAAGGATCATGTGAAGACTGGAGTAATGGCTGCTGAAAATAAATCAGCCTTTCCATCACAAGAATAAATTACATTTTATCAAATTAAAATAGAAAAAGTACTTTTAAATTGTAATATTTCACTTTACTGCTGATTAACTTTTTTTTAATCAAATTTTGTATCACATTTCCCCCCATTTCTCTCATCTTATGGTTTGCTATTTCACATAAGATTGAATCAGTGACGCATGAAAAAAAAGATGTCAACTTTTATTGTTCTTTATTTAGTTCTAATGGGTTTTGAGGTATTATTTACTGCATCCAAGTTACTTAAGAATATGATTTTTAATCTTGTACAGTCATTCATGTATAGCGTTTGACAGATTACATATTTGTTTTCCATACTAAATGTTTTGCAACATGTATAGCAAAATCAACAGCTGGAGAATTGTCAGCGTCCAGACTTCCAACAAACAGTTCAAAAGTGTCTGCCACCTCAACAGCCATCGCCTGACACACTCTACACGAAACAATATGAAAACGTGCAGCATGTGAAGTGAACACGTGAACTAAATAAGAAAGAAATGAAATTACACAACTAAGTACATATTCATAAAGGCAGGTTCATTGCTCAATCAAAATACGTCTTTAAGACTAATGTACACCAAACAAGTTCAGTGGCATTTTTGTGTCAAGTTTTTGTGTCTTCTAAAATCATGTTTACCTGATGTAATGTACATAAACAAAAAAAGATCTGTCAACAGTTTTTTTTAACCTTTAACTGTAAAGGGTACAGAATTATGCAGTGGATCAAGATCTGCTGGGTGGAGCCGAATTTGGGCAGAACTCTTGTCACTGGTTCTTATGAACATAGAATGTTTATGGACTGAATGTTTTTTGTCTCCACACGTGCACACAGTTGCCCTCATGCATTGTCACATTCCTATGATGGAATTGGATTTTTAAAAAATGTTTGGTAACATTTTAGTGTTTGAGTACAGTGCATCAATTAAAAAAGATTTTACAAGAACTACATGTGAACTCTTTTATGTGAGCAATGGACATGGCTTGATGCTTATGTATTTAGCTGTGTAATTTCATTTGTAGTTCTTTCACTTTATTTATTTCTCTTGTTCACTTCACATGCTGCACGTTTTCATATTGTTTCGTGTAGAATGTGCCAGGCAATGGCTGTTGAGGTGGCGGACACTTTTGAACAGTTTGCTGGAAGTCTGGAAGCTACTGATGGCAATAAGTTGAAGCCTTGTTATAAAGTTAAGCTAAAAAATAGTAAAAGCACTGAACATTATTTTATATATAAAGCCATACGATATGGTCAAAATAATATTTCATGTTAAAAAGATTGAATAAGAAATTATCATTTTAAAACATGTTGGGTGAGCATGTTTATCTGATCTATTACACAACAAGGTATGGTACTGTAAAAAAACAGATCTCACTCAAATGACAATTCTCTAAAATGTTGCAAAAAAAACTTTAACATGTGGTGCGCAAATGCTATACATACTGTACAACATTAAAAATCATATTCTTATGTAACGTGGATGTTTTACAGTATCTAATATCTAAAAACCATGCTGTGCACAGGGTGCTGTGCTGGCCTTGACTCACAACAAGTCATGGACTCATTCAGGAGAGAGAGGACTCTCTCAACCAGAACAGAACCAAGGACAATCTCAGGAGTTTGACACAACGACTCCAACCATCAACTCTTCCGACTTCCTTCTCCTGGGTGCTCTGCGTGGCCTCTCTGGCCCAGGGCCGGCAAGGCCTCGGCTCACAACCAGCCATGCGCTCGTGGAGAGAGAGATCTTTCAACCAACTTCCACATTTGACCATCAACGACTTCAATTTTGAACAACTTCAAGAATTGTTCCCACTACAAAAATGCAAGGCATCAATTTAAATGAAATGCTCTGAAAATAGATACTCTGATGGTTCTTTTCATAGTTTAAATGGATCTTCTCCATAGTTCCATTTCCGGTTTCCAGTTTCACTCACCCTGTTACCTATATATGTATATATGTATTTATGTACTGTATGTATGTATATATGTATGTATGTTTGTTTAGTTTAGTTATGTTTGCGATTTAGTTAATAAAACTTGTGCACAATATATTTGGTTCTGATTCACTGCTTGCAAATAAAGTCTCTTTTACGATCTTGATCTTGTTACATGCTCAAAGCGCTGTACATGCTAAGAAATAATTATTTTTCTTTGGCCATGGAAGATACCCTTTTCTTAGAATAAATTAATAATCAAAAGAGTTAGTTGGACGAACTGTTTAATTGATTGTAATATTAATTTAGCCACATCAAGTTAATCCAATTAACTGATCCAAATATTTATAATTGTTAATATTTCATAGAAATGATTTGTTACATCAGCATCTTGATATGCCACACCTGTGAGCTGGATGGATTATTTCGGCAAAGGAGAAGTGCTCACTGACACAGATTTAGACAGATTTGTGAACAATATTTGAGAAAAATAGGCCTTTTGTGTACATAGAAAGTCTTAGATCTTTGAGTTCAGCTCATGAAAAATGGGGGCAAAAACAAAAGTGTTGGGTTTATAATTTTGTTAAGTGTATACGATGAGAGAAAAGGGGGAAAAAATATGTGTGGCACTATTCAGAGGTTTTATTTAGGTAAGATTTTAAAATGTTTTTGAACGACGTCTCTCATGGCTGCATTTATGTGTAAAAAAAAAAGTAAAAATAGCAATAAAGTGAAATATTATTACAGTTTGAGAGTGTTTCTATTTTAATTTGTTAAAATGTAATCCTTTTGATGGAAAATTTTCAGCAGCCATCACTCCAGTCTTCACACGATCCTTCAGAAATCATTTTGATAGGTTGATTTTGTGCTCAGGAAACATTTCTTATTATGAAATTTGAAAACAGTTGATGAAACCATTATGCATGCTACAATGTAAAAGTGTCACTTTTAATCAATTTAATGCTTGCTGAATAAAATAATAATTGAGAGAGAGACAGAGACACATGCTAAATTTTCAGCAATGTAGGAAGTTGTGAAATGAACAGGTGAGTACTGGAAAAACAGACCAGATCAGAAGCTTGTTTAGTGTTATTTAAAAAAAAAACATGAAAAATATGGAAATAACCTGTTACTTGCATAATTCTTATTTAATTAAATAATCACTTTCATGCTTTCACATTCTTTCACTTTCTTTTTTTTAGACAGTCTGCTGGTCTGTCACCAAGTACTTTGTTTCACTTTCCCTCAATCCAGTCGCATTTGCAGAGGCTGTACAACAACTAACCAAAGAAACAAAAAGGAAAACACAGGCTGTGTTCAAAATAACCCCCTAAACCCTCATTCACGATTCGCTACATTGCTCCACTAATAAAGTCCACTTGAAGGAGTGAATAAAAATGATTGAGTGAAGGGCTGCTGCTTTTGCATAGTTTGTGCTTGCTGTTTAAAACTCCAGTAGTAAGATGAAAAGATTGATCTTAAATTCTGTCATGGAAACTAGCATGTATACACTTTAATTAAGCAATTTAATAATCAAGCAAAACGGAATTTATACCTGTATGTCATGGTACTTTGTTTTCAGGGACTTTTAGTTTGCATTCAGTAGTTCCTGTTTTCCTTTGTTTATTTTTCCTTGATGTTCTCATTAAATATCTTCATATTGGAACTTGACTAGTCTTCATTTTTGGGACTTTCATTACGTGAAAGAACAACCGACTGTTAAAATGAACTTAGCAGCAGAGTTTGCTACATTGGCCAGGAGAGGCCTCAACATCTTGGACTGTAGGCTACCCATCAATTCTGCCACCTTGCCATTCATTCACCACATGATAATGAAACCATCAAATCCCTGTATTGCATCAGGGCGAACAACAACCATCAAGTAGACCTCCCAGACATGCAATGACTCAGCTGAAAGGATGCAATTCTGATATATGTCTGGAGAGAGTACCCCTGATCTATAACACAGCCAGACCCACAGCCAGTCCATCACCCTGCACTGCGGAGATTTCGCCCGAGCCCCCCGCAGACGGAGAGCGTCCGCACGGCGTGATGACAGCGCCAACCATTGCCCCGAAGCCGATGCCCCAATGTGAGTCTGGACAGGGGTGTGAAGTACCGTGGCAGAGGGAATGGTGGATTTGGACACGGAGGACTGGTTAATAGACTGGGACAGAGAGGTATGTGTCCCTCCCTGAATTAACTGTGCCTTCATCGGCACTGCTGGTTCGAAAATCTGTGAAGTTTCACTTTAATTAAAAATTGTTCCAAGCAGTTCTGTAATCATACAAACCCTTTGCAGTTAAAGGTTTGGTCCTGATGATCAATCGTGATTCTTAAAAAAAAAAAAAAAAAAAACGAACAAAAAAAAACAACCTGTTGACAGATCTTTTTTTGTTTATGTACATTACATCAGGTAACATGCTTTTAGAAGACACAAAAACTTGACACAAAAATGCCACTGAACTTGTTTGGTGTACATTTTTTAGAGTCTTAAAGACGTATTTTAATTGAGCAATGAACCTGCCTTTATGAATATGTACTTAGTTGTGTAATTTCATTTCTTTCTTATTTAGTTCACGTGTTCACTTCACATGCTGCACGTTTTCATATTGTTTCGTGTAGAGTGTGTCAGGCGATGGCTGTTGAGGTGGCGGACACTTTTGAACTGTTTGTTGGAAGTCTGGACGCTGACAATTCTCCAGCTGTTGATTTTGCTATACATGTTGCAAAACATTTAGTATGGAAAACAAATATGTAATCTGTGGTGCGCAAACGCTATACATTAATGGCTGTACAAGATTAAAAACCATATTATTAAGTAACTTGGATACAGTAAATAATATCTAATAACCCATTAGAACTAAATAAAGAACAATAAAAGTTGACAGCTTTTTTTCTCATGCGTCACTGATTCAATCTTATGAGAAATAAGATGAGAGAAATGGGGGAAAATGTGATACAACATTTGATTAAAAAAATGAATTGCTCAGTTGGGGATATTCAAATTAATTAACCAATCATTAATACCATTGATCAGCCCTACCAAACGTGGATGTTTTTTCCACTAAGAAACAAACATTGTTATGTTATTTTGATTGATATTGTGAAGCTGCTTTGATGCAATTTATATTGTGAAAAGCGCTATATAAATATACTTGACTTGACTTGACTAAAGTGAAATATTACAATTTAAAATTACGTTTTCTATTTTAATTTGTTGAAATGTAATTTATTCTTGTGATGGAAAGGCTGATTTATTTTCAGCAGCCATTACTCCAGTCTTCACATGATCCTTCGGAAATCATTCTGATATGTTGATTTTTCTTATTATGAATTTTGAAATTTGTGGTGCTTAATATTTTTGTTTAAACCATGATGCATGTTACAATGTAAAAGTGTCACTTTTGATCAGATACACACACACACACACACACACACACACACTTTCATTTTCTTAAATCTGAGGTAATCAGTTACATAAAAAAGTGTAGGTTAAGCAAAAACATTGGTTACCATAAGGGACTTACAATGAAAATAAAAAGGGCCAAGCCGTAAACATTTATTTTAATAGTACAGCCACAAGATGTAAACAATAGGCGTTAACAAGATTTTAGTGTGAAAAAATGATTTTATAATTATCTGATTTGCTTTCAGATAATAATAAGCTTGATATTTCTTCTTTTAAATACCCTGAAATTGTCTGTTGTAAGTGCCTCCCCATAACCTTTTCTGATGCTTTATGAATTCAGTTATGTAATTTCATTGCAATCCTTGTTAAATTGCATTAATGACTGTACCGCAGAAGGCGAGGTTTTTATTTTCTTGTTGGGTTTTAATTGAGGTTTACATTCAATTAATATTAAACAATCTTGCACCAGGTTTTAAGCTTCACATGTTCTTATCAAACATAAAAAAAAATCCAGTTGCGTCATAGGAATGTGACAATGGCATGAGGGCAACTGTGTGCACGTGTGGAGACAAAAACCATTCAGTCCATAAACATTCTAAGTTCATAAGAACCAGTGACAAGAGTTCTGCCCAAATTCGGCTCCACCCAGCAGTAGATCTTGATCCACTGCATAATTCTGTACAGCAGGGGTTTTCCTTGCCTGATCAGGAAACAAACTACAGCTATAAAAACAAACCTAGCAGTCACTCACCAGCATCTCCAAACATTGTGGTTGTGAGAAGAGGACTGCTGAAGCCAGCTGACACGTCTAAGATCAAGAAAAGGTTGGTTTCAATTAAAACAAAATAATTATGCTGGTTTATTTGTTCCTTTATGTTATGTAGAATTTAAGAAGACTTAACATCATGGACATTTGATTTCTGTTTATGTATATGACGAGACAAATACTCTATGTTGCAGCACAATGAAAGCTTGTCAGTGCATCCTGCTACTCTTCAGCTGCCAGATTCTTTATACGCAAGGTAAACGATGAATGTGTGTTTGGGGATTTAGAATCATATCATGATACTAACAATTGCAGAATAATTTAAATGAACCCAACCAACCCAAATATTTCCATAGCTTTAGAGTGTGAAGTGATTCCTGGTACCCTGAAGCAGATTGATGCTGGATTAGGCTCAGTGGGTGGAGTCAACAATGACAGTGAAGTCTTCTTATTTCTGGGAAACAGTTTTTTAAGAATAAATGCATCACTGAAGCACATTACTATTGGACCAGCTGGACAGTTTGGAGTGAGTCCAACAAACACCGTCTTCAAGTTTCAGAGCGGAGTCTTCAAGCAGATTCAAGGTAAAAAATAAAAATAAATAAAAAAGTATCCTCAAGATGCTGAATGCAGATTATCTTATCTGTCCATATTTTGTCTGACTTTATCCTCAATCTCTTTATTTTACTGTCAGGAGGTTTAAAGCAGGTGGATGCTGGAAGTGAGATTGTTGCAGGTGTTAATCCGATAGATGACGTCTTCTGCATTAACAAGGATACTAATAACAATGGGCCACCAGCAAATGCTGCTTGGACACAACTCACAGGAGGAAGGCTGAAGTACTACAGCTGTGGCCCATACAGCTGTTGGGGAGTGAACTTTACAGAAAATGTCTTCCTCAAAAGGGTAAGAGTAAAATCCAGACTGGAAGGGCTTGAACAAAAAGAAGTACGTATACAATAAGTACGTATCAGACAAGTGAATTGTTTGTATCTTGTTGTGTTTCTCAGAATGTGAGTTCTTCCTGTGGTGGGTCAGCTTTTTCGGAGGCTGTTAATGGATCTTTGTCTATGGTCGAAGTTGCAACTGACGGCAGCGTCTATGGTGTCGACTCTCAGGGGTCTTTGATGCAAAGGTGAGCTGAAAACAGCACTGAAAGCTTGTTTTAAGAAACCTTCTAAAAATGAACAACAGTTCAATTTAATAATAATTTTTAGTTATTAGAAACCTCTCATTCCTATCTGTTTTTAGACTTGGGGTCTCTCCATTTAATCCCGCTGGCACACAATGGCAAATGATTGCCGCCTGTCCCTCTGGCCACAAACATGTGACCTTCGATGTGGGGAGGCTGTGGGTCATCTGTAGTGATGGATCCATCAGAAGATGCACTTGAATGTCCATCATGTATCTCAGAGGAACATAATGTTCATTAAACATAGAAATCTTTTTTTTCTTTCTTTCGGTTTAGCCAATGAAAGTTGAGTTTTGATTTTATGCTTATTGAAGTTTGACGAATGGAGTTTTGTTTTGCATATGTCAATAAAGTTTAAA
The DNA here is from genome assembly GCA_030578275.1 of Meda fulgida. NCBI lineage: Eukaryota > Metazoa > Chordata > Actinopteri > Cypriniformes > Leuciscidae > Meda > Meda fulgida. The sequence continues at coordinate 13,000,893 of CM060619.1, forward strand.
TGAAATTACACAATAGTTGGACTGCTTCATACTCACCTTTTCTTCATAATCAACTGAATTTTTTTTAAACGATTGTCATGAATCATGGAGAAATGTATTTTGTCAGAAATAATTAAAAACTCTTTGCAACAATACACTTACACTGATGTGGAGTTTTGGAAGTGAGACAGGGTTTATTTGGATCCGTTTAAATCAGTGTGGGATCTATATGAATAAAGTTTCATGGCATATTTCTGTATTCCTGTGTGGATTTCATTCTCAGACTAGTAGTAGGCGACACAGCAACCAAATCATCATGGCAACGCAGAAATGCAGTCTGGATGAATTAAACAGAAGAACGGCACAGCCTTGTGGTGCCACACAATATAACATCTCATGGATTTATATCAGACTGTGTGGCCACTCACACACAGATCAAACTCTGGGAAAAGCAATTTCTAGCAAGGTAGAAAGGTATGGCTAGTTTGAACATGTGTTGTAATGCATGCATTTGTGAAAACATAATTCAGACAACAACGATAGAACACCATATTCCTCATCAGTGTTACATTTATTAGGCAAAAGTGATAAACGTGTTACCTCTTTTTTTAGTTTAAATTTTAGAAGTCTAAAGATCAAGTGTAGACTTTTATGAAGTGTACATTCAAACACATTGAAAATGTATGTAACAAAAGTAAAATAATCAACTTGAGTGTTTGGAGGTTTCAATTCAAAATGAAAAGGGTAAATTACAAACATTTATACTTAAATTTGTTACATTTATCTCAGAACTCGCTGCAGGTAATTTCACAGGTAGGCTAGTCATAATGCTTTATGGCTTACCTTTGACAGCCAGATTTGGAGGGACAATGTTTTTGTTTTTAATATATATAAACAACATGAAGACTAAAATAAACAAACAAAAAAACACAAAAAAGTAAAATAAATAAACAGTAGCCTAGGCTACAATAAATGTGCAGCGGAAGTGCTGCGATGACGTCGGTTTTGCGCGGGGACCTTCAAACATGTGTGGACGGGTCATTTATAAACGAGTCCTTTGGCAGAGACGGTTTTAAGACCCCCGTGAGCCACTTTTTGGACTTTCGATTGTGGAAAGTCACTTGAAGATTCTGTGGCCCCAAAAGGAGCTTAACTCTTAAATTTACCCTTAAATATATTACTCCGTTCTTTTTAATGAACAACCTGGATAGATAGGCTGACTGTAGCCTATATTATATATTTGATATATGATATGACGTCCGTTAGTAAACAAATCAAGTGAAAGATGTCTCGAGATGTGACTGACAACGCAGAAAGAGTTAACCTTAGTCAAACCCTCGTTATTATGGAGACAACAGCGCCACGCGGTGGATACGGGAAAAGTTACAGCGGCGAGGCACGTTTGTTTCTCCGGGGTTTGGCTCGTGAGAGCGGGTGGCTCGCGCTGACAGGTCCGCGAGAGGGACAGCCACACTCTCATTTTTCTTCACGGACTATAACACCTGCCGGAGAGAGTCACTGGCCATTCGCAGCATCTGACCTGTACAGCATCTCCGTTTTTAATTCATCCTCCGTTGCCTATAGAGCTGCCGGTGAAGCAGGTGAGGCGGCTTTTGTGGAATTCGCTGCCTGTCTAAAAGGTGACGATGCGAATTAACGGGAGTTACAGACTTGCGGAGAGATTGTAAATCCCTGGAAAGGTACGTAGGCTAATGCTTCCTTTTATCCTATAAACTTATCTTATAAATAAAGTGCACTGAAGTAAATGGATACTTAAACGTGTATGTCGCATTTCAACTGTTGCCAGTGCACGAGCCGTCATCAATAAAATAGAAGGTGGAATAGACTTGCTTTTATGGAACTCAAAATGTTCTTTTTTTTCGTTAAATTGCTCTTTGACTGTTGATAAAGTGTTGGTGGTTGTTTCTCACAAGCATGAAGGATGCTGAGGGATGCAACCCAACATGCTCTGATGCGAACATGCAGGAAAAAAAATCTAGTCTCATCAGTTAGAGCTGATCTTATGTGCTAATATCAAATACAAGCAAGAAACCATCATTTAGGACTCGACACATGCTTCACTCATTTCAGTTCACTTAAGTGCTTCTGTGGGATAATAATGCTTTTTTTTGCAGTGTAAATACATGTATGAATAGCCTATATTTATGTTGAAGCATGTGTTATTCAACATCAAACATTTTGTACCAATAATAATTGTATGCTTTTGGTTCACTGCTCCTGCAATATGATACATTTCTCACAGTAAAATATTCAAATTAGTCTTTCAATTGTAAAGTCGCAAAAACCTTCATGTAACAATGCAAGAATTAGAGGTAGGTTGTTTTGAAATAGTTTTAAATGAGTATATCACAACATTACTTGACATGTCATGTCACCTAAACAATTACAAAGCAATGTGAATGAACACTGTAAAGTGTGAACAAATCCTGCATGTGTGTGGCACGTTTGATCGTTTTGACTGCCATTAAAAAGCCCTGGGTTTTATAATGAGGGATCCGTGTCATCCTATCTCTACGAATGGATTACGATTAAGGGGCTTATTTTTGACAGATACCATCCATGCAGTGAATGCTGTTGAATTACACGCATTTCAACTAATTGCCTTTTGCTCATTTCTTAATCGTCTCCTGATTTCACGGTCATGAAAGACAAGACATTTGTGTTGCGCTGCATGATTATGTTATTCACACACATGTTTGGTCCCAATCCAGTTCCTCTTGCCAAAGCGCCCTGTATCCTGCACTATACAGTAAACGAACTCAAGTGCTGAATGGCACAAGGGGAGAATCGCTGTAATCCGGGCTTGCCTAAAGGAACCATGTAAAGACAGATGAATCAGTTCTCTGGGCGGATGGAGAGTTAATGAGATTTTCTCACACTTGTCACCACATGGTTTCTAATTTGAACCGGTGGCCACTTTCACTAGCGGTGCAGTGGACCCTGAAGGACTCCGCTTTTCTCCTCTCCTCTGCTCACAGATCATCCCTCAATCTCCTCAAGCCTTTCTCCTCCCATCTCCATCTGCAGAGACCCTAAAGCTCCTTTTTCTCTTTCTGTGTTTCCTACGGCCATTCTTTAAATTCCATTTGACATGTTTTCCCTCAGCTTATAGCACTCATTTTAAAGGTAAACTGCATAATTTCACTACCAGTGATGATTTTGTGGTGGGGCTACTGTCTTTTTAAATAGCCAATTGGCTTAAGTTACCTAACATAGTTGCGCATTTGTGTGAATATTTACTACATTTGTTAAAAAATGAGAGAACTTATTCACCTTTATGGTTCCTTTTGAAATTTGATGGACAACTTTTTTGAGAGAAGTTAAAATGTATGAATGTGTATATGAATATTTGGACATTCTACTGCACGTCCACCTTGTTGGCGTTGTCATGTGACTTACGGCATCACATGTCCACACTTTATAGTGAAGTTGGTATATTCACACATTAGGTGTGATTTTTATTTATAGTCAGTTCAAAGCCTTTGATTGGACAAAAATCTATAAAGTGCAACATGAGCCATCAATAATTCTTTGTCCATTTTTGCAGGACAAAGAAAGTAGGCTATGTTTAAATGTGCGTATCCTTTTACTTTCGGTTTCATTGTTATTTAGAAGCAATTTGGAAAAACAGCAGGAGAAAAACAATGCCACAGAGATGCTTGAGAAATGCTTTTTGGGGCATTGTGACAAAAGAATGAGAGACTGAGATGGAGAGAAGAAGAAAGGGATGAGGAGAGAGAACAAGAAAGGCCGAGTTGATTTTTCACTTGGATCTGTTAAAGGCAGAGCGTGTTCTGACACTCAAATGCCTGTGAATTAGGTTGTCATGACAAATAGGCATTCTTTCCTGCACTTGTGTGTTTCTGCAGCCAACACTGTCTCTGACTGGAAGAAATAGAGGAAATAATGAAAAAAAAAAAGGTGTCGATAACTACTTCCTTTCTTTTTATCTCTGCTTTGCAGTCTCAATCCATCTTTACAACTGCGGTATTTTGGGTTGTTACTGTGGTTTTTGGACACCCAGGGATTTCTGGAGACTCTTCAGTAGTATAATCAGGCTTTTTATTATTTACTGCACGATTCTGGATACATTGTGAATCACTGTTTCAATCAGTTTCTAACAGGCATCACATTTCTCTCACGATTCTGAGCAGACAACTAAACAAAATAACATGTAATTTACCAGAGGTTCTGACAAAATATTAATTTCTGCTGTCTATTTAAAAGGATACATTTATTTGAAATAATTGGTTTGAATGAATGACTCACAAATACTTAATTTGTTTCATTACTGGATGAATCGCCTTTTTTGAATGAATCTCTTGACTGAATGGGATACTTATGATAACCGCTCTCTCTGGGTCGGTGGCAACACAGATTTGATGTTCCGTTGTGATTTTGTCAAAGGTTTAATGTGCATTTAGGAATGAGATCACGTGGGTGTTTGAATCGAGATCACGATCTTTTAACGATTAATCGTGCATATAGCCTATATATATTGTATATACATGCTTTAGCTGTTTAAGTGGACTTGGCAACTGTGAAAAACCACAGTATAGTCCATATTTGCTTTCCTTACTGCAGGTGTAGCGCTCATAAATTCCAGCAGGTCATGAGTGTGGAAAGCAAAGGACACCAGAGCAGACTAAGAACTGAGTGCTACAGTTATGACCGCACATAGAGCTGAATGTTAAACTACAATGCCATTTACTCTCATTCTCTACTCCCATCTGAATGCAAAGTCGCAGCGAAAAGACTGGGAAGACTCCAGTCGGATCCCTTAACACTCCTTCATTTCTGTCAGCAGGAAAATAGAGACTAAACATGGTTTGACATAAGATTTACATAACTCATTAAGCTACTGCTGAAGCAGACACAATGGGAATGGAGAGATGATAGTTAGGCATAATTTTCAAATAATATAAATGTTAATATAATATAATTTTTTTAACAGCCTCACCACAGATGTTGTCTTCAAACAACTGTAAAAGAGGTCTTGCCTGTAAATCTAAAGCGCTGACGTAACAATCAAAACTCTGCATATAGCCTATAGACTCTCAATGCCCCTTTGTTCAATTTTTATTAAATATGTCAGCCATAAGTTCCTGAGGTTTTTGTTTATCGTCAAAGAGCTTCTAAAGACAGTTACATTTCAATTAAAGCTTGCTGTCCTGTTAGCTTAGATCCTGAAAGGCTTTAATTAACCAATGCCAAATAACATAGACAATCAGCCTGTCGTTCTTTATCGTAGAGGTGCAGCCAGAATCCAGTCTACTCCATTTAGGTGTCAGTTTGAGGGTGTGTGTGTGTGTTTCTTTGTATGTGTTTTTCTTTGTTTGCTATTAAAAGAGAATTAGACTTGGGTTTTTTCCACCTCACAGTGCTGAGTCTAGGGACCTGCACTGATTGTTATTTCTGCTTGTGTGTGTGTGAGTGAATAGGAATTGGTGCGGACGGAGTCCAAGAAATGCTGGAGAAAAATAATTTCTTTCCTTCCCTAACAATCGTTGTGGCATCCATTGTATCATAAAATTCTGCATGCAAAAGAGGTATGTTTTGTGTAATGGCTGTTTTGTGGGTTTCTCTGTCACTGGGTTCATTTACTTGGTGGGTTAAATACTCTATTTACAATGAGACTCTTTCATACTTTTTCAGCCTTAAAACCATGATAGCAATGCATTTTTAACTAGCCTTTGTGTTGTTGTCATAGCAGCGATGAAGTTAGATTTCTCAAAGAGGGTTTTGGATCATTTGTTCAAAGGGATAAATGTAATTCATTTCAAATTATCCTGCATTCAGTGTCGATGGCAGTTGAATTTGTGGGTTTTTTATCAAACATAAATCAGCGAATGGATTTTAGCAGAGGATTATCCCAGCAGGCCAAAAAGAGCATCTGCTCCCCTTCGACTCCCTCCTGATCTCTCTGTCTACATTTGCTCATTTGATTTGTTTCTGTCTACCATCTTAATGTCTTTATTTCACAATTATATTCTTTTCTGCTTATGTTGAACACAGAGTAACCCGCAGTTTATTGGTTTATTAAACAAGAAAATTGAGAAAACAGGCCTATATTCAGAAAAGAGTTTGGAAAATGAGTCATCATCCGTCATATTCAGTAATGCTGTATCAATGGAGCGCAGTGTGAGGTTTTCATAGTAAATTAAAGCATCACGAGCCAAGAGATATGCCATGCCATTGTGTGGTTTTAAATGGATCAAATGATTTGAATGACAAAGTGCCCATTTGCTTGTCATTAATGTTAATGGTTTGAATACGTTAACAACATTAACAACGAGACCTTCTTAATCAAACTCAAGGTAGGGCAAATCATCTCTCCCTAGAAAAATCTTCATAGAAAACTCACCTTAATTAGTCAAGCTCTGCGGAGCAATTTGCAAGTCACCACTTCATTATGGCGGGGGATGAAAAGTTGTATTTTCAGTTGCCTTTTGAAGCTGAAAGGTAAATTGAAGATATCATGCCTTTAACAATGCCCATATTATTCATCTTAGATATTATTACCATAGCAGCAAATACAAAATAATTACAAAGGCTTCGTCTGAAATTGCATAATGCATTTGCTGAAGAATAGACGTCAAAACTATTATAAAAGTGTGTTCTAAGTCGAATGTGTTTGTAATTGGGACATATTACATTTGTCTTGTTGTCATTGTCCTGTGACCTACAACATAAGTTGTGTTGCTTTACTGTCACTTAACTTCTCTTCTGTAGCTTCATAGTAAAGTCGTGTCCATTGCAACTCAGAATCTCTTTGGAGACAGAAAGTCAACTGGGTCAATTTTTGCCTACTGTTTTATGAATACTGTAAATTCCGCCAAACTATTCCCGTCAAAATTTCACGGGAAATCAATACTTCTTATTTTTTTTATTTATATTTTTAGGAGAAGCATCAAAATGACAATGAAGACTTTTAAAAATATATATATTTAAAAAAAGAAATGCTGTTCTTTTTTAACCTTCGTCTCAATAAAAAATTCTGAAAACAGCATTTTAAATGATAATAATATATTATAGTTGTACTACTCTAACTAAGTAGACAAACTCTGGTGTCTGCTGTAAACACACAGAATCGATTATCTGCCATAATGATCTTTAACAAGATCTTATTAAGTTATTACAAACTATTTGCTTTCAAACCACAAGGGAGAGTTTGCACAAACCACAACAGGCGAAGACGCTGTGATCCCGCACAGGAACATCTCTCTCCTTTTCCAGCTTAGTGTGTCTCTGCCAATATGGTTGCATGCCAGCCCAGAAGCCTCAAAGCTACAACTTGCTGGAGCATTAATTGGCCAATTACACTAATAAACAATAATTGAGGACCTCCCCTGTTTCGTGATGTTCCGCTTTCATCTTTTGCTTTCTTTCATGTCTCTTCATCATTCCCTCTCATTCTCTCGGGCATCCCAGCTCATGCAATGCTCTTCTTGCAGTCAGTCTGATCTTCTGCCCTGTGGTTCCTCCTGCCATGGTTGGGGACTAACATGCCTATGTGTTTTTTACTGAGAACGTGCGGTTGAAAGCAATGCTTTCCATTACAGTCTCCTCACCACAATTTAGATGCTCTACAGATCTTTCCCCCCATTTTTGTGTGAAACGCTGGAGATTCACCCGCTGGATGGAGAGAGCAGACTGGAACATGCACGAACAGTCAGCTCATTGGCTTCGTGGTTCACTTAGTGGTGCAAAACATCGCCTGCCTCCTTTTAGTATTTAACACTCAATTCGATGTGAATCTGAAAACATTTTACATCATCCTCCTACACACTTGCACACACTCAGCCTGACAAACCGAGTGTGCTGTAATGAATGTCATTAGTTTTCTGTGAGCTGCAGGCATGCAGAATTCATGAGAGGGCATTTATTTATGCCAGCATGGCAGGCATGCGGATTATTGCAAGAGGTGGGGGGAAAAGTTCAGAGTATGAATTTACCGAAGAGAAGGAGGTAGGCAAACATCCTGTCGCTCTTGGAACACATGACAGTTGGATAAAGTTCAACCTTTGAGCAAGCCCAGACTTTACCAGGGTTAATGCTTTCACTTTTATGGTGACCTCTGGGTTATTCCCTAATGGTACGATGAGGTTTGAGTGGGTGAATCTCTGTCAGGCTGTTTGTGTCAATGTGTGGTTTCAGGGATGTTGTCCTGTCAGAAGCTGTCATATTTGAGAGAATATCATTTTAATAGGATTCACTATAGCTGCACGATTGATCATTTAAAAGATTGCGATCTCGATTCACCCATGCGATCTTATTCCTAAATGATAGTGATTCGGCTATGATGTCTTTAAACCTTTGAAAATTAGGATTGCAGCAAACATTCAGATCTGCATTGGTGGTGCCGCTGAGCCAGAGAGAGCAGTTGAATTGGAATGAAACAGCTTCACAAAGTCTTTTCAACTACACTGTATCATTATTTGTGTAACAGAAGTACTGGGATAAAAGTTTATAGTTCGGATACTGATGTCTACGGTAGTGGAAAAAAAAGAGCAAATCACCTTTTCAAATGAACTTGACGCTTCAAATAAAGATTGTATCAGTTACATCGTTACACCAGTAGGTGGCGACCAAAAAATTTGTCATTGAATTGTTAATTCAGAAGGTTTGTTCAAAATGCTGATTCATCCAGTAATGAAGGGAACTATTTGTGAGCCTTTCAATAATTCATTCAAAGTGATTTAAAAAATTTTTTATTCAAATGAATAATAAAAAAAAGAAAAATAGACTTCAGCAATTAACATTTGTCATTGGTTGTCAGAACCTCTTGTAAATAACATGTTTTTTCTGTTTAGTTGTCTGGTAATAATCGTGACTGAATCGTGATCTCTCTTTTATACAAAAAAAAAAAAAGAATTGAGTAGCTCTAGGATTCACATGATCGGAAATTTCATGTCAGGGCAAAAATGTTGCCCTCAAATTGATAAAGAGTGCATTTTATGGGAAGTATTATAACTTAAGTGCTGCTGGCAATGCTTGTTTTCTCTTATCTTTGGCATAAACTGCAAGGTACATAAGCGCCATATACGGACATTCTTTTCAGAAATGCTGGTGCTCAAAACATGCACTTTCCAGGAATTTCTTCAGTTTATTGCAGTTGTTTTGGGAGCCAGCAACAGCACAACCCTGCGCTCATTTAAATTTTTTAGTAATGTTCAAAAAGTTAATTAATTCAGTTACACTTTTTACTCCAATTTAACAATGAGTTCATATGGAAAACGGGAAAGGACAGCATATGAATGGACGTTGGAATCAATCATGGCAGTGCTTATCGTTTGCTTAGGAAAAAGGTGGATACAGCTTGAAATATTCAGTGAGGTTAAAAGTCTGAGACTTATAGTAAACATCTTTTGGTATTTTTTTTTTCTTTTGCAGCTATTTCATTGCATATATGAATCAGCATAACAATCTTAGTGAAAAGTTTGATGTAAAATGTACATAAACCATTTGTTAGTAGCTATTGGTTTGTACCACTTTGGCTGTAATGACATCTGCACTCATGCTGAATAAACTACACAAATTTGTGTAAATTCAAATTTTGTGCTTCAGTGGAAACATCTGACATCTGAAAGTTACATGATCAATGTCACAAATTAGCTTATTTGATTAGTGACCTAGAAATCTTAAATATCTAAAATATTAATTGCACATCATAGCATTGCCTTGGTCTAAACGTTTTAAAATGTATTTAAATTAATCTTTAAATTAGATTCTGAATCTTTTTTCGATTATTGGACGATATTTTGCTGAGTGTGTTTATTGTGTTGGTACTTTGGTAGGTTTAGGACTGTCGTGGACAGCCGACTCCTAAAGTTTTTGACATTCTTTATACTCTGTGTGGTGGACAGATCACAGCAGTGACAGAAATTATTTTTTTTTCCAATATGTTTCAATTGATTTTTACCTAATATGGGCATTTTTACTGTTATAAAGCCATTTTTTAAACCTAATTATATACATGCATCATCTTTTGTGTCAATTTCATAATTTTTATCAAATTCAATTATAAAGATAAGACACATTAGGGCTGTTACCAATCAAATGAAATCAGTATCAACAAAATTCATCTTTGCAATATTGAATATTGATATTTTAAAATAATTTAAAACAAGAAAAGATACTTTAAATGTGAAATTGAAACCGCCAGTAGGTGTCAGCAAGTCACTTTTAATGAGCGAATCATTGAGTTTCAATTCGAACGATTCATTCAAACGGCTGATTCATTCAAGGAAAGAAGCATTGGACTATCTTAATCTATCCTAGTCATCTGATTCGTTCAAAAACTGATTCACTCAGTAAGGAAACACCTCCGTGTGTGGCTTTGTTTTGAACTATTTTCGTTGGCGAAATAGAACAAAACAGGCAATAATATGGTGTCGAAAATGTGGGCCTAAGTCACTTAATAAATTTTTTGTTCATTAAACTTGCATAAAATCAATATCACATTTGTTATCATGCTGATATTTGGAGAAAAACTGCTCTCTTGTGATATTTATTACAAAATTATATAAATAAAGACTAAATCACGCAGAGAAAGCGTGCACTCTAAATGCGCACCTGCACTAGTCTAATCTACAAGACTACATCATGTAGAGTATGCATGTACTCTCTGGGTGTGTGTGAGGGATAGGCTAATGTCAAATAGCACATCATTAAAACCACAATTACGATATTATCACAGACGATATATATCACACACCCCTAATCTCAGCTTTTCAACTCTGACTTTTGAAACCTTACTGTACGTGTTGCATGTCACAGTGGAAATGATTTAGATCATGGTTTACAATTAGAAGGTTGGTATCAGGTTTGTAAACCTGGAAATGCTGCCCAAAACAGGAAGATGCTTAAGTCATGCATCTTCTAACACTTCTCTGATTAGGTTGTTCCGGGAATGGCAGAGTTTTCCTCTGTGCCCAATTTGCCTGCAGCGAGAAGCCAGCGATGGCTCGGAAAATCCTTTTCTGCTGCCTGTCACTCTTTCCCTCGCCCTGTTTTCACTCCCTGAGAGTGTGTGTGAGTGATCCATAGCTTCATCTGGCAGCGAAAAACAGCCAAGCAATTTATCCCGACCTCTGTCATGTTTGCCCAGCCACAGTTGCTGTTGGTGGAGTAGTGGCAGGCCCAATCTGTGATAGGATGCATTTAATGGTGGCTGCAGGGCGCCTGTTGTCATTTGGATGTGTGTTTATGCGTAGGTTTCAGGCCATTGTGGTACATTGATTGGGAACATGAGTAATTCGCCTCATTTTCATGGACTCATCCTCTCTCAGTACTGGAAAATGGGCGGTTGTTCTTGCCCTGGGGTTTGAGATTATTAGAGTAGCTTGTGCTTCTGTATGTGTGTAAAATAGCAGTAAATGTATGTATTCATTGAGCTTTTTGGTAATAGCTGCTTATGTGCTACTGTAGACCCGTGAGAGAAAATATGAAGTGCCAAATCAAAGACTGAGCTCTCTAGAAGACACCTGCTGCAGTAAACGATACACAAATATTGATGATCAACAATGATGACACAAAGCTGCAACATGAAGCTATCAGATGTTCAAACTGTTTTATAATTCATGGGCTTTATTAACATTTCAGCACCTCTTCTTTGCATGCACAGCATCGTTTGTGAATTAAACTGTGAATGCCTCATCCATCCGTCCGTCCATCCATCCATCCATCCAAATTCAGAATTTTCCCCATCCCATGCTACAATGTGAAGACATTCATCAAGACACTCCTGAATTTGACACTATCTGTGCTAAATAACACACAGTTGGCAGTTCTTGATGTTAATGTGTCACCTCATATGGCAGGATACAATGGATTCGACCTCAAACTGTGTTATTGGGAGGAAATTATCTTTTTTAAGTTTAAATATTAATAGCAGCTATGATCAAATAGTTCTTGGGTATTAAGCTTACTGTGAACTGAACATTTTGTGCATGATTTCAGTAGATGTCTTTGAATTAAAATTGAATAATTTATTGCATGTTGTGTCATCCCTACAAAAGTTATTACACATTTCCTTAAATACTATTATACTGTTAAGAAATGTGCTTTATGTGGTAACATCAAATTTAAATGAATAAAATATACCAGATCATATAATGTCAATGTCATGTCAATAATGCAGATGTGTTCATTAGACCGCAAGCCATATGTTTTCTTACTCTGTTTAAAGATGAATCTTCTGTAAAGTTATCAAAATGGGAAGTGGTCATGCCTTTCTGTGAGTTTCCAATGAATAACATTTTCTTTGTCCATCAATCCTGTTACCGCTGCTTCAAAGTGGCATTAAAACAGTCCCATGTCAGGACTCGGAAAAAGGGACGTCAGTAAAGCCAAAGCCACATGGTGTGTTATTATCTTCTGGTGTGCTTCCATTTATCTCCTCCCCATGTCATCTCTATCCTCTGGTTTTCTTTTATACAACAACTGCAGCCTATTGCATTACAATGATTCCCCAAGGATGACCTGACTACGGGGCATAAGCCTGCAGATTCGCTTTGGTCTTGTCATCATTCCGTAACCGTAATACATGATTTGCTGGTCTCTGATGTAAGACCTTGAGAGGTTCTGTGAATGTGTTGCTCCTGATGTCATATTCGTTCCAGTCAATTACATCACCTACAGACTGGCTCATCCTCCTCATTCAGTGGTGTCTCCTTGAATCATCCGGTTGCATTGCACAGGTATATACGTCACCGCTCCTTTAATAGTGTCTTCGTAGATCATCATAGTCTGTGATGCTTTCATCCACCTCAAGCCCCGAAAAAAGAAGGCCCTCGCTGATTTACCCCAGCACGAATAAACTCGCACACAGCCCTCGCTTCAAAGTTTAGGTCTGAACGCCTTTGATTCTGTCATGGCCAATGGTATCAAGGTGCCCCCCCCAGAGAGATGCTCACAGAGCACCACAGATAACATGAAACAAAACATCTAAAGTGTCCCAGCTATAGTGGGGTGAGAGGTATGTTGAATTTCACTGCAGAGAGAGCCTGTATTTTCTCTCTAATGTTCAGAGCTACTCAGGGAGTTTTTTGGCTAGGTTATATAAAGGGATTTCAAAAGCAACGCATTGATTGGATTAATTTCACTGTTACTCTTCTAATTATTTAACAGCATGGAGAGTAAATTTAATATGTACTGTTATTAAAAAAAGTAAAATAGGCGACGTAGTCTATCTCTGCATTGTTTTAGAAATGATTACGTTTATTTCGGAGTTACATTTAAATTCCTGAATTGGATGCTGGATTGTTATTTGAATTTAAGGAAGTAGAATTAAAATGGAATGAAAAATTATTGCGAAGAAATTCACAGGTCTGTAAGTGTACCGGTAACCATATGGGTTACTTATTAATAAATATTAAATAGATTATATTAATAATTAATATTTGAAAATACACCGGTAGTAATTTGTAGTTAATTTGTGCGTATTTAATTTTATTTCATTAATTATTCTTCAAATTTCAGTACATTCATCTTCCTGTCTTTCCAATTCAAATTATAATTTTAACTTCATGTGGGTTATGGTCAATCCAATCAAACATGTAACTCTTAAAAGGGAGCAAATTATTATATTCCAAATGTTAGCCAATCCTATTTCATGTCTCTTGTTTTGAATGGTTGTACATGCCTCCTGGCCCATTGATAGACACATTGCAATCAGGCTCAGCATGTTAGCAGTCCTTGCACGCAAGCAGATAGGAGGTAAGGACACCTTAAGCTGCACTGTGTATTGCGTCTTCCATTAGCTGCGTCCAGCTGCTCTAAATACCTCTTTAAGGGATTTTCACCACCAGACGTCAGTTAATCACTGCTGATGTTCTTGCGGCTCTCTGAAATCCATGTGGTTCAGGGTTTCCTCTCCCTTATGCCCGCCGTTTCCCATCAGGCCTTGTGTTCTGGCAGTTCAGACTCTTTGATGCCTGAACAACAATAATATATGGCTAATGTCTCCCCTGTGACACCCAACCGACTGAGCCTGATGTTGTTGGAGAAAAAAAGAATGCATGGATATTACAACAGACACATATTACTTGGAGTGTAAACATGGTGGTTCCAATGTTTTTAATGCTTTCAGGGGACGTTTTCATTTCCCCTCGTCTTAGCCATGTTAGCTGTATAGACACTGTGTAATGTGTCTCGATAATTTCTTTTGAGGCTTCATATAGATTCACACAATCTGCAAAGAACAGACACAAGATCCTCTGATAAAAGGCCAGCAACTTATTCTACACACACCATGGCGGATTTGCATCTCATGTCTCTTTTTCTCTCGGTTTACTCTACAATGATTCTTACCTCCACTGTGTCATCCCACACTTCTAATTCGGAGCCATATCCAGATGTATAGGGTTGTATTTACCCATGAGAGATTGGCATGAACAGTCAGTTCAGCATGATGCACTTCTGCCTAACATGTCAATGGAGAGCAAAGTCCCTTGAGTGTAAAAACAAGCTGTAAACGAGCATCGGAGGGGGGTTACTTTTTGACGTACCCCATCTTCCGCAACACCAGACATGTCTCACCAATAGCTGCCTCTGGCGACTTCTGATTCCTATTTGTGGATCTGACATACATTTTTGTCTTATGTTTCGGCCTCTCCTGGGCTTCTATCCTTAATGATACAATTTTCTTTTTGTTCAGTATGATGCCTTTTGGATTTTCAATTAGAATAATTGTTTATGATTATAGAATTGAATCTATCTAACAATTCCTCATGCTTTCTCCTATAATTTCTTTCCCAAGCGATTATTTGTATCACCTCCTTTTTTAAATTTTTTTTTAAAAACTGTGCTCCATGAATTTGCAGCACTAGTTTATCTTGGTTTAGATTTTTTGGGGATTGCTGCTTTGAACAGGCCCTGTTGCTCACAATTCATTAAAAAAAAAAAAAAACAGTCAACCATATAGTCAAGATTTGAGCTGAACTGCCAGGGAGTTACAGGGCATATTGAGGATCCTAATTTTACTATGGGACAATTCACAATGTTTTTTTTCTTGCCTGTTGAAATAGATGAAAACCATCTATTGCCCAAACACACAAAAACATAGGGAGTCCTCGCCTTTAACCTATTGGTTGACCAACCAAATCTCTGTTTTTGTGTTTCTGTTTTTTTCCTGACTACAGCAGAGCTTATAATGAAACTCTTTTGAAAAAGCTTTGGCCTTTATTACCCGAACCATTAAGCCAATCTCGAAAGCTGCACCTTGCTGCAATAAATGTCAGTATGAAATTGGTGAGACCTTTTTGAGTTACTCCAAGAGTCGATGGCTTCAAACTGAAAGCAGTCTGTCAGCCTAGAAAAAAGGTCATGGTTGAAAGGACAGTACTACACAATCAAATTCATTTTTGCACACTTTAATCACTTTAGTATTGGGTGAAGCGATTCCAAACACCCTTCAATTGTACCTCGGGGTCAAACACCTCTGCCTGACCTTAAAGTGTGAATAAGTAAGTGGGATACAACATACATCTTTCAATAAATCACAATGAGGAGTATCCAGTTGGGGGATGGGGTAGTGCTGAGGGTCTAGGCTGATTGCCATGGCGACAACATAGATGACTCGCTGATGTCTACTGCCAATCTACTGTAGCCACTGATTTATGCAGTGACACCGTGGGATAGATGGATGGGCAAATTACTGCCAAGTGCAACACGCAGGGGTGATGACTAGGGGTGAGCTCTCATGAGTGTCATATGTCACGTCAGGTGTCTCCTGATGGTATGGGGGGATGGAGAAAGATTTGCCAATAAAGAAATCACTCTTTCCAGGTTGGTGCTTTGCTGGGATTTCAGGTTTGATTGGACAGGGGAAAGCACTAGGAGAGCGCAAGGCTCAGAGATTAGTTTCTGGAACATTATTTTCCCAGGGAATCAATAGCTCTCCCTGGTTGCACCCATATCATGTTGAATGTGTCACATGTTGGTGCCTCCGAGGCCAGTGGTTGAGATGATTGTGGGTAAATGCAGGTGCTCAGGTTTAGTGATGTATGTTTCTCTGATTCTTGCACCCCCTCTTTTAATGCTAATTATTTATATGCTACCAATGACAATCAACATTTTGACTGTCTTTATCAAATCCATGGCAGGTATTTAATTTCCTATTCACTCAAGACAGACTTATTCTTGCAATATACACGTTGTGTGTAGTAAGTAGACTGCTAGGCCTGTGGTCACTATTTCTAACACACATTTTTATGCTTAGCAACTTGAAACATTAAGTTTGTGATTAGCCAGCATGAAACAATATTAGTTGTGTGATTATGTTTGTGTATGCTATGTAGAGAGAGAGAGTGTGTTAGAATAAAGTGAAAAGAAATAGACAGGGAAAGGTAATGTCATGTCCTATTTTAGGTTTCCACTCCGTGAATCAATTGTTTGTTTGGGGATTTGAAGTAGATCAGCTCTTGGTCCTTAGAGTAAGGTCAATGCATCTGCCTTGCTAACACAATAGAGATTGGATTCCTATAAATAAACAAACCAAAAATGAAATGAAATCTATATTTTGTCATGTTGAGTCACAAGATAGGAGGCAAGAGCAGGTAAAACACGTTTATTAAATAGAATAAATCGTGAAGGTCAAATCCACACAGACAAACACACAGGGGCGGACAAGTGACGCAGGGACCTTGATGGAATCCGGGTAGAACGGTGATGTATGGGTGAAGTGAAGAATCCGAATCCAGAGAGTGACAAAGTTGAGCAGAGAAGACGAAACGACGAATCCAAAACAGGAACAGGGATCACAAACAAGAGCCAGACAGGATCAGGAACAAACAACGGGAAAACATCACAACGATCTGACAAAGACAAGATGAAAACAGTGAGTCTAAATAGGCACTGCTGATCAGATGATCAGAGACCACGCCCACTCACACACACAACAACAGTGACACGAGACAAGAAGGACACAGAGAATTCATGAACCGTGACACATATGCACTGCTTGATTGTTGCAGAAAAGCACTTACCATTTAAACAGCACAATTTTGAATTATTTTGTTTCTGTTGTACCTTTTCAATGCTACAGATTATTGGCTCCTTCTGTGAAGAGATGTCATGGAGTCATGTGTTTTCCTTGGTATGTCCTCAAAAGAACCGCAAAGCAAACGCACACCTTATGAGGTGCAAGTTAAAGGGAAAAATAACTTCACACTCTCTTAAGCACATTTATTACTAACCTTTCGGCACAACAAGTAGCTTTTGTCAAGGTATAATTTCTTACAAGGTGGAGAACAGTATAATTAACAATTATACACTCTAACAAAAGTCTCTAAGAAAAAAAATATCTAGTTTTAGTCCAATATATACCAAATTAGGTCATCCAATCACAAAAAACAAATCCAAATTTAAGCCATGAGGGTACCAAAGTTTTTAATTTATGTATCCAAAAGGCCTCCCGTTTCAGTAGAATTCTTAATCACCACCTCTTCTTGGTGAGAGTATTCTCTCGATTCCAATTTAACATAACGAAGTAATAGGATGGTTAAACTCCGCAAAATGCATCGCAGGAGGATAATTCATATTTATGCATCTTATTGAACAGCAATAGGCCTATTTTACGAAATGGCGACCGAGACTGGAAGTAGGGTAGTGATACTTCTGGTGGCGCCGCCGCCCGTTACGATCGCCATTCATTCTCAAAATGTACTGTGAACAGCATGTTTTCTCTCTCAGTCATTCATATATCTGACAAAAATAAGAACAGCATATGTTGTCCGTTTTGTTGATAGTTTTCAGGGAGCTGAGAAAAGATCGAAATTGGATCGAAAAGGTTACAAATTCTTGACGTTTGCTTACATAAAAAAAAGTCCCATTCATTTAAATGGCATGACACTTGATGACTAGCTCACATTTACTATATCTAAACAAAATAAATAAATTGAAATGATGTCTGATTGTAGGCTATGAGTGAAATCTAGTGGCTTTTTTAAAATGTCATGTCATTAAGTGTTAGTTTGTCCAGGAGATTGCAGCAATCTTCCACTAGATTATGGCTCATTTTTTGTTACCACCATGAATGAAACTAAGAATTGTACATCTTTACAGTGAATTTGACCTAAAGTTGCTAGTAGGTCTAATAATGAAATTAAGGCAATCGTGAAGGTCAAATCCACACAGACAAACACACAGGGGCGGACAAGTGACGCAGGGACCTTGATGGAATCCGGGTAGAACGGTGATGTATGGGTGAAGTGAAGAATCCGAATCCAGAGAGTGACAAAGTTGAGCAGAGAAGACGAAACGACGAATCCAAAACAGGAACAGGGATCACAAACAAGAGCCAGACAGGATCAGGAACAAACAACGGGAAAACATCACAACGATCTGACAAAGACAAGATGAAAACAGTGAGTCTAAATAGGCACTGCTGATCAGATGATCAGAAACCACGCCCACTCACACACACAACAACAGTGACACGAGACAAGAAGGACACAGAGAATTCATGAACCGTGACACATATGCACTGCTTGATTGTTGCAGAAAAGCACTTACCATTTAAACAGCACAATTTTGAATTATTTTGTTTTTGTTGTACCTTTTCAATGCTACAGATTATTGGCTCCTTCTGTGAAGAGATGTCATGGAGTCATGTGTTTTCCTTGGTATGTCCTCAAACTAGACTAAAAACATAAATGAAGTGAGTGATATTACATGTTTTTAAAAAAAAAAATCATGATGTTACAAAATAACATTTTACTGTCTGGGGTCCCCTTATGAAAAGAAAATATATTTCCCTATTTATGAATGATCAATATAAGAAATGGTTTAACAGTATATTTGAAAATATACAGAATAATATATGGTGTTAATATATTACAATATATTGAATAATACATAAGAAATTTTCATATATTTAAAAATGTGAGACAATACATGTACTAATATATAACGTATGTAATTTTTTATTCAGTAATACATTTCATAATATATACAGGGATTAAAGTTATCCGTCGCTACGAGAGTCTACGACGGATTTCCGTCAATATCAGGGTTCCCCCTTGTCCTTATGTCTTAAATTAAAAGGCCGTAAATATGCTTACATTTCTCAAATAGTGTAATAAATGTCTTAATTTTAGTTTGAATGGGTCTTAAATTAAGGAAGGACGAGGTGTTCACCCTGCTTAGGCGATGTGATCAAAGCCTGGAGTGGAGCAAAAGCACGTTCCTCTCTGCAATCTAAGCGTTCTGTTTTCCAGTCCCACTCACGGGAAAAACTGCTCCGTGTTCACTCAAGTTATTCTAATATGTTTATTTTTTTAAATTTATAATACTATATGTAACGGTTTGGAAAGTATTCTACACGTTTAATACATGTTCCAGCTGCCCTTGCTTGCACAAGTAAACAGCAGGCCTGGCAAAGCGCACCTAGGTAAAAAATAAAAAAGGGAAAGAAAGTTACAGAAAACAACTTCTACAAACCATTTTAATTCGCCAACAGTTAATAATAATAAATAAAAGTGCATGACGTGCAAATCAGATAACAATCAAGTGCAATATAAACATGTTTTGTCAGGGCATCAGTCCCGAACCGGCATCAACACCCCATTTCAACATCTGCTTCCTCCACACACGTCTTATTGCCGTCTGTGTCTGGCGTGAATTAACTTCTCCCCAGTTGTTCCATGAAAACCCGCAAAACACGGAAAGCTGTGAAGTGATGAATAGGGTTGTTTCTTCTTTGGGTTGAAACATAAAAAGGTACGCAACAGGACTGACCGCTTTTAGTCTCCGCATTTGTCCTCCGACTGCAACTGCTAGCGCTTTCACCTGAAAAGAGTTTTCCCTACTTCCGGTCTCGGCGGCCATTTTTGTGAAATAGGCCTATGTTCAGCTCTGTAGCTTGTACTTGCTATGTCAGCTTCAGTATTTCTGGTATGATCCAGGTTCACAATACACCATACACCATCAATATATCTGCAGCGCGGTCATAAATTTCTCACAGTGAGTTTTCCAATTTAGTAGACAATTTTTAGGCCAAATCACTTAGTATCATAATTGTTGGCAGGTCAAGGATGTCTTTGCATGTAACCTAATGTGTTTTTACATTAGCTAACTTCAATACCCTGAAATTTTTAACCAAGCTGACTCAACAGAAATCTATATCGGCATGTGCAGGCCGATTTATTTGTCCAATTCACACTTCACACCCATTGGCCATCTTACAGTAGGATATTGACTGAGGACCCAAAAGAAAATCCATAATTCGTGGTCTCAGTGAGAATCAATTGTTTGTGGCTTGGACAGAAATTTCCGCCGGTATACTTGTCTATATGTACCGTTCAAAAGTTTGGGGTCGGTAAGATTTTTTTAATGTTTTTAAAAGAAGTCTCTTCTGCTCACCAAGGCTGCATTTATTTGATTAAAAATACAAAACAAACCCAGTAATATTGTTAAATATTATTTCAATGTAAAACAGCTGTTTTCTATGTGAATATATTTTAAAATGTCATTTATTCCTGTAATCAAAGCTGAATTTTCAGCATCATTACTCCAGTCCTCAGTGTCACATGATCCTTCAGAAATCACTCTAATATGATTATTTGATGCTCAAGAAACATTTATGATTATTATCACAGTTGACAACAGTTGAGCTGCTTCATATTTTTGTGCAAACAGTGATTCATTTTTTTCAGGATTCTTTGACAGTTCAAGAGTAAAGCATTTCATTAAAAAATAAATATTTTGCATTATTATAAATGTCTTTACTGTCACTTTATATCAATTTCATGCGTCCTTTCTGAAGAAAAGTATTAATTTCTTTAAAAAAAACAAATTGACCCCAAACTTTTGAACGGTAGTGTATAACCCCAGCGCATACATCCATACATGGTAACCATAATGCATCCATACGTATGGCCCCACAAAACGTGGCACAAAAAAAAGAGGGGACTGACCTCACACCCAGTTTTTAGAGGAGTACACACAACTTTTCTTTTGACCCAAGTCAAGCGGAAAACGGCGTCAACATGTCTGCCGTTGCACAAATAGCGTGCTAATTGGATTTTTGCATGTTCACATCTGGGAATAGTTGAAGCAGGTGAGAGAAAGCTTTTTACATGTCACATGTCAACCCTGTTTGCAGGTCAGGGCTTATTCCTAATCTTGTCCAAGGAGGATGGAATGAAAGGTTAACCCTCCATAGACTCTTCACCGTTCTGGATCAATACAATGCTCACTGGATGAGTCTCTCGCATAAACCCTACCAAGTTAGATTGGCCATAGTGTTTCATCTTTTTTAATAGGTGCTTTGAGACCTATTTGAAACATCGACATGTCCAGCAGAGGGTCAAGTCAAGAAAGATACTCCTGTCAAGCACACTGTCCATTAATTCATTTGATTTGATTTGGTTTATTTTTTATTTAAAAGTGACCATGTGTAATTAATAACATAAATGTAAACATTTGATGCATTACACCAGAGTTAGCCTTAGGCTAATTTACATCTGCAGTCCCCAGGTACAAATAAATACAAATACATACAGCACAGATAGTACCCCCAGTAGTACACCAGCTTTCGGTTGAGAGAGAAAGAGACTGTCGCTAGCACGGAGTCACTGAGAAAGCACAGACAGTCCCTGCAGAGGCTTATAATGGAGTGTCATCGTCAGGCCAGGCCTTGATAAGAAGCAGCCGTTTTAATAAAATCTGCTGACTGGGACGTCTGGTTACTGTGGTGCCCTATACTAGGCACCAAGGGCGTAGGTTTGGTCTCAGCTTTGGTGGGGACAGGACAGAAGCTAAGCATATCTTAAGTTTGGTCAGATTAAATAGTCTATTATTTTTGTTACTGAGTATGGAAGTGCATAGTTTAGGAATGAATACGTCTTTGAGTTTACGAGACTCTAAATTATATTTGTATTTCTTTATTTATGCTTGACTGTAATTGGAATTCTTTTTTTTGTAAGATACCAGTGCCTTAATGGTGATTTCCTTTATTTCAGACTGTTGGCAATACAGAATATCACAATACTGAAGGGAATCTACTTCATCTCATTATGTATCCTGAGCGATACACCATCCTGTATACTGTCCCTAAAGAGCTAGTATAACTGTATGTAATCTCAAAAATGCACTCTCAAAAAAACAACAACAACCTGAGACTGTGTAATGCTGAACAACCAAACGCTTTATTAACATAAATTATTATCTACAGTAGTATTTTCACTAACAAAAATACTGTCACAAGCAAATACTTTCAGATCTTGTGGAGCAAACCAATAAAAATAAATAAATTAAACAACCCTTTTCTATTATAAACACTATTTGCCCACCAGTACCTCGAACATAAACTCACACTCATGTTAATGCCTAGGAATGTGAAATGCTGAACAGCCATACGGTGTATTAACAAACATAATTTACTATGCACTCCAAATGAATTGACAATTTGACATAGGCTAATTAGAACCTCACCTAAAGCCCTGATGCTGTTTCCTCAGCCTGCTCTACATTTGTAGTGGTTTGATGCTGTCTTTCCTGCTTACAAAATGGTTCATTCATTTGGTAGCCTATCCTATGGCTGGCAAGTTTAACCCTCCTACCATATTGTATATGATAGTGCTATTTTGATATTATTAATCAAAAATTGATTCATTATATTTGAATAACCAACAGTGTTAACTTATTCACATTGCCAACACGTTATTACAGCAACATGTGCAATGCAATGACAGTCCTTCATTAAACTGTGAATTCGGTGGTCTCCCTTTTATTTCTCTGCATTGTGTAGGCTACACTCGCAAATACATTACATAAAAAGGATATAGAAACAAAAAATGTCTCGGATCCACTATTGTGACTGCAGCAAGATTCCAGTTTAAGGTAGGCTACAGTCGTGCTCAGAATTAATGGTACCCCTGGTAAATATGATGAAAAATGGCTGTAAAAAATAACTCTGCTTCGTTTATCCTTTTGATATTTCATTCAAAAAATTGGCAAAAAACGAACCTTTCATTGAAGTAAAATAATTGAAAGTGGAGGGGAAATCACATTATGAAATAAATGTTTTTCTCCAAAACAAGAAAATAGCTAAAGCATTGAAAATCGCCATTTTGACCATCAGGGCAATAATTAAGCACTTCCAATCAACTAAAGATGTTACAAATCTGCCAGGAAGTGGACGTGTGTCTATATTGTCTTAATGCATGGTGAGGCGGAAAGTTTGAGTGGCCAAAGACTCTTCAAGGATCACAGATGGAGAATTGCAGAGATTAGTTGAGTCTTGGGTTCAGAAAACCTATTAAATTTTTTTTTAAACAACCCCTACATCACCACATGTTGTTTGGGAGGTTTTCAAGAAAAATCCTCCTTGCTCATCCAAAAACAAACCCCAGCAAATTCAGTTGTCAGACATGACTGGACCTTCAAACAGCACAGGGTTCTGTGGTCAGATGAAACTAACAAATAGCTTTTTGGCAGCAAACATGCAAGATGGGTTTGGTGCACACAAGGATAAAAAGTACCCCATGTGTACAATTTAATATACCATCTTTAATGTTGTGGTCATATTTTTCTGCTGGAGGTCCTGGACTTCTTGTTCAGATACATGCATGGCATCGTGGATTCTATCAAATACCAACAGATAAAAAATCTAAACCTGACAGCCTCTGCTAGAAATCTTATAATGGGCCGTGGTTGGATCTTCCATCAGGACAACGATCCAAAACAAACATCAAATTTCAACACAAAATTGTGTTAAGTAGCACAAAATGAAGCTTCTGTCATGACCGTCCCAGACCTGATGAGTGGAGTGAACTGAAGAGAAGAAGCACCAACATGGATCTGGGAATCTGAAGGATCTGGAGAGATTCTGTAAGACTGGTCTCTGATCTCTTGTCAGGTGTTCTCCGAACTCATCAGGCATTATAGGATAAAACTCAGACCTGTTGTCTTGGCAAAAGGAGATTGCAAAAAGTATTTAATAAAAGGGTACCAATAATTGTGGCCAACGTGTTTTGGAGATAAACATTTATTTCATAATGTGATTTCCCCCCCCCCCCCCCACACTTTCTATTCTTTTACTTCAATGAAAGTTTAGAATTTTGCCAATATTTTGAATGAAAGATCAAAAGGATAAACAATGCAGATTTATTTTTTACAGCCATTTTTTATCATATTTACCAGGGGTACCATTAATTCTGAGCACGACTGTAATTAACATTCAGTGACTTAGTAACGTAGCATTTTATCATGATAGGGCAACTTCTATGCGACTATCCGTGCTGCACACCCCTAATCAATACTCCTAACCTTGGTTGAAAGATTACAAAAGCTGTAACAATATCCTGGTTAACATATACTATCACCAGTTAATACTATTTTCCACAGTAGAATCTGCATTTGAAAGCCTGGTCACTACCACTGCTAGTTTGTGTGGCTTTAGTTATTTTGCCTATTACACTGCTTTATGAAAAAGCTTTGTATATCCCCTTTCTTTCTTCTTGCTGGGCATAGCTGATCTACAAAACTCAAAAAGGGGTAAACTTGTACATGCTGAAGGGCGAAGGGAATATTAAAATGTTTTACTCTGCCTTTTATGGGGTATGTACCGGCAGACAGCCCTGGTAATTTAGCGCTGTCGTCGACACACCCACTCACTTGTCTGCCAGTGCAAGCACAAAGCAAAGTAGCCTGTGCTTTGACACTCTCCCGTGCATGTAGCGTGTCAGATAACCCCCCCCCCCCCAAACCTACGCCCATGTTAGGCACTTGAGAGAAATATATTATTATTTCAATGTCAATGTACTTTCTCTTGTTTCAGAATTATGGAGAGAAAAATAAGCTTAAAACAGGAAATATTATTAAGAGAGCCCCTGTAGACCCTCATGTAGGCACAGTTGTTTGAGAAATATTTGTGAGCGAAATCTTGTCAGTTCAATAGGAATTCATGCATTCAGGACGTTTGTGTGAGCGGTAGAGATTTCCCCAATGCAGATAGCATAATGGGTTCAGATTTTTCTGGCGGATTCACCAGTTTTACCAACAGAAAGCTTGTTTTGACAATAGACCTTTTTTTCACAAATTTTGCTAATGTGACAGCATCTTAAATCTATTAGAATATCAAATAATTTGACCTTTTTTATGACAAGGCAATGTTAGTTCAGTAAATGTCATGTGGTGCAAAAATGCAATGATATTTATGAATTAATCATTTATATTTGTAAAAACTCTTTTTGAAATGTATAGCCTACCGGTATTTAAAAATATATAATAATATTTTTTAAATAAAGATTAAAAGGATAGTTTACCCAAAAATGAAAATTTGCTGTTAATTTACTGAGCCTCACGCCATCCAAGATGTAGGTGTCTTTTTTCTTTATCTTCTTCAGTAGAATAGTAGGCTAAAGAAGATTTTTAGGTGAAACTGTGGTCCTTGGTTATTCATATAATGGCTACCGTCACACTGAGAGTCAAAAAACATTTAGGCAATACGAAATATATATAATATTCATGGCTATTGGTCTATGCCAGAAATATTAATACTTGTGATCCACAGCCTCGGCAAACGAGCGTGTTCACGGCAGTCTAGAGCGCGAGCTTTCTGTCGCAGTATTTGCGGGAGCAAATTTACATGTGAGGCTGATGTTTAGTTTACAACAGAGATAGAGGATGAGCGTGTTTTGTTTATCAAAATGGTACTTGCACTTATCCTGGATGCCACAACCTATATAAAAAATCACATTCTCTTGTGTGATCTCAATTGAGAATATTCTTTTCACTGACTAGAGCTTACTAACATTTGAGCTTATGTTTTGAGCTAACATTGACGCGCATACGTCATTATGCGACAGGAAGCTTGCGCTCCAGACTGTTGTGAATGCACTCAGGATTGTTTACAAAGGTGCTGGATTACAGGTAATAATGTTGTAACCCTGAGTAAATTGAACCTTTACACCCCTGCCACTGAGTGATTAAATATATCCTCGTCCAATTATCTTTAACAATAAATATGATGTATGTCATGTTAATGAATCAGTAGTTTTAGAGCTTTGCGGTTTCCTCTAGTTGTAGTCTATGTACTCTGGGCCCTTGAACTGTGTTACTGCACAGCTAGCTTTAAAAGTTCATACCTGTTTCGTTTCTATAGGGAAGGACAGTGTCAAATAGTAAAAGGTATATACTCAGATATAGTGAAAACATCTTCCATTCCATAGCTCGTCTTTGGTGATAAAATCAAATCAATGTCTGTCTGTCTTCATCACATTAATCTGAAATTCATCTAACCCCGTCAAATTAATTTTCAGATTAATGTGATCTGTCTATCTATTCATTCCTCTGTCTAAGAAATTAATATCAGTTCTGTTTCTTTAGACTATTTATAGGCGCTCTTGGTTTTGCACATCTTTTTCCACCAGTGCTGGCAGAGTGGTGCTTACTGCAAAGACAGATGTGAAAATGTCTGAATGTATCTAAGACTAAATCTCATAACCTCATTGTAGTTTAGAATAATGTTCTAATCTGCTGTTACTTGTAATATAGTAAAATTAATTCAATTATATTTGTACTTATGGAATGCTTATTGTATTGATATGGAATTATTAGCAACAGGCAAATAAATACAATTATTTCAGCTATCTAGAAGTAATGTTAGAAAGGACCTCTAATAGACGCAATGGTTTTCATACTAAGCTATTGATATTAAACTATAACTCTACAATACCCATAAAGAACAGAAGGCGTTACAGTAAAACATGATTGGGCTAATTTATAAGCATTTCAAATAATAATTGTCACTTTAAAGGTTTTTACTAGTTATCGACATGTCTATATGTAAGGACATAATTGTATTGCTTGTGTAGTTAGTATACACATGTAAGAGCAAGAAAAGCAGCAATTTATTATTCAAGAATCTTCACAACACTAATGAATCACATGTTTTGTCTTTCATCATGCATTGTTTTATATGTCTGATTAATGGTATACTTATCTCAAGTCAGTATGGTTATTTTACTGGCCTTCTGAGAGACCTCACCTGTTAAAATTACAGATGATATGTAGTGCAATGTAGAAGACATACAGCAAGTTCAAGTTTAATGGCTCAGTGTTTGGTCAGAAGGTGCCATTTCTTTGCAAAGCACAATTGGGGGATTCCATTTGGGAATAACTTCATTGGCTGTTGGCCCAGTGGCGATGATCGAAACCGACTCTAGTGATAGTAAAGTTCTAGGGCCTAACTGGTCAGAAGAAATTCTTATTGACCGCTGGCATCAGGATGGCTAGTTTTTAACAGGGCTCAGCTGGTGTGTAAAACAGGTCAAATGAAGCAAACTCACAAGAAACAAATCAATGCATTTCCTTACTTTCACCGAAACTCAATGTTGAAGCGAGAGAATTCATTGAGTGTTTTTTCTCATGCATGTTAACCAGAAATTGCAGTCTCTACGCAGGCAAAGGAGTTCCCTGCAAATCTGTGTAAAGTTGTTGAGGGCAGCTGGCTTGAGACAATTTGCTCTCTTTTCTGCTCCTTCCATTCTTCATGTGTGTCGCTTTGTCAGGTGGTGTTTATTTCTGTGTGTTTTTCTCTTCCTGTTGTGGATACTGTTAGCGTGTGCCCTATCTCCGACACGCTAAAGTCATTCATCACTTACAGTACCTGCTTTATTTGGGTCTCCTGTTTTCCTTTTTTTTCCTAGTTTGTATATGGGTCGCATTGTTTTGGTGCTCTCTGTCATTGATGTACTAAATGTCCTCTTAGGGACTGAAGATTTGAAGGAATTTTTAGATGTGAATTTACTTCTGACATTTCATTCTTATGCCAATGAATTGTGTGACAAGGTGTGTTGTACATGTAACGTTGTTAGTTGTGGGTGGTAGGGCTTTCAGTGTTGTAGGCCCTAAGCTATGGAATAAGCTGCCCTCTGATCTTCATGCCACCCCTAACCTACAGACCTTCAAATCTCAAAACTCATATATTTCTTTATCATGTTTTCTTTGAATTTATAACTTCTCATGTTAATTATTTGTAGTTATTGGTTGTCTCCATCTGCTTTTCTGCTTGTTTAATTGTTATATGAGGCAGATTGCTTGTGTCTTTGTCTGTCAACTGTTTGTATTATTTTGTGCTAATCTTTGGAGCAATAGTGTAGCAAATGTCCTTGAATGTTGCTCATTAAAAAGGACCTAGGCCAAAGTGAACGGATCGTTCTGCAGCTGGCTGTATTTTTTGTATTTATGTTGACAGACTTTTGAAATCGATTGTCTCCCATGCCAACAAGATGGAATGTCTGACTTCATCACTGAGTCCTTCTGAAGATCTGCTAGTGCAATTAGCATCTAAATTTTTTTCTTTGGCTGCCACAATTTGCACAATCTTAGACCTGGAGCAACATTGCAATCTCAGTAAAACTGCAGCATGAGGAGGAAGAAAACCAGTCTGTCAGCATGTACTGATGTGAAGCCATCTCTACGATATCAGTCCTGCTCCAGGGTGGAGAATAACTTCACACTCTATTCTCTTCTACTTCTTCCCCTTGCTTCTCTTTATTTTGGGCTTTTATAGCACATCCCCATTCACATGCCTGAAGCCTGTACGCACCCTTCCTCACTTTGTCAGAATGTTTGAGAGGGAGAGAGAGAGGGAGAGAGGGGAAACTAGCTTTTTTGTTGCTATTTATCGTAGAATGATGAAATTGATGCTTTTGTATTGATCAAAAGTTTTTCTTTCATAGTTCATTAGGTTATCAGTTGTTTAATTTAATTATCAACTTTTTCTTTTTCTTAAAAATCCATTACAATTGGACACAAATGAGACCACTATTGGTAAAAAGAATCATAGAATCGCTATCATAGAATTTGATAAGAATGTGATTGCTTGGAAGAATTTGATAAGAAATGTTTGAGTTTATATCAAAATCCCTGATTTTTGGTTGATTCATGGTTGTCCCCTTTTCAGTCTCTTCAGAAATGACTAAACTTATTCAGGAAAAAATATTCTGCATTTAATGAGAATGTTTGATGCTGATTTTTCTTTCCTATGGGATGTTGTGCTGACCATGTTGTTTGTCATGTATATTTGCAACATTGCATATTAATGATATGTATTATTCTATTGTGTGCTTACCAACACTACCCTTCAGTACAAACATGCCCAACACCAGCCTGATATCTATTGTTGTTTCACAGGGCATTGAGATCATGGATGTATTATATCCTTCTCCAACAAAAGGAAAATTACAATGAAAGTGACTGTTGATTGGCAGCACACAATAATTTATTTGCTGTGGGTTGATGTATCTGGATGTTGTGCCGTAGGCAGTATGGTAAGGGTTGCACAGGCAGGACAGAAAGGCTTCTTCTTTGTGTTTGTATACCATTTCTGTCGAAACATAAAAAATACATGAGTGTTGGACAGAAAGGAAGAGGGCAAGTGGAAATGGATGTCTTTGAATACAGATGAATGTCGGACACTGATCATATGCATTCATAGTAAGCCTCCGGCTACGGTTCTCATAGAGCAACTCAGAAATTCACAGTTAAAGATTTCAAGTATCTCTGTTCTCTCAGATGCCAGGATGTTGGGCCATTACCGTAGCTCATCATTAAAGGTACATGTTTGATCCTCTTCCTGCTCAGATCCGTGTAATCCAGTGGTGGCTTGTTTCATCCACTGCATTAAAATTTCACTCATTTTCCATGGATTTACACATATCCAGGTAGACTGTGGCAAGAATTTCAGCTCAACAACATGTTTTTTTTTGTGTCCCTGTTACACATCTTACGTGTACTTACTATAGCAATAGCAGTAAATTATGTGTCATTACAAGCAACTAAACCTAAACCAAACCCTAAGTACACGCTGTTAATTAATATTATTTAGCACTTATTTGTGCAATTACACTGTAACAAGGACACCTAAAAATAAAGTGTAACTTCTTTTGGCTGTTCAACTGGTCCATGAAAATTGATGCTGGTAATATCTGGTCTTTTTTATTATAGTGGCTTTTTGCCACTTTTTTAATCAAAATAGTGGAGAGAACAGGAAAATATGGGTAACAAGAAGGGGAAATGGAATCGGGAAGCATCGCAAGGCAGATTCAAACTCACATTGCACCACAGCACAATGTATATGTATCAAAATGTGTGCGCAAACCAAGGCAGTGGCTCCAGTTTCATTAGTCTTAATTGGAGTTCAACACCTATGATAATGTCCAATTTGGCAATGAGATCACAGTTTCATCTACACAAACACTGTGTCAGTCACAGCTAGAGGTGATTTTTATATGATACCAGTCAATATCGTTTTCTATGCAACAAGCACCATGCAACAATTCCACTGTGTGCAAACAAAGCATTATCACAGCGCCACATCACTGACACTGGCCTGTGATTGGAGCCTGTAGTGCCAGCTGCATGACTGGAGCCAGTCATTCCCCAGTGTGTGTTGCTCTGATCTATGCAACTTTGGGACTACAGCAGTGATGTAATTGGATGTAGAGGGTCAAAGGACAACAAAAAGCTCAGATGCCAAGAGACAGTGAGTCTTGGGCCAGAACTCATTGCTGGAGTCATGGATTATATCATCCCTTAGGGATTTGAGAGCATCATGCATCAGAAGTTACGCCTGGAAAGATCTGGTGCCTTGACCCGCATCTACAAACGTGCCTGTCCCTCTTTCATGTTTTCTCTTTCTCCTCCTCTTTATTATTGTCTTCTTTATAACCTTGCTCTCCCAACTACCCAAACAATAAATCATTCCACCAGATGGAAATCATACTAGGCCTCGGCAATGTCTTCATGTTAGGATAAATTGTGATAAATTAAGTGTTGTGTAAAAGCACAGATCATATTTATTCATGAAGCATTCACACTGCATTCAATCCCTGTAAATGAGACTTCAAACAAATATAGCTAAAGTCACACCACTGCCAAACGCAGAACAGAATAATGGAAGCACTCAAATGCCACAACAAGCTCAAGAGATTTATTTTTACCATGACCTTTGCATATCTTTTGAGTGTTTTTATATTGATAAATTGCTTTGCTTTTCAAATCAGTTAGTTTTTGCATTTGTATGCTTTCATGTTGATGCCGCATCTGTTTTGCCTAGTGGAATAAAGAGGCCGAAAGTTTGTGTTTGACCTTTTTTTTTATCATGAGGGTTGTCATCTACCAGTTCTGTGGTCGTGTTAAGTGCCTGTAAGAGCACTGTGAGTGCTCAGATCCAGACCAAGATTGGGGTTTTGGCTTTGTGCAGCGCCACCAGTTGAAATGTCAAATCATATCCCATGAGGAATCATTTAATTTTGTAAAAGAGACAGGAGCATATTTAGGACATGGGGTTTCCCAGGTACTATTTCAGGGGTTGTGATGAGAACTTGAGTGAGTTCGAGTGAGAAACTTAAAAAAAAAAAAAATTTGGAAGGCTGTTTATTTTGGTTTTAGATTTTTTTTTAATTTTATTTCCTTTGTACCATTTATGCATTTGCTTCCTAGGCAGTTCACGTGGTACTGCAAGGGGTCTCCCAACTATTGTTTAATCATATAGGGTTTTATGAAAACAATGTAAGCATTAAACAACATACAACATTGACAAACTTCACTTAAAGCTACAAGCTAAATGTCCCTGCCATATAATTTTTTTAAACATTTTTAATATATTATTTTTAGTATATTGAATAATATTAATAATTTGTACACTACCATTCAAAAGTTTGTGGTTAATGAGTTTTTAATGTTTTTAAAATAAGTCTCTTTTATACTCATACAGGCTGGATTTATCTAATAAAAATACAGTAAAAAAAAACACAATAATATTGTGACATATTACATATTACAATTTTAATGTAAAATGTAAATTATTTCTGAAATGTAATTTATTTCTGTGATGGCAAAGCTGAATTTCCAAAAGTCATTTCTCCACTCTTAAGTGTCACATGATCCTTCAGAAATCAGTCTAATATGCTGATTTGATTTAGTCTTCTAATACTTATTTTTATTTATTAATTTATTTAGATGCAAATGATTATTTAAATAAAGAGAAATATTTTCTACTTTAGCATTGATTATGTAATATTTAAAACATTTTGAGGTTGAACATTGAGGTTCTTGGCCAAATGGATGTCCGTCCTCTCTCATCCATGCACTGACTTCACCGCACATGGTGCTTTTGTGCCAGTGTCCTTCACCATGCTCACCAACCTGTGCCTTAATGTGCCACTCTCTCCCTGTTACCCTGGGCAACAAGCGCTGCCCATCCCTGTTTGACTCGAGCCCACCAGACTGTGTCTGGCAGCACGTGAAAGCCAGCCGTCTCTCATCCAGTGTGCGTATGTGAGTGAGTGTGTGTGTGTGTGTGTGTGTCTGTGTGTGTGTCTACATCCCCTTCCCCCCTGCTTCATTGAGCGCGAGCGCTCGATCAAGGCTGTGCATGCACAAACAAGACAATGGGCTATAATCATACAGGCAAAGGCAATGAAATCATCCTGCTGTTCCCTACTGTAGTAGCCACTTCTATGCTTTCCCTCTCTATCAAACTCCCAGCAGTGCTTTAGCAAAGCAAGCCCTGCAGCCATTTTTCAAGATGGAGGTGATTGTGGCTGATTAATGTAGCACCCTTGTAATCAAATCTCACCACAGTGGCATTCCAATTATAGAGGGTCATCTTCTCGGGCTGCGGAAAACCTGGTTGATCCCACAGCGGTTCACTCTGCATGTTCAGGTTTGGATTTTGTATGCATGACCTATGTTCCAGCCTCCAGTGTGCCCTCCTTTCCTTTGAGCACATCCACTTTCTGGACGACAGGGATGAAACTCATTAACGCTGACTTCCTCTTGGCTTGAGTTTGCTCCTTACCTCTATCCATACAGTGCAGATCTGTCCCTTTCATTTGTCATTTTAAAATGTTTTTGCTCTCAGACATTGTCCACTTATCTATTGCTCTTTTTTTTACCTGATAGAAACGAATTGAGGTCAGCCGAGTCCAATTACAAAATAACAATTGGCCTACATTTTATAAAAAAAAAGCATTCCTTCAAGATTTATTCTGATGACCTATATTGCTATATATTGAAATCTTACTTTTGAGTTGAGCCTCAATTTTTGTTGTTTCACAGAACATAATTGTTAAAGACCTCCTGTGGTGAAAGGTTGTAATGTTGTAATGTAATGTTGTTTATATGTCTATGTGGTGTTTTCAATATGCTTTAAGAAAAATCATGTGAACAATTATAAGCCAACACCATTGCTGAGTATTTTCACCTTAAAACTGCAGTGAACCAAAGACACGGTTTGAAAAAACTGGTGTTTCTTACATCACAAACTACCTTGTAACCAATCACGTCAGTGTGCCGACGGGCTTTAGCATATCATGAACTGCTGTGAGGAAGTCTCAAGAGAAGTCAGGTTATCCTGGTATATTTTTCTGTTCATATAAAAAATCTGGTACATTTAGAAATTTAGTGATTTAATGTATATTACCATGTTATGATGAACTATATGCCTTTCTCCACTGACGTTCTAAGTTGTTCAAAGCGTTTGTAAGGATACTGATTGTTAGAAGGCAGCAGTCTGACTCTGAGATGGTGAACAGGAACATGGTTTGTGTAACATTAGCAACACATTATTAGC
The DNA here is from genome assembly GCA_030578275.1 of Meda fulgida. Classification (NCBI taxonomy): domain Eukaryota; kingdom Metazoa; phylum Chordata; class Actinopteri; order Cypriniformes; family Leuciscidae; genus Meda; species Meda fulgida. The sequence continues at coordinate 13,034,482 of CM060619.1, forward strand.
TGTTTGATAACGTAGTCAAGCAAAAGACTAATCATATTAATTACCGTTATGTGTCCAACGTTGTAAAAACTGATACCCTTGTGCAGCGTTTACTACAGTAAAGTTGACCGAGTGGATCAGGTATTCTTAGCTGGTGTGAGTGGAGGCGGGGCTAATTTGCATATTCACAGATCCGCATATATACAATGAAGTGTGTAGAGTTACATTCTAGCTATTTTAAGGCATGAAGAATTTTTTTTCACAGGAAAAAACATTTAAATGTCGTTCTGGTGATCAAAGTTTAGTTTTTTTAAGGGATTAAATGATCGATTACAGGGCGTTTTTAAGTTTATTTTTGTTCTGAGGTGTGGGGTCGCCTCATGCCTAAATTGTTTTGTTTTTGTTTATAATTACAATAATGCATTAAAATAATACGGTAAGAAATACAAGTTTTTTTATTGCATACATAGGTATACGGCACATAATTAGTCGTGTTGTGTTGTGTTTATTTTAGTTCCGAGGTGTGGGGTCGCCTCGTGCCTGATCTTGCCTACGGCACCATGCGAGTCTGGTCCACTGCAGCCCCACAAACATTACATTCTCTCCTGTCAGCCTAGTCCTTCTTGTCATTTGGTCTTAATCTACACTAACTTTGCATTTGTCGTCTGCCCTTGTTAAACAATAATGACATTTGTGCTTATTGAAGCATTCTGAGAAAAACAAACAAGCAGTTTGCATCATGCATTTTCACATTACACACCCTGACCCAGGCCAAAACCCTCTACCAATTACACTGAGCTCTCTTCTCATCTCTGCAACCTCCAGAGCCCTTTGTTTTTTTTCAATCTTAAAATAGCCAGGCTAAAAAACACAGCCCCCTGCTACTGCACCAAATTAAGCTGAACCTCAGCCGATCCGCCCTCATATGCAACCGGCTCTAATTCATTGATTGGACGAACAGCTTGTAGTCGTGCCGGATACATTAGGGTCATGTTGGAGAGTGGTTTGCAAAATAGACAACTGGACGTCACTTTAATCCAAGTGAAGAAAAAGGCTTGCCTTCTGCTTGATGATTTAAGTCTTAGAGAAGTGCTCAAGTATTTTAATAAGTCAATACAACCATTTCAACTGTGGTTTTGAATGCTGGTATTTTTAATGGTGTCCTTTGAGTGTGGAATGTGGATCAATGGGTCTCTAAAATCTCTCAAGGCTTGCAGATCTTTTTTGAGTTACTGGAATTAATCAATCGCACCCATGCACACATAAAAACAAAAGGGTAATAAAAGTAGTTGTTTGAAAGAAGTTGAATTACTTTCCCATCTCCTTTGTCAGTATTGCTGTAACTTATGTTCAACATTGTCGGCTTTGTGTTTATACATATGAGGGGTGTTTTAGTGGTAGAGACCTAGGTCACTGGAGGAAAATATGTCTTGGGGTAAATAAGTCGATACTGAAATTTAAAAAATGTGATGCTTTGAGCGCTGTTGAGCGGAATCGTAAACACCTCGGAATGTCCACTCCATTGTACTCACATGCTCATCAAATATGTCTGCGTTTGGCTTTGATGATCAGCGCTTCAAAAACATGTTGTAAATATTCATCAATAGCCGCATTTCCATTACCCTTCTAATTGCGCAAATTGAAATTGCGAATTAAAAATACGCCCAATGTAAACACTTCAATTTCGCACAAACTCCCATATATCGCAAAAAAGTTTTTATGCTCACATGAGGAGGTTTTTTTCAGGCAATTCGAAAAAGGCATATTTCGCAAAACTGCAATGGAAAAAGTTTTTGCGCATTTACGTATGTTTTGGACAGAAGACAGAGTTCTTTGTTAAATTCATAAAAGACAAAAGAATTACAGGAATACTGGATTCTGAACCTCAAAAAATGCCACAATCAAGAGCTTGAAGCAGATAGGAGGGAGAAACACCTCATATGTGCCGCTCACAAGTATAAGGGGCTTTCCTTACCATTAATGCTTGGATAACACACCTATGTCTCGTTCAATTAAAGATAATGACTAGTGTGGTCACTGGGATATATACAAACCATGTAAACCTACCAACATCCATTGCCATGATTTTTGGAATGACTGATCACTATAGGAAAAAATTACGTTTTAGTCGCATAACATCGGTTAATGGTGTTATCGCAATATTTTTTTATCGATATTTAGAAAAAATTGCAAGAGTTTTGTGCAAATCTGTAATTGAAACGCGCCTAGAGACGCTCTTCAGAGAGCGCTTACACAGATACACACGGGAGCGTTTGAAAGCAGTGTCTATCAGCGGATCGGTCCGCTGGCGCTGATAGATGCCTGCTTGTGCTTTCAAACGCTCCTGCTTTCAAAACACTTTCAAACACTTCCGTGTGCTCTCAAACGCTCCCGTGCGTTGATCATTATAGTCAATCACAGACATGTCCGATGAGCTTGTGAAAACAATGGCCAATAAGAGGTGTTTATGATTCCGGTCAACAGCACTCAAAGCGTTACATTTTTTAAATGTCAGTTCTGACTTGGTACAGAAATCGGTACTTTTGACAAAACTAATAGTGTTGTCAGCATATTCCAGGAGTCACTTTGTCTTTATTATGTCATTTTTAGACATTAACGTTTTATTTTGGATGGTCAGGCTGATGGACACGTTTTGCAGTAAAACAGCTGATCACCTTTTAGGCTGATTTGTTTTGGTAATAACAGAGATTGTCTCGTAGTCATGACGTTTGACTATTTTTTCAGAAGGCTGAACACGTTTGACGGGTCCTGATATCAACACCAGAGCTGCAGTGAGCTGGCTGTTTTCGATCCACTGACCTGATAGGCTCTAACAACTAGGCTAGCATCGATTTCTCTCGGGATGACCTGCCATATGGAGTTCAAAAGTTGAGCATTTGTTGAGCAAACATGGCACAATTTGGTGCAAACTGACAGATATCATGTATTTGAAATCTCATTTAGATAATTCGGAACAGGCGTCAACAAGGTTGGGCAAAAAAAGTGCAAGGCAAAGAAATGCAATCAATGTAGAAAAATTAAATGTAATAGAGCATTCTGGGAAATCAAGGATTCCTCCACCATGGTCTATAAAATGAAATTTAAATATATTAATTATATAAATGTACATAATTCGGTGTATGCACCACAATGTAAAAGTTTGGTTTTTTTTTGTTTTTTTTTTAAAGTTTTTTTGATCGTCAATATGTTTACCCTAAGCATGTTTACCCTCAATCACAGTACATTACCTTGGAGAGAGTCAAGCAGACTGCTAAAGGAATCTCTCTCTCACTGTCTCTCTTGATTTCTCTATAAATCAGTCTCTTCATTTCTCCCCTGTCTGCCTTTCACTTCCTCACTCTGAGACAGATACACATAATCAACATGCAAAAGTTGATTAAGAAATCACTGTTATGTTGTTTTCCTTTAGTTCACCTTCCTTTCTGGTTTAAGGAAGTTAAGGAAGGTTTAAGGAAGTTTTGTCAGGAATTACTTTTTCCAGATGGTTCATGTACCATTCTGCTTCATTGATCTACATTACCTGAGTAGACTTTATTCACTCTGCGTTCAGTCAGTTTCTTTTCAAAGCCTTGTGGGAATTTGAATTTTCTCTTCACAAATGACATAATCTAAACTGAGTTTGTGAGGACCCGTTATACCATAAATATAGTTAAATTTGGCTATTTAGAGTGATTTTACTCCACTGAAATTTTTTAGAGCCACAGCCAAAGGGATATTTCTATTTGGTCTTTTCATTGATTTTCAGCATTTTTGATTTGTCACACTAGAGTCTGAGGCCCATTATAACAAAAATAACCTCACTTTTTTTTATAAGACACATATAAAATTGAAGGAGATGGTTATATTACCCCTGTGGTAGAATGTGTTGTGTCAGACCAGATAGTTGATCTAATAAAATGCACAGTATAAAACAGTGTACAGTATAAAAACAATAATGTTCTTATATAAATGTGTTGGCGGTGCCGGGCGGAATGAGATTTTTTTCTGGAGAAAAATGCAAACAAGAGTCTATGACTGATTTTGGATATTTTCTCTCCCCAAGCATGTATAAAAAAAACACTAATATGGACTGTAATTTGAATTTATGTTCTGGGATCATTTGGACTGGGAGAGTCTGTCATGTATATGTATCATGAAAGTGATTTTCTGAGGGTCTATTTGAGACAAAATGACACTTAAATCTATATAACTTATAGTTACACTTATATACTTGGACTCATCTAATACACTCCATCTCACTGCTAATGATTTTTGGTTGTGTGGGTGAAGGACTGATCGCATGCTGTTAATGCATTATTAAATCAATGTTCATGTAGCATTACTGAATCAGCATATCAATAGCAATGCTAAGGTCTTGGTTCTGATCCCATGAAAATGATATACTGGAAAAAAAAATGTTTTTGTAAATAACATTCGATCACTGTATTCAGGAACTATTATAGTGATGTTTAAAAAGGAGGCTCTGTCAGTACTCACCTTGTGTCTATTACACATTGCATCAACCAGCTGTCATGAAATGAAACAGGACCATTACACAGCTTTGAAATGGTAAATTTCTGTCAGAATCTCATGAAGGACACTCTAGTAGTGCAAATGTGCAGATATATGCCAATTTTGTCATATGTACAGAGTGTATATACTGTATATAGTGTATATTCTTTATTTATTGACTAATTTTGTCAATAAAATTAGAGTTGTAATGCCTACATTTACACATGTGGTCACATGTAGGGTCATGAACTGAGCATTTTTTTTTTTGTTTGACCGTAAAGGGATTTTCCATATTGCTTTCTGTGGAAATGGAGTCATCAGTATGCATGGGAGGTGGAATTACCTCACCGCTGCGCTCATTTGCCATGACAGGTTGCATTATTTTTTAGCGGCGCCAAATGATCATAAATGGTTTTGTTTGCTTCTCTTTTTCCCAGGGCTGCCCTCCACCTGAGGAATTGATTGTGCTATCTGGATTGAGATTATTGCTTGTGTTTATCTAACTGTCATTTATGGATGTATAGATTAAAATTCCCAATTTTCCTTATATTAACCTAGATATTGATTTAGTGGATGAATAAATATATAATGTGGAGCTTTAGCGCCGTGTGTTTATTACACAAATGAAAGCAAGTCTTTGTGTTAGATCAAAGATTATACAATTTCTTGAAAATTGCTCCTTTTAGCTGTTCATTGGAAGCCAATTAACATCAGCGCGATATGACGAAACAAGCAATGAGCTCTCATGTCCTTTGCCAGCTTGTCCATGTAATTAAAGCAAAGCCAGACTGCAGGGTGAAATTGATTTTTTTTTTGTCTTTGTGTGCATGAAAGACAGTTCAAATAGAAAATGGACTGACATCAATAATGTCCACACTGACATTTCAGATTTGTTTTCATATTTGTCTTCAGACATTACTCACTGATTATAGTGGTAAATAAACCTAGTTAAACCTAGTAGAAATACCAGTTAAAAAGGCTGCAGTTGTCACGGAGCGCGCGGCTGTCACTGAGCGCGCGCCTTCACCTCTCTCCGAGTTCACACGCTCTTTGTCACCTGAGTTCTAGAACTGCACTTCCCATCTTTCCCCTCTGCTATCATTAGTTTCCATCCCTGCCTGGTTTCCTCGTTCAGTCTCATCACTCCTACCTGTTAATCATCATCTACCCTTTATCTGGACTGCTCAGTTCTATGTTGATTGCGAAGTCTTGTTTTGCCACGCTACATGTTGATGCGTGTTCCTTTGATGTTTCATGTCAGTGAGTCCTTGTTTCATTACCTGTTTGAATAAAGTGCTGCAGATGGATCCGACTGCCTCCTCTCCGTCATTACAGCTGTACAGCTGCAATTTGTTTAAAATTGTATATAAATCGAACAATAAATATTGAAATGGTTTGTTTATTTAACTCTTTGTTTAGAATATCTTAGTTATATAATATTTAATATTTTTGTGATGAGGTTCATATTTTAAGATTAAAAGTCTGGGACAAGGCTCAGACTATAATATATAGACTACAAAATATAATATAATATAATTAATAATATTAAAATTACTTTATATAAAAAAAATCTCCCTGTAAATAAAATAATTATAAAACATAATCCCTTAGCATAAATCTTTACATCCTTACATGAATAAACTGTAGCTTTCAAATCACACAAATACAAGGTTTTACGTTTTATAGTCTGCTTAAATTTGAGGGATGTTCCGGCCTGTCAAAATTCTGGAACAACTAAATGGAAGCCAATCAGCAGTTCGGAAATGCACTGATGTCATGCAAATTTATTGGCAGGTGAATGTTGGCTGTGATTGGCTGCTCTCAAACACACATAGGCAGACTGGTATGGGGGTGTGGTTTTGGAGACTGAGAGAGCGAGACATGCTTTTGATGGCTGGACATTACAAAGGCTACAACGTATAAGGCTTCAGGCGCTAGTGTGTCAGCTTGCATTCCGAGTATAATATGTGAATTGTGCCAGTGCTTTGCTGCTGCTCCTCTGATGGAAGAGAGCGACTGAATAGTATGAAGAAAAGACGAGGAAGGGACACCAAGTCAGCAAATGTTAATATACTGTCTCATTATTGGCTAGAAATGCCACATGAAACAAAGCATCTTTGCACATTGTTGTAGTATTGTGCCTACCGATCTGTCATAGTAAGAGTGTGATAAACATACATTTTATGGTCTCACTGGTTTTCCATCACTGATTTTCTCTTTTAATTGGCATTGTTCACAAAGTTCTACACATCTCCAACCACTTTCATGTTCATATGTTTAATATTTTGGGCAAATGCAAGACTGCTTTGGGCTATCACTACAAATGTAGTACTCTTAATTATGGTTAACACATTCTAGCATATTTTAAATCAATTCGGCATACTAGGTTACTGCATTCTGCACAGTATACAAATCCTGCATACTTTTTATTTTTTATTTTATTTTTAATAGTAAGAGCAACTGCATGTATTATGCATCAATTAACATTTAAAACGATAATATAATTGAGTATCCATTTGCCAAACTAGAATTAAAAAACGATTTAATGAAAAAAAAAAACATTAATTATTAATAGATTTGTTTTAATTTTCTCACTAGTAATGCATGATTGAGTCAAGGACATTGCATTGTGGGATACAGTGTCCTGTGGATTGTATTCTATAATATATACTGAACAGTTTGGTAAATGTACTATAATAAGCATAGTGTTCCATGCTTGCATACAATTTTCATACACGTATACATACTGCAGAAATAGCATGAGAAGGTAGTATGCTGTTCTTAACAAAGGGGAGGGAGAGAGAGAAATGAGGAGAGCAGGATGAGCACGCTATCACCATAGGGTGCAGTATGGCTTGATTTCGCTGTTTTGAATTACAGAGTGGGGTCTTTAATGGAAGAGTTTAATTTCTGAATCAAAGGTCAGCACTGTAATTTAGCCCCGTTAATAGGTGCCGGGGCAATGTAATTGGATCATTACAGCAGGAGATAATGATTGCTCGGTGGCCCATGTGACATTGAGCCCCACCTTACATGGCTGCAACCAACATCAAAAATGCTAACTTAATCAAAACAGGCACCGCAAGTAATACAAGTACCAGACTTTAGAAGATCAAGCCTTTACTACATAATTACAATAATTACAGATCATTACTCTTAGCGCTGCTAGTTTTTGGGCTGGTTCTCACATCATTGCTTTAGCGGCACAATGCTTTGTTCAGATTTGAACCCATTTGTGGAAATAACTCAGAGAATATGCTAACTATATTGATCCTTGAGTCTTTTAAATGCCATGATGCAGTGTGAGAAGTCATCTACAATGTCATCCTTGCCAAACATATTCAGCAAAAACAAACTAATAGCTTAAGCTGGTAGATGTGTTTTGGAATGTGTATGTTTTTTTGCTGATCTAAGATTGCAATTTGCTTATTAAAGGTTGTCCAAGTTGATCCAAGATGATCACTAGTTAGTCCAAGCTGGTCCAAATTTGTTAATTTAGCCAGTCATTAGCTTGTCTAAGCTAGGCATTCAAAGCTGGTCATTAGGTTATCTATGCATTAGTTGGTCAAAGCTGTTCATTAGTTACCCAAGTTGGCCCAACTGTTTATTTAACTGGTCATTAGCTGTTAATTAGCTGGTCAAAGCCAAGCTAGTCATTAGCTGGTCAAAACTGGTCTTTAGCCACTCAAATCTGATCATTAGTTAGTCCAAACTGTTAATTTAGCTAGTTATTAGCTGGTCAGATATAGCCCTTTACTGGCTGATAATTAGCTTGTCTAAGCTGGTAATAAGCTTGTCTAACTTAGTCCTTAGCCAGTCAAAGCTGGTCTTTAGTTAGTCCAAGCTGGTCCAAACTGTTCATTAGTCAGTCATTACCTGGTCAAAAACTAATCATTAGCTGGTCAAAACTGGTCATTATCTGGTCCAATCTGATCATTAGTTAGTCCAAGCTGGTCCAAACTGTTTATTTAGCTAGTCATTAGCTGGTCCGAAATAGTCAGGGATAGTTCACTCAATGATGAAAATTCTTTCATTCACTCACCCTCAAGTTGTTCCAGACCTGTAAAAATGTCTTTGTTATGCTGAACACAAAAGCATATATTTTGAAGAAAGTTTGTAACCAGGCCGCTTTGGGGCACTATAGACTTTCATAGTAGGAAAAAAGAATACTATGGAAGTCAATGGTGCCCCAGACTAGTTTTTGGTCAAAATTGGCTTACCAGTCAACCATGCCTCAAGTTGGATTTTCTAGCAGGGTATATGCCATAGGTGTTGGCTGACTGTGCACTGAAAAAGGAAAATGTATTATTGAGACAGGTTCTCTGTATCTTTCAATCAAGGGTGCCGAGTTCCGGCCGCTTTCATGTAGATTTGCGCTCTTGTCTTTGTTTACGTGCATGAGCTCCTACCTCTCGTGCCTGGAGGAGGGAGAGATCAGTTTTATTGGGGTCATCAGAGAGCATCTGCTCTACTCCACATCTCCTGAGAGACTCTGGTGATGATGTTATTCTTCTATTCTTAGAGATGAGCTCATGCGGTGTGTCAGCTCTGCACAAACGACTACTTCCATCTCACTCCAAGCCATCGGCAGATCTATGAGTTGGAAAAGTAAAGTATGTATTCCATAAATGTTAAGTAGGTGTTTAACATGGGCCACTTTCTCTCAAAGTGGCCGTTCGCTGTGCGGGCATACTCATATGTTCTATGAAGAACTCCTCTGCTTTAAAAAAAAACATACGTAACTCAGTTCTTATAGTGAGGCAATGGAGGTGGCCTCTTCACATGGAAAATCTTCACATGGAAAATCTTCATAAATCCTCATATCCCCACGTTTGGGTTTGATTCATTAAAAGGTGTAACTACCAAGAAAAAAATTCTGAAACATGAGGTAATGCATGTCTTTCCCACCTGTGGAAACTAAACCAACTATAGTAGAACGGCTTGTGGGTATAGGATGAACTGATGAAGCATACAAAAAAAAATCTGAACAATCACCTCTGGTTCACTTTAATTAGGTCATTATGCTAAAGCTTGGATTTCCTGCTTATGTCTAGACATGACCAAATATCATAACATTCATGTCCATGGAAAAAGCACGGCTCACCTTGGATGTAGTCAGCCGGACTTTAAAGTCCTGCCTTGGCCAATTGAAGTTTATTGAAGGGAGAGAACGATGCAGAAGCATTATGTTGTTTTGTTTTTTATAAGATGGCTGTTTTAGCTGAGATGCATGTTCAGTCTAGCAGTAAATTGCTTATTAAACTAAAAAGCATCCAAGATTCTGGCATGCTCTTTTCTGATACGAGTCACATAATATTGTAATGGAACAGATGAAGATTTAGCAAGTAGGACATTTTCCTGAATCAGTATGCTTTGTTGGTTGAGTAACAAAATTCCTGTCAAGCAATCATATCCATAAGCCTAAGCCAAACTCTATCATAATGCATGAATGTACTTGTGGCGAACAGGACGGCCGAGGGACGTGAGAGAACGGCGCGAGGCCGGTGGTGCGATTGCTAATGAGCAACACCTGTGAAGCACACCGGTCTCGCATCTCTCACGGAGGAGCGGAAGCATAAAGGAGGAGCGACGACGTTGATGATCGAGAGAGGAACAGGCCTGTATTTTAGTTGTTTTGTTTTTTGTATTTTACTTTAGCCAGCAGTCGTCCGCGAGGGGCTGCTGGCGGTATTTTCGTTTGTTTGTTTTATTTAAATAAATTATATTTTGATTGTTCGCCGGTTCCCGCCTCCTTCTTCCCTGAACATTGCTACACTGGTGCCGAAACCCGGGAAGAGGGAGGAACGCGCTGTCAGAGAGTCCTCGCCGGTGTGGGGAATCCGCGGTGCCATCGAGCATGGTGCGCGAGTCGCCGCCGCTCGCCGTGGGCCGGAGCATGCTGCCATCCGCCGAGCGAGGGGAGGAGCAGGGAGCGGGGGACTCGCGGCCACGGACGCTCGAGGCGGTGCGCTGGAGTGAGTTGCCGGTGGGACGGTCGAGCTCGCTGCCGGCCGCCTGGGTATTGGAGGGGCGGCTGCCATCCGGGAGGGAGAGGAGGAGTCGCCGCCGCTCGCCGTGGGCCGGAGCCTGCTGCCGTCCACCAGTGAAGGGGAGGAGCAGGGAGCGGGGGACTCCTGCCGTCTGCCCAAGGCACCCGAGGAGCCGTCGCCGTCCACCGGGCGGCGGAGGAGCATCGAGCCGTCCACCGAGGGCTACCCAGCGTCACCGCCAGGCACCGCGGAGGAGATCGCCTAGCTGGTGGGGGACCAGATGGCAGCGCGTTGTGGGAACCGGACCAATTTTTTTTTTTCCTCTCTCCCCTCTCTCGATCTGTCGCTCCTCATGCTTCCGTCTCCGTTTCCCTCGGTTTGTCGGTCCATACTCCCCAGGGATCGCCGCCGCCGGGGGGGGGGGAGTAGGCACAGGCTCGTGGGTACCCCCCGGCCTGTGAGGGGCGATGGGGGTATGTGGCGAACAGGACGGCCGAGGGACGTGAGAGAACGGCGCGAGGCCGGTGGTGCGATTGCTAATGAGCAACACCTGTGAAGCACACCGGTCTCGCATCTCTCACGGAGTAGCGGAAGCATAAAGGAGGAGCGACGACGTTGATGATCGAGAGAGGAACAGGCCTGTATTTTAGTTGTTTTGTTTTTTGTATTTTACTTTAGCCAGCAGTCGTCCGCGAGGGGCTGCTGGCGGTATTTTCGTTTGTTTGTTTTATTTAAATAAATTATATTTTGATTGTTCGCCGGTTCCCGTCTCCTTCTTCCCTGAACATTGCTACAGTACTATTCATTTGTATATGATTTCTAATATGGACACTGAGCTTCACATTACTGCACTTGACCCACGCACAACACTGCACAGGAGAGTGCTTTTTATAATTTTATTTATGATTTCTATTTGTTTTTAGTTTTATTTATAATAAATTGCAAAAATAATATTATAAATATATACATTATTATTACTATGTTTTCAAGTCATATTCATTTATATATTTATATTATTTATTAAAAACTACTGAAAAGTTCTGTACAATAATAGAAAAGTAAAAAAAAAGCTAAGAATACTAAATAAAATAAGCAAGCAATAAAAGTAATATAAAACATTATAAAAGCAATAATAAACAAACATAAATAAATAAATGTTTGCTCTGCAACTCAACTATGAGGTTTAAAATTACAATATTGGACAGCAGGGATGCTTTTGTTACTTTTAACAATCTTTTAACTCTTTCCCCACCAAAGTTTTTTAATAAAGTTGCCAGCCACCGCCAGAATTTTTGATCATTTTCACATAATATTCATGGCCCCAGAATATTTTGTTGTATGAATATCTGAAGATGTAATATATCAAAAGAAAGAACAGAGCCTCTGCTTTTAAACAAAACAACTGTTTTATTCTAGCTTCATGCATTTGATCAACATTTGAATGTGGTTACATTTTCATAAAGTAGCATTTTGAGCAAAAAGCTGAAAAAATGGCATTCTTGTCAAAGACTACATCTACATCGGATTCAGAGCGATGATCAAAACATGGATGGAGAAGATCGAGTCCATCAACACCCCCAAAGCTTCACAGTCCTATAGCTTGTCTTGGGTCAACATTTCCTTCAGTAACATAGGCAGTTTGGATTTATATGCTGTTTAATGTTGATGATCGCGTTATTTTACATATGCATCTGCTTACTTATGCTATCGCTTATCTCTGCTTCTTCACATGTCTTTTGATCAGGACATTCAGTAGTCTTTCAGAAGATGTGTCATAGCACCCCCTACCGTAACAGTGAAAACACGGAAAGCTGTACATTTTCTTCAATTGCAGGGAAGCGTTGTCTCATAAATGACGAAAATTTCCATCAATGGCAGGGAAAGAGTGAAAAAATTATGGGGCTTTAATACATTCCTCAGAATACTTTTTAAGTAGCCTATACAGTGGAAAAATCTGCTGTAGTAGTGTTCCTATGCTGCTAAAAGTTCATCTCATTTCTTGCTTTAGCACTTCTATCTGAAAATCTGTAAATCTGTATTTCGATTTCTTTTCGCTAAATAGAAAAAAAATAAGTTTATTTTCTGCACACGGAGGTCAAACAAATCTCTGTGCGTTGTTCACATGCCGCATGCAGGGAGAGTAATATCATCAGCGGCCAATGTGTTTCCATGCAGAAAGCATCATCAATATTAATGCACATGTCAGTATATGTATAAAAGAGGGTGCAATAATACCTTGACAGCACCGATGACTATGTGCATAAGAAGACCAAAATATATCTCCAGTTATCCTTTCACAACCTGTCATATGCCTCAGCACAGAAATCCAGCAGTTGCTGCATAGATAGCTCAAAGAACGTGGTCTGATCTCAGATCAGCTTTTGCTATTATGACTGTATCCTGAGATTATACAGTAGTCAATTCTCAACAAATTCCAAATCAGCTCTGCTAGGAAAGTTAACCACCCACATAATGTTACTTTTTTCAGAGTCAAGTGTGCAGTGTGGGAATGTGATTTGTAATGAATGGGATGCTGAATGCTCTGTTCCTTTTCGTGGCATTAACAGCTTTTGCACAGACTGCTCCTCATTTACAAACGCTCACTGGCACCTGCACATTTGCAGCCCGACCCAAGTCTGGAACAGCAGAAAACTCTCGGCATAAAAAATCTCTTGAAAGTACTTTTGTAATCCTCTGAACAGTAATTTGTTTATTTATATTTATTTTATTTATCGATTTTTGTAAAAAAAAAAAATCTTTGTCAGAATGCACGTGGACTGAGAAACTAAAATGCCCAGTCAGTGCGGTCTATTGTGACCAAAGTCTTGGGTGAGATTTTTATTAGACTGTCTGACATGAAAGACTGTTGATGTTGCACAGTATGCCTTGGCTTTTACTCAATACCTCACTCGTATTTTACAGTGACGCACAGCGTGCATCTAGCTTTATAAAAATTACCTACATTTGGCAGGTGAACCCTCGCGCTTGTTTGCTTTCATAGAGCAAAGTGCTCTAGCAGCCATACATAGGCCACCACAGTTTATGTATGCATGCCATTGCACATGCACACTTTTCAAGCAAAACATTTGCAGACGTTTGACAAAGTAATCACTTTTTGGTAGTCAAATGCTCATGATCATAGTTAATGTGATGAAATACACCTGTGGTCACTGAAATCACACTGAAAATGAAAATGAAAATGTGTTGTTATTTCTGGGAAGAGCTGTACCATATATGAAAACATAAACATATGTCACCAGCACACTGTTATTTATTCAGTTCATATTCAGGCTTATCACAACCTTCTGTGTCCATTAACCTCTTGTCTTTTTCATCTCCCAGAGACCTTTCTCTTGTGTAAGTCTGGCTTAAAAGGGTTCTCTGGTTCATAATTGCGGATCCCATTGCTGATCTTCCAATGTCCCTATGCCCAGTGTTCATAATATTTAACGTTAAAATGCCATTTCAGTGCCCCAACATACAATACAGACAGCATCCTCAAAGATGTTGAAAAAAAATATTTTGGAAACAGCAACAACAAAAAATTAGCATGCAGATGGTCAAACATATTGTTACACTCAAGTCTACAGTTTTTTGGAGCTTAGAAAGATAACAAAAACATGAATATTTTTTAAAACAAGATGACACTTCAAAATATAATTTTGTAGTACAGCGTGAGACATCCATGTAGTTTGTACTGGTATTTTTTCCCATTTGCATGGTCCTGTCATGCATTTTAAGAAATGCGACCATGCACAACAATTTAATTAACCTGCTTTTGCGACTGAATTCATCCATTATTGGAAGGCGATTTGCATTTTTCTGCTCAAGGCGGATGTTAATTTTGGCTTTCAAGTAAGTATGCATATATTAACAGTACTGAGATGCGAAGCTTGTGATACTTTTCAGAACTGCGTGTCCTTTACTTCATTTCAGAACCTAACAAACATTAACACTGATCATTGTTTTTAAAACTGGACACCTCTTACAAAAAACAGGGTACCCGCGGGTCTTAAAAGCCTTGAAAAAGTCTTGAATTTGATCATCTCAAATTAAGGCCTTAAAAGCCTTGAATTTAGTATACAAAGTCTTGGATTTCGTTACAAAGGTCTTATTTAGTTTTTACCAAAAGTAAAGTAACTGCAGTTTGACAAAGTTGACAAAAAATGCAAAGACTTTTCGTCAACTACAACTATAAAAAACAGGATGACTCAAATGTGATTAAGACCAATAAGTATTTTCGTCTGAAGACTAAGACTAAATCAAAAATGGCTGCCAAAATTAACACTGGCCTACACACACGTGCGCGCTACAATGCTGTTGCGTATGTATTAAATATGACTGATATATAATTCAATATATATTTAATTCAAGTAACCTCCTTGTACAATTATTTTCTAGGGTTTAAAATGTATACAGATTTGACATTTTCCCCATATACTTCTGTCGGAATGGGTACGAAGTTGGCATTGAATTTCATTTGAAATGGTATTAAAAAGGTCTTAAAAAGCCTTGAATTTAAGTTGGAGGATCCTGGGGGTACCCTGAAAAAAGTAGCATAATTTACCATGTTTTTTTGGATATGGTACCATAGCTATGCCATAGTGTATAACAGAGTACTACGATATTGTATTATTTTCTAAAGTCTGGTTGGCCTAACAAATGGTTATTCATCTGATATTCACCCTTGTTACAAATTAAGCCTTAGTAATGTTAATATTTAGCCTGGGAAAACCCAGACAACTTCCGGCAAATTTAGATTTGCTCTGAAAGTTAGTCTGGCAAAGAGCTCATTCAAGAGGCCCATTTCCAATCCGTCGAAATCGAGGCACCAATCAGAAACGTTGGGGTGTGCTTTACATGATGACGACAGCGCTGGGATTTTGAAGCAGATTATTTTGTAGCCTACATTACAAAGATGGATGCCGCCGTCGAACGTCACTCGTTCGAATCAGCTATCGCGTCTGTTTTAAGCGATTTGAACGTTTTCTTTTTGTTAAAAACCGAGCAAAGAACAACACTCGGAGATGTTACTCCGTCGGCCGCCGCTCTGCATACGTCATCTCCTTCAGCGCTCTGGAAATGATTTGTCTATGACGCTTTGCCAGACCATAACTCAGTTACAACTGAGAATGGTCTGGTTTTAACCAGGCTAATTAATATGTATAGCTGGTCTTGTTTGTTATCAATCTAGTAACAATTTGGTGTTTCGGTCACCCTCAATTAATTAAACACCTCTAGTTGCATTTATGCACATATACATTTAGTACTGTGGTCCTTGGGGAACTGGCCAATCTGATTCCCTGTTTGCCGAGAATTGATCTTGCCAGATTGCCAAGGTGATGCCATATGGAATACATCAAAATGTGTCATTTCATGTGACAACGGCATGTATCCTCTCACGTTTTAGTCCTGTAATTATACTCTTGTTGCTTGTCGTCAGTGGATTAAGTACACCCAGGGGACCCGTATGTCTCCTCGCTCCACCCCTCCTTCTCAAATCCAACCCCCCCCCCCCATACCGCCCATTGAGGCTGGTGCATGAATTCCCTATTTGGGGACTATTTATCATTGACATGTGAAAAGGCTGCTTGACCTTGTGGAACAGGGGTTTGTTCAAATGTAAGGACTTTCAGCTTTATCCACATCATGCTAAAATAATCTCTTTATGTAAAAAAAAAAATTCTGGTTGTGTCTGCCTTTGTGATTTTACACAATGAGGTCCTTGAATGGCAACAACCTTTATGTCATGTACAAGCCTGTGGATTCTGAGAGGATCAATCAAAGATATTTCGAGAAATGTCCTGCTGTTTTTTCTTCTTCTCCATACCATGGAAGGCAATGGTCACCATAATCATTTGGTTACCAGCATTCTTCAAAATTTCTTCTTTAGTGTTCCACAGAAGAACAAAAAAAGTCATACAGGTTAGGGCTAGGAAAAAAATCGATTTGATTTGAAAATCGAGTTGGTAGGTCAAATCGATTCATATTTTCAAAAAATCGATTTGTAGTATGCTCCCTGCAGCGCAGTTCGGGTACGACAGTCAACACGATGAAACTCTCTCTAAGATGATTCAATGTTACTATTATTATACTTCATCTGTAGATAAAGGTCTATGGTTTCGCATAAAACAACTTTATATTGCTGGACTTTATTGCTGTAACTAAATCATGTTACTTTCTAGCGGGTGTATGTTAGATCACAACACTAGAGTAGAGTCAGAGCACTATAATTGTTCTTCACGTACACAGTAACTGAAATTTAAAATTGTTAAAAGAAAAGGCTCAATAAACGATTGTATAGATAGATACTGTATAATACACTACGCATCAATATGTATTTCCTTTGTGGTTTGAACTTTTCAATGCGGACTCGACGCGCTGCGCGCTGTGACTCCGCATTGCTTCAAGCGCATCATTCAGCGCACGGGATGCGCATAAGCGCTGTGTGCAGCACTGTGTTGGAGTCTTTCATATAATACTTTTGCGGGGAAATCGAATTGAATCGTAAATCGAGTTTTTTATTAAAAAAAAATCACAGATTTTTTTAGGGGAAAAAATCACCCAGCTCTAATACAGGTTTGTAAGGACATGAAGGGGAGTAAATGGGGAGAACTTTTTTTTTTTTATCACTTTAACGTTCTTTTACACTGATGGTAATTGGAATCAGCACATCATGCCAAAGGTCTAATGGTGTTGTTTATTAAGCGAACGAGCAAAACGAGCTGTTTGTGGGAGGAAATGAGCAAGGCAAGTGCTTTTCCTCCTGAAGGTATTTCAACTGCATTCTCAATTATTCATAACGAGTAAATTCTTTTGATGTGACATCTATTAGCTCATTATATGTAGCATTATTTAATGTGTCTTACAAGGGAGAGATTTGCACAATAGCAATTGTTTCTTTTCAGTGCCTCTTTTATTCCTTTTAAGGGACAAGACATGAAATGAAATGACAGCTTAAGTTTATGTAAGGCAAATTCCTTGATACACCATTATATAGCTAATTAACTGGGGGGGGGGGGGCATTCCTCACATTCCTCACATTCCAACTGATCTTTACAAATTCAGCCGCAGCTCCTAATTGGCTCCTGCAGGACATTGCCTGTTTCTGGCAGAGCATTGTTGCGATGCATCTACTGGAAACTGGTAAGTGGATCCAGCCCACTGTCATTACCATCTAGGCATGAAAGTCTCCACTCTACAGTGCTACATTTCTATTTTCCCTTCCATTAACTAAAAGAGACATATCATTTGGATCCGGATTTCAATCTTTTTCAATGGCGGATTCTATAAAGATGTGTGCCGCCACTTTGCATGGTTCGGTGTCATCCAGTGTCACTCACAGTAGGAGAGCTATTCCCCTCCAACATCCCATGCATTTCCCAGGCGGGAATAATGATCATGTAAAAAGGGGCCTGGTGTCTCTAGTGGCTTGCATCTCGTCCAGAAAGGCATGAGTGTGATAAGTACTTGTCCTTTGCATGTCTCTCATGCATATTTGATACTTGTATAACATTACACCTTTAATTACTGCATCTCCGGCTTCGCCCAGCCAATGACGAAGAAATAAACTCCCCATTGGCCTCCCTGTTCCCTGTACCCAATTTTGCAAAGAGCCTCACATTCGGCTGAACATTCACTTAAGCGAGGCGCAAGAGTATAAATGCGAATTAAGGAAATCTGTTAACCCTGCTGGTGCCCAAGCGAAGAAGATGCCGGCGTGTCATTCCACCAGACTTAAATCCCTCTCATATGACACGTTAATTTAATAACAACGATATGAGCCAAGCCGGATTCGAAAGCCTGTCAGCATGAAGGAAGCGCTGAAATATACACTGGCAATCATGCAATTGAACTTGGGCCTGATCTCATTTCCTCTTCATCTTCATCTCTTGATCCGTTCGTCTCTCCCTCGGCCCTTGCGTTTCGAAAGATGATGTCTACTATGAGTAGTGGTGGGTTTCTAATGCCAGTCACGTCTCTGGTGACATCTGCCGGTATGGAACCCAAGACAAGTATTCCGAGAGATGGCAGGTTCCGTATTGGGGGGCAAACGTCTGTTTGATTATGGCCTCCAGGGGACATGGCTAATGATGGCTAATTAATATCAGTAGGCGTAACAGAAGACCCTGGCATCCAGAACCCTTGCTGTTTACAAAAGACATTTCTCATGGTGCCTGTTTATTTATGTACCGTAGTAACCTTTCTTTTAATAGAGTAGTTCACCAAAAAAATGGCAATTCTGTCATTGTTTATTCACCCTCATGTAAATCCAAAGCCATACGCTGTTTTGAAATCACAGTTTATAGTGACCGATTCTATCTGGAAAATGGACATTTTTTTACTTACATTTACATTTACTTACATTTAACTGATACTGGATAGAAGGTTGGTAGTTCCATAGGACATTGTTTAATAAATGTTTTAGTATTTGAGCAAGATGAAAAAAATATATTTTTTATAGTGTTTTTTTTCAGTTATATTTAGATTTAGGACAGTTTCTCATATGTTGGGTTTCCGTTGTGGTGAAAAGTAGAGCTTTTGTTTAAGTTGAGGATGGCTACACTAGGAGAATGCTGAATGTTTTTTTACTCACCGAGCAATGACTATTTAGCATGGTAACATGGCCTTTTCTATTACTTAGCTAGAGTGTTAGTAGCAATATAATATATGACACATGAAGATCATAAATCACCAATAAATATACTTAACTGGGTCACTTAAAATAAATGTATTCCAGTATTTACATGGTTTATATTATATTATATATTATAGTATATTTATATTAATAACCCCCCCCCCAGTACACTTCAGATTAAAAAAATTGGCTTCTTGCATGTATCATAATCAAATGATGGCGCACATGTTTGAAAATATACCGAATGGAGAAATACATTTATTGTAAGAGCTGCAGTGGACTTGCATATTTTCAATTAATAATGCTTTTTTAAGCTCTTAAAAACCTCAGTGAACAGCATTTATCCACAAATTGTCCACAAAAGTCCTAACCGTTTGACTAAAGCTAATAACACTGACAAGGCATCCTCCAATCTGATTTCCAAGCTTACTGCTCTATTGCTTCCATTGTGGCCTGTTGCTGTGGCGTGGCTATTTGTTCTGTCACATTCTAGCTCTTTAATAAGCACTTGCTAATTTCACACCTTCCTTCTCTCTCGTTTATGAAACCTCGTATCAGTATTAAGAAGCTAATAGGAAATTGCTGAAATCAATCCCTCTGCTGTTGCTGTTTCGAGTCCAATGGAAATTGGGATTGAAATAAAACCAAGAGCTGCAGTTCTCCTAGCAACAGGCTGTGTATGACTGAGACCCTGTTGCAAATTGTCTGGAATTATAACGCTGCCTTTGTGCAATTCACATGTGAAGTGTGTTTAGCTTGCCTCTATTGGAGAAACTTGTTCTCTTCTGCACCACAAGCCCTACTGAAAGTTTAAAATGGAATGA
This sequence comes from Meda fulgida, assembly GCA_030578275.1. Lineage (NCBI taxonomy): Eukaryota > Metazoa > Chordata > Actinopteri > Cypriniformes > Leuciscidae > Meda > Meda fulgida. Next base: position 13,054,425 of record CM060619.1, read on the forward strand.
ATTCCATGCTGACCCAGTCTGGTATATGCTGACATTACTGGTCTAGTTAGTAGAGCTGCGTGGTAATGCTGAAAAAAAAAGGACATGGACAACCAGAACACCGCCTCTAAAACCCATCTAAAACCCAACATATGCTGGTTAGTCAACAAAGCAGCAGATTTACACACCATTCAGAATTCAAGATTCCAATTAAGAATAACTCTTACATTACAATCCAATTCATGAATATGATTGAACAGGATGCAGAATTGGAATTTATGGAATTTTGAATTCCAGACTTTTGACAAGACAAGAGTCCAAGTAAGTCGCAAGTTTATCCATCAAATCTTCATTTATGATAGTAATAGATGGCAATAAATAGATATAGATAGATGGCTATAGATACAGATAAAGATAAAGATTAAGATAAATGGATAATGATGGTTGGATAGGTAGGTACATAGATAGGGAAATGGATAAATTGTACAGTTAAATTGATAAATAAATATAGATAGATATGAATGGATGGAGACAGATATATATATAGATAGATATATTGATAGATAGATAGATAGATAGACAGATAGATTGAAGGACAGAATGACATACAGACAATAATGCTGATTGTTTCAGCAAGAATTTCAGTCTGGTATTGTTTTGCCTGTATAAAAGTCATTTTACATTTGTTTTGTGACATTTAGACCTTTTGTGGCCTTTAAAAGTTTCACAGACAAACAGACAGACAAGCCTCTTAATCAAAGTTTCTCTTTTCACATACTCCTTAATTTATTGAGCTCTTATCTTCTAATGCACCCCAGCATTTCAGGAAAACATAATTTGCTAAAGCACTGAATGTCCAACGCATTCTCATCCTTTGGCGTCATATAGGTGACGCCATATGACATTTCGTCGAAATCATACGCACATGGCACCCTTTAGCGTCAATATAACACTGACTGTTATGGGTAGGTTTAGGTCTGGGGTAGAGTTACGGTTATGACGCCTTGGGATCTGCGTCTCATATTGAAGCTAAAGGATGCCATGTGCGTCAGATTTAGACGAGCGTCACATGTATGACGCCTTGGGTTCTGCATCTCATATTGACGCTAAAGGATGCCATGTGCGTAAGATTTCGACGAAATGTCATATGGCGTCACACGTGTATGACGCCTTGGGATGAGAACCGGCTGGAATGTCACTATAGAGGAGCGGAATACAAAAGAGAGCTCTCACAGAAGTTCAATAGTGACTCTATGATGCTCTCTATTTGGATAAGAGCAAGAAAACATGTGACAACCCTTTGAAACTCCTCATCAATACTTGTACAATGCTTTAAACACACCTCTAGGCTGTTCCTTACATGCCTAACGGTCTTCCACTGTCTTTGCTGTCTCTTTAGTCCTGATTTTCTAGTTACTTGAGGAGGAATCACATGAACTCAACAAGTTCCTGCTGCTAGTCAATCTAAACGCCTCCGTGTCTCTTCAGTGCTGTAAGTGCAGCTGTTTTTCCATGTTGCGTCTTTGCCTTGCGGGCCGAGGGGAATTATATCTGTTGGAGTGGAGTCATGCTGTTGTGGATTTAGTCTGCGATAGTCATCCATATGCCCACCTGAGACCCACCTGTCAGAAAGGACGTGATGGGAATAAGGGAGGAAGAAGCTCTTTGTTTCCTCTCATATGTTTGAATTAAGATCCTTGTCTGTTCTTGGCAAGAGAGGGAAACGAACTTGCAGAGCTGCAGGTAATTGATTTTTGGGGTTGAAATTGCCTATATGCTCCACAGCGCTCCTGAATCCATCCTGGTGGAAATATTAGTGATGGGAAGAAATACATGAGGGCATCATAAGAAAAAAAAAGCCATTTTGCTCAATGCAAGGAAATCTTTACTCTCTTTGATTTGAACTAAAATGTCTTAGTATGCATTGTGAAACCTTTTGAAATATAAAACTCATTCATCAAACTACCCTCTCAAATCAGATTTTTTGCTCATAAATCATTTGCAGTTCCAGCAAGGCCAGGCTTTTGTTGATTCCTGGCAATAGGCTCAATTGTCTGTGTTTGTGTTAGGTGCTCACAGAAATTTCATTGGGTCATTTTTCAAATCATATAACAGTCATGTTTGAGAAATTGCTGTGTTTCTATTATTTTGCACCTTTTTGAAGATGACTGAAAAAACTCATATACTTGCTGTCAGAAAAAAGCAAGTATGACATTTCAGAAAGGCAAGTTTTTCAGAGACAGCACACCTAAAGCTGCTGTAAAGGTTTATTTAATTATTTATTTTTTACCTGACAGAAATCACTGAAGTTGGTGACTTTTCTCTGTGACAGCCCTAGGCTTTGTTAACAGCAAAAAAAAAAAAACAACAAAAAAAACTGAGCCCTGCCTTCACACCCCAAACAATAACGCTGCATTTTAAAAGTTTTAAAGTAATTTTATGTAAATTCTCAACCATTCTATTTGCAAACAATTTATTGTACTTTTTATGTTAAAAGGTTTATGATTAAAAAACAGTCAGAAAAACTGGGTGTTCCTCTCTGTCATTTGTGTAATTGGATTGGCTGACATATCTTTAGAGGGTGGGGTTTTGAAAGAATAGCCATGTGTTTAAAGTGATGGGGTAGTTGTCTAATTCAGTGGCTAAATCTGGTGGAAGTTGGCTTTAGATGGCTTACAAAACCAGTTAGCTATATGGCTAACAAAACCACCATTGCGTTGTGACGTGATCAGTCATAGATCAATATTCTCAAGCATTATCTTATCAGCTTCTGAGCTCAGATATTTTATTAAAGGCAGACAAATATTCTTTAAGTCCCATAAAAGCATTGTATTTGTCAGAGCAGAAAAAAAAAAAACTCTGGAAACCATCGTAAATGAGCTGAAAATATAGATGACATTCATGTTCGCTGCGAGAGGATGTATTTGTGCCAGAACAGAAATCATTTTATCCTAATGTATGTACATAGTAAATAACCCAGCACCAGTTTATTTTGATTCACGAGTCAATCAATGTAGCTGCGATCGGCTGTGGCTGCAGATGGTTGACGAGGTTCCACGTTGTCTCAGTTCAGCGTTTTTTAATTTATTTATGCCAGAAAGAGGGGGGAGAAAGTGATAAATAGAGAGACAGAGAAGGGATCTGGAGTGATATAGACTGTATATTTCTTATCAAAGCAGCGATCCACTCTGACATGGATGAGATTATCAATGTTGAACTCTTTCTCTTTGTTCCATGCCATATGCGTGCGTACAAACGTGTCTGGAGAGCATTTGATCGAGGGTGGATCCGTGTTTGGTGCCGCACTCCCAATGCTGCTGAGTAGGGAGGGGGAAGCTGTCTCGAGGAGTGTTTGATGTTCTGAGTTACGAGCTTGTGTCTACGTTAGAATGTGTTTTAGGCATTTTTGTATTGTACACCTTTGTGTCGGACGTTCACCTGTGTGTTCATCTGTGCACGTTTGCCATAAGCCAATGTATGTGCGCTCACAATGTAGGTTTGTGTAATACAGAGTTCTTGACCCCTGGGGACCAGCTTGTTCATTATTCTTCCTAAAAGAAGCATTAAAATTTCATCACTGCAACGCAATCTCCGCTTCTGCACACAGACCAAAGCATAGCTGGGATGCGGAAGGGGGTTGGGAAAGGAGAGGCTGAGCATCTCTCTCTCTCTCTCTCTCTCTCTCTCTTTTTCTCTCTCACTCCGGGATTGGTCGGAAACGTGGAGGGCGGCACACACCCTCAGATTGTGATGGAAGTGATCGAGTGGCCCTTTTCCTGTGCGGAGTGAGCTGTCTGTTCTCAGAGTCTGCTGCATACAGGCGGGTGCTCTAAAGGAGGGGTCAATGAGGACCAAGCGGATTTTCCACCACATTTAGACATTATGGCACTTGTTGTAGTACTACCTGGCTCTCCATGTGGGCCTTGCCCACCTCCTGCAGGAAGGGATGCTGTAGACACGCTGGGGGATGGGAAGGTAGGATAGGCGTCTGGTGTTTCTACATGAAACTCTACCTGTTGGTTTCTGCATGTGAGGTGAAAGTTAGGGCTGGCAATAATGAATATTCACTGTAAAAATAATAAAAAAATATTTTAGAATTATTGAATTAAATTTAAGCAATATTGCAATTATTTTAATGCACTTTTAATACACATTTAAAAAAGTAATCCTTTTTTTAAATTCACTAAATGTAATTAATAGTAAAATTCCATCAAATTTATTTGAATAATCCTTATGTAATTTAATTGAATAAATTAAACAATCCTAATCAATTATTCAATTAAATTACGTAAGGATTATTCAATTCAATTTGATGGAATGTTACTATGAATTAAATGCCTAAATCTTAAAAAAAACATTTTTTTTAAATGTATCTTTTGCTGTGACATTTTCTACAGACTATGTCTTTAGTTTCGTGAGCCTTTGCCAATGCTTTGCCAATGCTGTTTGAGGTTAAAGTTGCAATAAAATGAAATATTTTTTGCAATATATTTTTTTCATATTGTGATGTACAGCCAAGTGCAAGTAGGGCAGGAACTTGGTTTTGTCCATTGGTTGTTGATTGAATGGACGCAGATCTCAATGTGAGCTTGCTGCGAAATGTTAGATTGGGGAGGGGTTTAAGCAGGCAAAAAGATTGGAGAAATCCGGCATACGTCACCAAAGAGAAATCTGTTGTTTCACCAGAATATTGAGCAACAGTTTATTTGAAATGTTGTTTTTTTTAACGCCATTTCAAAGCAACTACATAAAAAACCCAGATTGTTTTAGCTAAATCGCCCATCCCCGGTCACAGCAGATTTATGATGCAGTGTTTTGTTTGTTATGTGTTTGTTATTTTGATAAATGAGGATATTAGACTGAAGTGTAGTCTGAATGATTTTTATCTCCTGCTCTTCATGAACACATGTTCCACACAACATAAGGTGTGCATTGTGTGTTATACTGTACATGTCGTGCCACTTTGTCTCCTTTGAGGACCTTTCTTAGAAAGTCAGAAAGCACAGCTGCCTGGCATCTGCCACTCCCTGCACATATGCTGCTTTGTTTCTAATGTCTTACCTAGATGTTCTTTTATCTCTGTCTTTCTGCTTCCCTCACTTTACTGTGGCGGCAGTAAGCAGCTGATGAATATCTCTCAGGTCAGTAATGCTTTGTGGTATTTTGGAACGTGTGGTCGTGCAGGCGATGATTGCAAGGTAATTCACCTGTGTGGGACACTGGATCTGCACCGTTCCATGATGGATCACCTCTGAGGATGGGGCGATTAGATAGAGCGAGAGAGAGAGAGAGAGAGAGAGAGAGAGAGAGAGAGAGGGAGGGGAAAGGAGGGGTCCTGCTGGTAGCAGTATATCACAGTCAGGATAATAGAATTCTGCCGAGTTGACAGATCCGCGCTCACCTAATATCCTACCTGCAGCCTGCATAGATCAGGACTTCAGCCCAGATCACATGAGAACACTTCTAATCCGCATGGCGACAACACTTTGCCTCTCATGGGTCAATGGCTCTGCTGTGGATTGAATCTGAGGTTGAGGATGATTAATAGCAAAGTCCTTTTAGGCAAGTCATGCCACTCGGCCGCCATCTTGGCAACGCCTCCGGGCAGCTATTTCGGACTAACAAGACCAGGTTCCTATCTAAATGAATGGGCAGAGAGTCAGAACTGCATTTTCACTGGTCACCGGGACATAAAAACTGCATGTATAGAAACAGCAGTAAAATATGAAAAAAATCGCTGAAAAACTTTGATGACTTTGCCCCAAAATAAGGTTTAAAACGCCTTTTTCCCCACAGGTTATACTTCACTACGCATGCGCAATGGTTCTCTCCCTCTCTGACGTGCGCGCGCGGCACGGTTTGAAACACAGTATGTGTGAGCTCTCGCTCGCTCGCTCTAGATTCTGGGAGATTTGAACTAATTTGCGGGCATTAGGGAGCCGCTATCAATATGCGGTAGGCACTTGGGATGTCTGATATTTACACAGCGCATATAAAATCTGCCGCCTTTTCAAACAGTAACGTATTTTCCACTGTCGCAAACCTCAACTGTGCGCATGCGTCAGTGGAACCAGACGATAGGCTTAAATGTTTCCTGGCTTGACTGTTAAAAGCAGACGATTGGCTTTCCAGTGGGAGGGGCGGGACATGTGCATACAACCGCCATCTTTGGCGTTACGGGTTTTCCCTATATAGTTGTATTGAGGATTGAGTAAGTGGCATGTCTCTATATAAATTGTCTCTGTTAATAGTCAGTAACAGGCCTAATGAATACAAACTCCACCCGCATGACTGCTGTTGCTCCAGCGGCTGCCTTCATATTCATTTAATGTACTCATGACTTCCATCTTGATAATGGCTAATCTGTCTAATCTACTCTGTTTCACAGATTACCCAGTTGCCCGTTTGATTAAACGAAACTGATGTTTTGAATGTGTGCGGCAAAGCTTTCAAGCAGTCCGCACGACTTGAGACACTTCAAGCGGTTTGCTTTTGCCGTTGAGTGTGTAAAGTATGGGATTGAATTTGTTTACTCTGCTGTAGATTGATTTTTTTCGAATGCATTGAAGATTCTCAGTGCAGTTCACTCACAGTACTTTTTCAGGTAATCATCACCACAGGGCTGTTACAATGTACGGCATCCATTTTTGATTGTGTTGCATTTGCAATTTTCCCTCCCATTACCTTCCCAGGTATTTTGCGGTTTAGCAAGTGGCATCGCCTTGCCTACCCGTCTAATGAGTAAAATAAGAATATTGCTTCCACAATCTGCACCCATAACATGCCTGCCTTGAGTTTGTTGTTTATCTGTCATTTTGACGCGCTCATGTGATTTGGTAAGGCTCACACTGTTCAATAAATACCCATGACCAGTAAAGAACAATGGGGGGTTGATGGGAAGAATGTGCATGCGTGTGTGTGTGTGTGTGCTCTCTGGTCACAGGCTGTTGCGCAGTGTATATATACCCCTGGGGCAAAGGATGTGTGTAGAAATGAGATTTGGACCCCATTATTGGATAGAAGTTGTTTTATTAAGGAGACCATGGAAACGAAGAGCTTCTTAAATGCACCAAAAATTGAGGCGAGTGCACAGGGAGGCTGTATATCATGCTGGCAATTACACATCAGTGCTACGCCGCGTAATAAAAGTGATTTTATGCAGACAGAGAGCATGAATAAGAGATGCTTATGGTGAAGAGGATATAAGGATGAAAATCACCACTGTTCTGTCTCAACTCTGACCTCACTGTCTGGACGGCTCGACAATCTATTCAAGTGGTGCTGGTTTTTGTAATAAACCTCTTGCAGAACCGACCCGCATTTGTGCCGGCCCATTGGCAAGATATTTATAGGCTATATAATATGAACTGGAAAAAGGCTGGAGCTGCTCTGAAATGCCCAACACCCTTTGATTGGAAAATAGGCAAGAGAGAACACGAGAAAGCCCTCCATGGGATATAATCATTGACCGCTCTACATGTTAACATTTTACGCTTAAAACTGAGATTTCATGTTATGATTTGTTCCCTGTTTATGAGGTTCTACCATCTTCCCATAATGGGATTTTACCGTAATCCTTCCGTAATCTCGCTAGATTACTCTGATCTCCAGATTATCTGCTCAGGAACTGAATGGAAAAGGCAGTTCTGTGGTTTAGTATTAGTGTAATCTTAGTATAATTGGCTTCTAATTCGAAATCCATTGAAACGAATGAGTGAATAAAGGTGTTTTATGTCTAGCTGAGATTGCTCTGCCTTGAATGAGGCGGGAACTGTTGCTCAGAATATTTCTTGCTTCTGTTCTCTGAATGAGAAAGGGAGTGCCAGAATGGTGAAGAGAACAAAGAAACAAGTGCTGGCTTCATGTTTTCACACAAGAAAATGCCGAAAAAAAAGGTAGGACGGTGCTCATAGTATTTCTAAAATGTGTTATAGTATGGGCAACTTTCATAAATGACATGTTAGCCTTTTTTGTTTTTAACAAGCACAATATACAGTAGGGCTTTCCACAACACATAGATCCAAAGCAACTTGAATGTACAATGATTGTAACAAAAGTGTTCAACAAGGTTTGTAACCAAACCTTGTAAGCAAGTTTAACAAACCTTTTTGTGGCCAATTTATAAAACTTAGAGTGAAAGCACACCCTTTCATCAGTACAATCATAACATAATACATTTAAACATTTAAGAATTTCCTCTTCAACTGTTAAAAAGGCAATAATACCATGTTTCTTTACCATGATATACTGTACCAACTGTTAGTACTACATTCAATCCCAAAATTCCATGACCTATAAATATGTTAATTGTACAACACCATAGTATTACCTTCCGATACCATTTAGAAAAGGTAGATATATTCAGATATAATAAGAGCAGTACATGAGACTGAGAGGATGCTTGGGTACCTGCGTCGCTTCCACCTACCTGCCTGAACCTCTGTTACCGTGACAACAGGAAAACCAGGGTCATTCCGACGGCACCACACCAATCAACCCTGTCAGGCAATGACAAAATGTGTAGACTGCATTCAGGACTCCAATGAACTGTATCAAGGGAGGGATGTTTTCACACGATGGATGATATGAACAGAAGTGTTACTATGTAACTGTGTAAGTTGGCACTGACCAGATTTTTTCCCGTAGTGGCCACATAGTGATGAATGGACGACTGTTTGTTTTATAATCCCTTTTGTATTGACCCTGCATGTTCCATCTCTCTCAAATTGTCTATTTTTGTTTGTTCTAGTATTCTATTGAGCATGGAATAGGATGGCCATGCAGGTATATGGGCTAAAGTTTAAGACACTCCACTGTTTGCCTGAGGGCTCATGGCTCGGTAAACAAAATTGTAAATTCAGCTGAAGCTTGAGGCTGTTTGGAAACTTTTGTAGTAAATGGGCACAGTTGGGATTTAAATTGAGACTGTTATGACAGTGTTGTCCAATTGAACTGCCCCACAAAATGTATTCAGTGGTAAAGACCTCTAAATTTAGCTTTTACCTGTGTAGGCATTATAATGTTGTATACATACGCACACAAATCTGTCACATAGCCTTGGGGCAGACATATTTTGTGCAATTTAAAGCAATAATTTACCTAAAAATTATTGTTTTACCTGAAATTTTGGTATGGTTTCTCTTAAACGTTATGTTGTTCCAAACCCGTATGACTGACTTTCTAAAGGTGATGTTTGAGGAGATTAATGGGACGCAGTGATGTTTTAGTATTTTCTATATGCTATTATAGCTTTTATTCATAGTTTGAAGTATCTTTTTATTTTAAGCAATGTTGTTATGTGCATTCGTCATTTTTATTAGTCATATGCCGAAGCAACATTTCTAATTTCTATTTAGTTTAAGTAAAGTAATACTGAAACACTTTACAGTAAGCTCTCATTAGTTAACGCTAGTTAATGCATTATCTGACATTAACTAACAATTGGCAATACATTTGTGACAATATTTTTTTCATCTTTTTAGCTTCTTTTCCACTTTTGGGGCAAACAGTTCTATGAAGGAATAGTTCCAGTTATATTTCCACTTGAGCTTGGTACGGCACAATTATAAACCATTTTCGTCCTGCAATTCTCGTCCCCAGGATTTGTAACTTGTCTGTTGCCTGGCATCCAGTTTCGATTCAGTTGCAAAGCTATTTTATTAATAAAAGTCGTGAGTCAGCATTTATATGTTTCTGTGTTCCTGAATGTTTCTGTGTAAGCAGCGTGATCTCAGAGTGACGGATATGTGTGTGTGCTTCAATGTGTGTGTGCGCGCATTAATATAGAACAGTGATTAAACTGACTTGTGTACTACCTGTATTTTAAATGGTTTTATTGCACACCTTCCAGCCAATGAGTTTCGAGTATTCAGACAGACCATGGTATAAATAATATTTACAACAACATACAGCTTTTAACTATTTAACAGGGGGCGCTGCAAAGTTATTATCACTTTACTTCATATACACTTGCTTGTCATTTTAAAGCTTAGAAGCTTGGCTTTATAAGGAATATTAGGAAAATGACCAACTCTTAAAAGGTGTTTTTCAATTTTCCGAAATATTGGAGATGCTCAATTTTCATAGCGTGAAAAAATTACTCTACTTGAAAATGTAATCTGTAAAAGCATCATAAATAACAGATTGTCTTGCGTCATATATTGTTAAAAAAGGTCTCAACTAAAGGCTTTTATTTGTTTTAGTTAGAGACCACAACCAAGTTTTTGTATGAAAAATTGCTGCCGGCGCACATGTAAACAGTATACACACTTTTACAAAGGTTACAAAGGTTTGGCGCCGCATTTTTGATTATAACTTTGCAAAAAATTAGTTAACCATAGTGGATCACATTTCTTTATTTAGATCTTGATCCAAATGAGCCCTTACACGACATAACACGATATATAGGCTAGATTGTGAGAAAATCCCCACGTAAAAACATAATATGCTGCTTGGCCAAAGCTATTAGCTAAAGCTTTTTTCTTCAAATGTTTTAATTTTTCAATTAAATGAGACCATGAACTTAATGCCACCTTATGGTAAGTTATAAGCCCTTACTTTTAAGTTCAGGGTGTAATAAGGTTAATATTAATAATGTAAATGCTGAAATGAACATTAAAGAATACGTGCTAATAAGTATTTTTCATTGTTAGATCATTAATTAATTAGTTAACTATTGTAGTTCACTAATGCTAACAAATGGAAACTTTTTGTAAAAGTGTTACCAATAATATTTATATTTTATTTTATTTCAGATTTATTTTAATTAAATAAAATGTTTTAGTTTTAGTTAATGATAATAAACCTGATGGGACATGGGCTGTCAAGTAAAAAAAAAGGACAAAAAGCACTAATGTACCTTGAAAGTGGTCCATACTACTTGAAATCATACAAAGTCTTACTAAAAGTTCTGAAGTCATACGATAGCTTTGTTTGACAAACAGTCAGAGAGCTGTGAGACGAGTTCATGCCACATCAATATTTTTATAATATAATTTTATTTGAAAGCATCAGCCAAAGCACTTTCAATCAATACTCAAGTCATGTGAAAGGACTAAACAAATGAATGGATCTATCTGAGCATGCTGCGTTTGTTCTCAGTAATGCTGAGGCAAGCAGCTGGCACAGACTCAAGCCAGTCTGACACGTTTAGGTCGTATGGGGCTTTCAATAGCCCGTCCAGTTTAATTTATAGCATGTTGCTTGGCATGTATTTAGAGTGATATTACAGCTCCTCCCGTTTATCTCTGAAATGTGCCTCGTTCACGGCCGCTCTCTCTGCAGATTTCCCTCTATAACCCGGGAACGGGGAATAAATCACTCTCGGGAAAGCAGTGAAATCAATTTATTGCTTGCGGAATAAAGCTCATCTTTTGTTTTTGCGAGTGCAGGGAGGACAGGTACGAAAGCTCGACTAGTAATTACACGTTTATTATGTTTTAATCATGTGTCTGTCTGGGGTTTCATTGCTATCGGTTGATCCCTGATGGACACATGCCAGGTTGGACGGATTGTATGTGTGTATATGTGATTGTGTTTGTAAAGCTAGAGTGCAGTCTTATCACAGTCTTTACCACTCCAGCACATCTGCAGTGCATGCTGTGGCCAAGCGTTTAGTTGCTAGTCAATTTTGGAACTAATTCAAGAGAAATAAGCATTTTTATAATACTTTATGTTCATTATTGTCGTTATTATTTTTGATTAACCACTTAAACGAAGTATTGAATAATACAAAGCGTTTTTAATATGTGATGCCTGATGTATTATAGGATGCCCTCAGTTGGCTGTTTTTACTACCACTGACAGTACAGGGGCATTTCTGTGCCGTGATCATATCTCCCAAAGGAAATCAGTGGAAGTCCACCATAGACATTTACATCTTTACATGAAATTCTAGTAGCGACACAGAGGGCAAGCCAATGAATCATGTTTTATTGAATATACTCTAGCTCACTGACTGTCAATGAATGCTCAGTGAATAACAAATGTCAGGAAAAGAGTTCAGCTCTTCAATAATCAGTTACTCTAGATATCACACTGACTTCACAATAAAAAGTAGTATGGAAGTGCTACTAATATCCTGTGCTCATTGAACTCCATTCAGGAAACTCAAACAGAACAACATTGGGAATGATTTACACACAATTTAATACTGTTTTTGTTTCATGAGTCATCAGAAAGACTTTTTAGTATTTTTTTTTTTACAGGTCCATCCATCCATCCATCCATCCATCCACCCACCCACAAACCCACCCACCCGTCCGTCCGTCCATCCATCCATCCATCCATCCATCCATCCATCCACCCACCCACAAACCCACCCACCCGTCCGTCCGTCCGTCCGTCCGTCCATCCATCCATCCATCCATCCACCCACCCGATGAATAATGGTATTGAATCAAGCCTGCACCTGCCTGAACTATTTGAATTAGCACATTGTTATTCAGATAGCAAATGTGATTTCTTTACACCCTATTGGTCTAATAACAGGCTTCTGTTCTCAAGTGTGGCGGCTGTATATTAGAAACAGGGAGATAGTGCACATATTCCTGCTTCATTTGCTTTATATTTTCACCGCTTTTTCTAATCACTGGGACACACAATCTTATGGTCTAAATTCTGTATTGTGCTTGGCTTCTCAAATTAACAACAGATAGGAAGCCAACTTATCCATTACAAAGGCACATATATTTTAGATATATCATATACATAAACCCAACATGGAAATGCTTTTTCTGAATTTGACAGTCAGCTGTGAAATGCGCATATAATATGTTTTACTTTCATAATAATTGCAATTGTTCTTCACCTCTAAACAACAATTTACTTGCCAAGCAAAGTGGAGTATTTCCATTATCATGAGTGCTTTGTTTTGACAGCTTGTTTGTGGGTTTTTATATGTATTTTAAAAATTACTTACTGCCCTTACTGACAGAGGTATTCAAGTAAATGCTGTAAAACCCACAGCCAAATCAGGCATTATTTTCAGAAACCATGGATATATGCAGAGTAAAGTGTGTCAGTCCTTTGCAGGAATGTTTCTTTTTGTGGTATTCAGTGCAACATAAGGGAAATTAAGAGTAATGAATAATGCAGGAGATGGTAGCACTCAGTTGAGCCTTCGAATGATGCTGTGTGTTTAGTGTCTTGTAAGGCAGATGCAGCATGTAGATTTATGTGTATTTGTTGATTCAATCAAGCTATTGTTTTGAAAATCCTGAGAGACCCTGGGCCTATTTTTTTTCAAAGAATTGTTCTCTGACAAATAACAATAGCAAAATAATACTATCCCACTATGGATTCCTCATGATTGTTCTTTCCATCTGTGTTCAGGGCAGTCAGAGCTGACAAAAGTGACTTCTTAATTACCTTTTTGTATTCAAGTTTTGACAAAAACGATTGCTGCATGTTACGCTTTTGAATAAAGGAAAACAAGTCGCCTACAACTGAAAAGCATTGGGGAAGTTAATCGGTTCAATTCTGATGAATTAGTTCAAAAATTTGATTCAGTCATGGCTAAAAAATGTATTTGATTAAGTGTGACTCTTGATGTAGTGGCAGGAAGTAAATTTGAAGTAAAAACACAAACAATCAAACACACACACACACACACACACACACACACACACACACACACACACACACACACACACACACACACACACACACACACACTTGGCAAGAATCAGATGCAATAATTGTCTTGACAAAAAAACAAAAACACTTTTGGCCTAGGAAGGTTGGTTTTACACAAATAGCAAAGTCAATGCATTCTGAGGTTAAAGAATTATTGTTAATGAAACCCAAAACCTAGTATATCTCAAACCTAAAGATGAAAATTGGGAATCACGGGCCAAAGTGTCTATCCGTGTCACTTTACTTTATAGTGATGTCCATGAACTTCTAACATCTTGCAAGTCAAACATCCTTTGACAGGCCAATGTTTTGAAGTGTGCCAAAAGGGCAGACAAGGCCAGCCATCGATCCTGTGGTAATTGCTCAGAGCTTGGTCTCTTCCCAGAATGCCTCTTACAACCCCAGCATGACTCAATCCTTCCTTTCTTAAGCTGTTTTCTGGAGAAGGGTGAAAACAATCATGTGCCAAAGAACAAACGTGTGTTTATTCATATATGGAGAAGAACACTAGTAGCAAAACTCACTTTGATATGCAGAAACACTCATTGCATGAAACAGCTCAAGGGATATTGACTTTCTAGTGAGTGTTAGCTATTTCGGTGAAGAGACTTTTTGGAATGCTGGGATTGCAAAAGATGCTCTATAGAAGAGGGTGACATTATCATCATCCTTTTTGACATTTAAGTGCTACTCATTTTCTTATTAAGGTCAATGACATGACCCATTTTCAGTTCTTACACACACTGACTTGAATAAATCTCTTTTATGATATTTATTTATTTATTTATTTTACATTTTTTCAGAAAATATTTTTCTGTATAAATGTATACATTTTTACATTATAAAAAAAAAAAAAAAAAAAAAAAAGTAAAACAAAAAATCAAAACACAAAACATAGAAGCAAAACAAAAACAAAAAGCAACTCCCCAAAAACGTTTATGAAAATGTCATTCAAGTTATTTGTAAAAATACTGTTTACATTAAAAAAAATATTCAAAAACTAATGATTCAAGTTATGTTTGTGTATTCAAGTTGGAAGTAAATTATTATTACTTTTTGCTTGGTGGTTACATCACATGGTATTTTTAAACATTTAAAAATTTGTTGAAAATGGTATGATGCATGATACTAACATGAAAATGCAAATATAGTTTTAAAATAGATTTTTAAAAGATTAAATTCTTTATCTTTGACACTCATGTGTCACTGACCCATTAATCACTGTGCCATTTCTAATGAAATAATGTGGCAAATCTGTCTGTACTGGTTTACTCTTCTTCTTCTTCTTCTTCTTCTTCTTCTTTTTTTTTTTTTTTACTTTTTACTACATTACTTGAATTGTTTATTTTACTGTATTGTCATGTATTTGTTTTGTATCGCTCAGCTGAGTGCATCTTTTCCCTTAGTTTTATGTATTTTGTATTTTGTTAGTCACTATAATTGTGGCTTGTATGTAGAACTGCTGGGTTGAAAACATTTAAATAATGTTAATGGTGACTATATATATCAAATATTGAAAACTACCAACAGAACAAACCGTAGGCTATGTGTGACCCACTGAAAATTGATCTACACCACGCATCAGAAAGTTGTGATGCACTTAGTGCTGGTAGTGGGTCACATGAATGCTTTGTCGGGTTATTTGTGTGGACTATTGTTTAGCCTCGCATTCAGCTCATAACTAACTAAAACATGCTGAGAAAGGTCACCATTGCAAGAGGTGAATCGGCATGCATGGGATTTCAACTCTTTGCTCAAAATATACAGATTGATAAAATTAATTCATATTCCTTATGTGTCAATTGATTACTTTTTCTATCTGGATATCTGATAAGATGTGTTTGTTTGACAGATTTGAGGACCAAGAATGCAGCCCTGAGGACTACCAGAACACACACTCTGGGATCTACTGGCTGGAAATTACAAACTTCTGAATGGATGTTTTCACGTGCAGAGAGGATGCTGGTCTTTTCATCCTGCTGACGTGGTCTTTGTGAATTAGGGTGTATCTCCGTTCCTCTTCATTTTCCATCTCCAGTTCTTCCAGAAAGGCCCACTTCAGCCTGAGAGAAGATGTGACCCAGGCAAAGGAATAATCTGGGTGCCTGTAGCCCCCTCCCTTTCTTCCACACGTTTGGCTCGTAGCTCTTTTCTCGCTGTCTTTCTCTCTCTCACTCCGTCTCTCTTGGAGATATTACCGCTCTCACCGGGGATGGATGTACCGCCTGAAACCAGCAAGCATGTAAAGAAGTCCACAAGTCAAAAGCTGGAGGATCAGAAAAAGGTAAGACGCGTGGTTCATTCCTACCACTTCCGCAGGGCTAAAAGTTTAAGACCATCAGCAGAGCAGAATGGATGAGATGCTGTGCTCAAAGCGGCTGTTGGTGGTTTTTGTATATCCTGTTGTTTATTTATAAGCAGATTTTTAGGTAGTTCTACAGGGGTGTAGGATGACCTGAAAATAGGAAGAAACACAATTATAACACAATTATGATCAGCTTTGCTCATGAATATTAATTATGTTCAGTAGGCCAAAAAGTCCTACCTAATTTGACTAAAATTGCAGATTTATGTACCTAAAAAAAAATATTTTTCAAGTAAATTATTATTTTCCAGATAAGGAACAGTGTACTAAAATAGATATATAATAACTAGTTTTATTATATAACATAATATATTAATATATATATTATTATTTTTATTTTATATACTGCTACTTCTACTACTAATATAGGCATTATTTTTGTAAAATTATGAGTTAATTTTTTTTTTAAATCTACATAATTATGGGGAATTTCATATAATATTATTCAATATTAATTATAAAATATGAATAAATAATTACATATTTTGTCTTATTATATTTTTATTAGTATATTGTAACACACACACACACACACACACACACACACACACACACACACACACACACACACACACACATATTATATATATATATATATATATATATATATATATATATATATATATATATATATATATATATATATGGCTTGTTTATTTAGAAAAATATGACAATCAACATAAGCATGATGGAGAGATAAAATAAAATATTAATACATTATTCAATTTCATTTTACACTCGTATTATTGGGACTTTGGCATTTTTTATTTACAAAAAAGTTGACAATCAACTTAAGCATTGGAGAGGGGATGAAAGTTTGGTGGAAGGTACTATAATAATTTTTATATGGAATTTACTGGTGTTTGCACTGGTTAGCAGAACTGAAACACTTCATTGAGATTTGGAGAGGCACTGGGAAATTGTTTAATGCCTCAGGTCTGCTCTACATTCTACATCTAGGACACTGTCCTTCTGTCGCTCACACTGCAGGTTAGAGCGAAGCTCCTGCTCTTAAGTGTGATTAGTTTTTAACACTTCGCCTTTGGACATGAGAGAAGTGTGTGCGCTGTTTGAACTGGATGGAGTCCCGCTGACCTGATTCTGGCTAATGAGGTACCTATGATAAGCCATCCTCTGCCAGAGAGTCCCTAACCTGCAGAGGACATCCAGTAATCTATCAGGCCTGACACCTGCAGCTTCATTAGGAGCTGATGAAGTTAGGAACCAGACTTTATTGATGTTTTATATCTGTTTTAGACCCAACATCTACTGGGAGGTCCCATATTAGCTCTTGATACAAGCGGCAGAGCAGGGGCAAAGAAAGATGGATGCTTATGTGTGTTGCAGGTGCAAGCTTCTGCTTACCTTCAGGGAAACTGTTTATTTATATCACAATTACAGTCAGTTTTATTCAACTTATTTCAAATACAGTTTCAAAGACTTTAAAGTAATTGTGTAAGTTCTTGGAATTGTTTATCGTGGCAGATAATTGGACAGCCCATTCTCATTAAGAAAACATCACTTAGATTTGACGTTGATTTTGTTATATACAGCACAAGAGCAAAATACTGTGCAAGTAGACAAATTGCAACATGCACAAGTTTGAAAAGAAATCAGCATGACTTAATAAAATAAGGGATAAGAGTTGTTTTGTGTAAATCTAACCAGTTACAGTTATAGTTAGTTTCACATTCAGAAAATGTTTCAAGTTACTAGAATTACTTACTTCTGCTAATGGAGCAGAGGTAAGTAAGGGGGGACAGTGACCGAGTTGGCCGGGCCCTCTCGTGCTGCCGACGCTGCTGGCCTGATTGGGGAAGTGACAGTTCCATAAACGGTCCCGAGCGTCCTTCACGCTGGCCCCGAGCCATCGGGCAGTCATAATCATCAAGCCCTTACAATATTAACCTGGACACAACCGGTCTCAATAGACATATACAATTCCAAAAAAGCATCAGTATACAACAAAAGTGGCAAAACAAGACATAAACTTGACAATACACGTTAGAAATTAGCATAAATATACAACTTTATATACAAATTAGAAAACAAATGTAATGTTAATACTGATCAAAGAAATCCTAACTGCATATATATATATATATATATATATATATATATATATATATATATATATATATATATATCGCATAACAATATGTTGATATAGTGACCGTTCGTCCTTCGTTTGTTTTAGTTGTGATTTAGACCCAGAGACCTGGCTCTCACAAAACACTGACGTAAGTTGAAGAACAGAGGATACTGAAGACGTTGCTTTTTTCCTTCCATTTTCTCATTGAAGTGAATAAAAGCTTTGTGCGGACAGACGGCTTTGATCATCAGTTGCGGAGTACCCAGTGTCCTCCTCATTCATCATAATCATACACTCTCACGCTAATGGAGAGAAGCAGGTAAAAAATGAAATGTAAATATTGAGAGCTTGCTTGAATTAGACGGTTGGAGTTCTGATTAAGAAGTGTCCTCTACAGCTTTCTACTGTTCATTTGAATTCGAGATCAAGATGGCCAAAGGTGTTTGCTCTCGAAACAGGGAAACACTACATGCTAATGGACAGGAAGTGCTGTTGAATATTCATGAAAGAGACTGACCGTCAAGTGTGGTTCTAGAGGTTTAGCGACAGTTTGAAGAGATGTCCATGAGGAGAAAATGGGAGAATACAGGCATTTTGTTTTTGAAAGACTTGCAGGGTCATACCAGAGATGTTTGACTAGAGAAACTTGAGTTCTTGAAGCAGTATTGAGATGGACGGCTCTGATTTAGGTGGTTTCTCACCCAGACATGATTGTTGTCAGCCGACAGTACTTATGTATTTCGAAAGTACTTGAGAATATGGTTTTAGCATTGGATTGATAAGGATTTGTAAGTATTTTGGGCTACACACAGTTGCTATCAGTTAAAACATATTATCTGGTCAAATGCTTCAATTTTAGTTACTTCAGTTACAAAATCTGTGCTGTTGTTTAGTGGATGTCATAGCAACGTGATGTGACCCATGTGACTTTATTTTTCTTTCATTGGGTACAAGAGGAAACATTTTGAAGAATGTTGATGCTGCTCTTTTTCCATATAATGTGAACATTGTGAACAATGTGAACATTGAGAGAGAACATCTACTTTTATGTACCGTGAAAAAAAAAGATTAATTAAAACATCACAGAACTTGCGTTTGTGGGAAGTACAAGACTTGCAGCTTTGTCATTTGCTCTGCAAGTGCAAAATATTTTCATTATAAAAGCACAAGTGAATTGACCCAGTCAGTTATCTCTAGTATCAGTGGGGAAAGCATGTGCAGCTATAGTAACGCACGACATATGTCTCATGAATAATTTATGCAGCAAATTTTAGCGCTAATGTCAGCATCAAAGAGATCCTTCTCACTGGCTTTCCTTACATCTTCATATGAGAAACCATCTCCAGTGAGCTAACTGCTTCTGACTGTGTCATCATTACTGATTTTTCATGACGCTCCATCTTGTCATTGTGCATGAGTAATGTTCTCTAGACTGTGTGATATCAGTTACATCTGGGCGATATATTAAATAGTTCTGGAGATTTAAAACTAAACAATGATTTAAGTAATGATAACAATTAATATAAAGACGGTTTAAGTTATATTACTCAGTTTTATCTGCTTTTGTTTTAGGGCTTGCACCATTTTGAACAATACAATGTCACTGATTCTGAATGCGCCCCTGCATTAATTAACTAAAACACCCCATTGCTTTGCATATCTGCACAATCTGCTCATGTGCAGAACACTAACCACATTTGACCAGATGCATATTCCCCTTTTAAATTGGACCGAAGGGAAACCAAGTTTCTCATTTTCCTTCTGCCTCCAGCAACCTCCAGCAGTACAGCCGGGCTGAATGGAGGAAACTGCTGCGTTTGGCAGCTCGGCGGGGCTGTGTTCCCAGCAGAGTGCCCAACTGTACAGAATGCAGCGAGCTTCATTATAAACGGCTGGATAAATGCACAATCACTTAAACACAGCATAGTGGCTCTTATAGGGGTTATTGTGTCTCCTGCTCCTATTATTAAAAACCGTATGCGGTCCTGCCGCCTACTCTACTCTTATCAGCCCTTTCAGGGCACTAATTCTTGTGGCCCCTTTTGGGACGCGCCGACTACAATGAGCGATTTATATTACATTATGTATAGAGTCTGAGGGAGTGTGAGAATATGATATGGTTAATTGCTCCCATTTATCTTGTCTGGAGAAAGGTAGATTCTCTAGCATAGCCCACCTTCCAGCTGCCCGTTCCTGTGCATGCTGGGAAGATCTGATAGGTGGATATTTCTGCATATTTGAGCTTAGAGGCAGTGGTCCACATTCTGTCTCGGCACACACCTGCTGCCCATTAGTTCAACTTGGCAGGGAGTTGCACGCAATTATCAAGGCCTCCCTGAGCTCTGCGGCCAATCCGAAGGAGCTGTGGATTTGCTGACACTTGTCTGACAAATGCCTGCTGTGCGTCGCCATTACCTAGCACTGTCATTGGCTGTGTTCAGAAGAGCATGTCACCATACTGCTCATGAAGTTTTTTTTATATACACTATTTATATTGCATGTTATGCGGATTTTCTCCATGCCTGGTATATTTGCCAAAATGTGCATGATTCACCAGAGCAGGCAGCGAGGAATAGTTTCCGATGATGCAATGTGCTTGACATGACCTTCCTTTTTCATTACAATATATGAAGTCAAAGCAACATCGACTGCAATATCTTTTTCTTGATTCGTTATTTATCATACTAACAACCACATTTTTTTTAAACTCAAAATTGGATTCAAAATGTAAAATATTGATGATAACTGTATACCACTGGCTCTTTAAAAAGTCTACTAAAAGTCTACTAAGGATTCATGATATATTAGTACCTTACTGGTTTCAGCCAATATTGGTATTTAATTGTTCATGCTTGTTTCAACTAGATCTCCATATGAATATATATATATATATATATATATATATATCAGTGACGGCCCGTGCATTTCACACCTAGGCCTTCAGTGATGTCCCACCTGAATTAATAACTTTTAATAGTGTAGCAGCGCACAGACTCTCTATAATTGTTGTGAAATTGCTGTTTTTATTTTGCACCGGCAGTTATTGGGTTAATGCGGTGAGTTCGGAAAAGGCCGTGTTGAGAGAAACGAAACTACAGATTTTTAAAAAAAAAATCCATTTACACAAAATCCATTATTTCTTTCCTCAAGAAGAGTTCAATTACTCTGTTGTTCAGGTTATCGGTGCGTTTCAGTTCCCACAACAAGTTTTTTCTATCGAGGCTAATGCTGAAAGTCGAGTCCCGTCATATTTCTGGCATAAAGTTACGTTTTAATTCGCTTTAGGGCTGAGGATGTCCGATCGACAGAAGCAGTGGACACAGGGACAGTCACCGCAAAACATGAAGATGTGTACCTCACCCATTCTCTCACACAGATTTTTTAAGGAAATCAATGAGATCAGCGGGGCTTTTGCCTTCAAAACCAATCGTGGCATACATTAGTCAGTTCTGTTTTTACCCGGACAGATCGAATAGAGTTCCGTGACTCTGCGTTAAGCTCAGGATGAATAAGGATTTTTTTTCCGGTAGGTTTGAACCTGCTGGGGGTCGAGGAGGGAAAGAAATATTCATTTGTGGGTTGAAAAATGTATTAAATCTACAGGAATATATTTTAGTTTACGCAGTTCGCTACAGATGCGGTTTGCTAGCTCTGACTACCAGTAATAGTACGCGCTCTGAACATCCAATCAAAGGACGTGAAAATACCGACGTTATTGTACGCTTAAGATTGTATTGATCTTGGGGAAACAAGCATGAACAGTATATAAACGACTTTATTTTATACAACTGTGGCCATTTTACAATATTACAGTTTTTTTCTGTATTTTTTATCAAATAAATGCAGGATTGATGAGCATTAGAGCATAATGATTTTAAGTCATCCTGTGACCCCCTCTGTCTGTCTAGTACCCCTGTTTAAAAACCAATGCCCTATATTTTTTCAAATTATACTTGTGTAAAATGGTAGGTAGTATACTATGTATTGTACACTGCAGTAAGCAGTATGCCAGCATTCCATTTCAGATGACCTCTGATTGGCATCCAATCACTGCAGAGGTCAGAGTGTCTATGAGACCACGGCTGTGATGCTGCTGTACCCGCATCGTTGGCAAATGTATGCTCTTAGCATTAATAAACTGGGTCTTTAGTAGATGTTGAATGAATAATTGAAGAGTCTAGTTTTAGTGTTTCACAGTCATAAAAATACAGTGCTTCTCGTAACATTGCCGTAACCACTCTTGAAACAGGATATTGTTTTCCTTTGTAACAACTCTAAAAACTATTTCACCAGCCCTATTACACAGCTTGTCGCTTTTAATTTGCTTCTAGTCTTTTTAACAAGCCTGTTTTTCTTTAAAGGTTAGCATGTAACTTTGAATCTTTCCTTTATATTCAGTTTTATTCAGCTATAAACCTGTTTCCTGCTTCACTGCATGACAAACGTGTTTTATCTTGGGTTAAATAGTGATTTGGTGCTGTGCAACGTGAAGGACCTGTAGTCAGAGGCAGGTGTGTGATGGGTTTTGGGTGTTTAATCTTCTTATCGTGAGCTGGCACACGGTCTAAAGGGCGGCGTAGAAGCAATGAACTCACTTGACCTCGGGCAACTGCTGCTGGCAAGAGCAACACTCCCCTATGTCGTGGCGCTAGCATGCTAATTCAAAAGAAGCCCCCTTTGCCACATTCCCCCCTGTTATGCAAGTCTGTTGCTTGTCTGGGCCGCTGGGGATTAGCTGGTCACACAAGTGCCATTGGCACCATGCCGAAGAGTCGGACTGTCTGGGTGTCACAATATGACTGAATCACCATAAAAATGTAACCCGCCGCTTACAGGAAATTGTGAGAGGAGAAAGAAAACATTGGCCATTTTTCAACAAGAAAGAATCTGTCACTCAGTGTTGACTTTCAAAAGAAACATCACTGTTGCACACACACGTCAGTTTGCTGTTGTCAACATTTGTCACTCTGTCTCACTCTCTGTCTGTCTGTCTCTCTCCTTCAGATTTCTTAACCTTGGCAGTTGTTTGAGTGTTGAAAAGAAATAAGGTGTCAGCTTCTTTTTAGGACATCAGTTGGCACATTTGATGTTTGTCTTAAGTTATTATTTAACAGTTTTAAGGTGTATGACAATTTATATCTATATATTATATTCTTAATTATTTTGTTTGTGTTTAACAATAGTTAGACCTCCTAGAAATAATGTGGTGTCCCTTGATCATTTGGCTCTAATTTATCAGTTTTAATGTATTTAATTTATAGAGGTAGGGATGCAACAATATGGTGATTTTTCTTAGGCTCTATATTCCATTCTATTCTATTCTATTATTTCAAATTATTTTATTTGTGTTTAACAATAGGTAGACCAGACATAATAGACTAGAAATAATGTGGGGTCCCATGATTATTTGGCTATAATTTATCATCTTAGATTGATTGGCCTGTTTTATTCTCTGTACCAAAAGGATAACATTTATCGCTATACTGTTGTGAGTCAAAATATTGTTCATCACTAATGAGAAGTAGCTGTTACCAAGAAATTAGACGTGATTTTCTAGACACTAGAATATCATAAAGACTTTGGGGTGGGCTCTTTTGACCTGGGTCCCACTTAGCATCATCCCACAACACCTTAGCATTCTAGTGCCTGTTGCATTCTTTCTCTGTTTGCATATTTTCTTCATAAAATGTAAAAGTTTAGTTCTTTGTTTATTCATTTATTTCCTAAGCATTAATCTAGACCCAAGAAATGTCCTGACATGAACCTAGACTTATTTGCTTTGACACAAAGCAAATTATAACACCATATTGTCACACATAGATCAGTTCTAGATTGATATTCTGCCTGAATGGCTAATCGAGTTTCATATGTCACTGGTTTTTCCTCCAGGGAGCTTTATCTTATAAAATACATCCCCCGCTGCCCTATCTAACCAAAAAAATTCAAATAGCTTTCCTAAAGCTTCAGGAATCCTTGTCCTTTCTGCTTTACCCATGATGCCATTCTCTTTGGTTATTGGTTGCACTGTGGTGAGGAGATGAGATTGTTTTCTCCTCCAGTTTGAATATCCCTCATTGATTGTGCAACTGTTAGAGGCCGGTCTTAAATCACAGGGAAGCTCACTGTATGCGCTTACAGCGGGATTGGGAATTCAAATGGATCGCCAGAGCTGTATGGAAAGTATACTGTATGTCAACCATAAACTTTCTTAGCAGCCTTTCTCCAGCCGTATCGACACTAACATGCCGATTTCCTGAAGTATAGGCATGCCAGAAAGGAAAACCGCAAACTAAGTCAGCAAAATGTGTCGTTGAAATAGAATACCATTACTTGACTACCGAGGCGAAAGTGTAAGTGAGTTTCATTGTTGGCAGAGGAATAAAAAAAAAGAACAATCTGTATCTAATGTTGCATCCAATATAAATGGTAATCATTTTGGGGGTTCAGACATGCACTCTCTCACGGTAATCAAAGTGCCTGAAAGCACACGGCTCTAAATCTAGTATTAGGATGCCCTATCAGATATCAGAGCTGACAGTATAGGGGTAATCATAAGTCGGGCACTAATTCAACAAATCTTGTCATATTTCTTTTCCTACCTAATGGGAAAATTCAAGGTTCAGTGACCCGTACAATGAGTTAAACTCTGAACACTGTGACTCACTGTATGCCACTTTATTAGAGCACATTATGCAGGTGTTGAACGCTCAAGAGGTGGTCCGTTTGATTTCAGACCTTAATACTCTCTTGGTTGATGATTTTTCATTTAGTTATGAACATTAAGTGCATGGAATTAGCATTCATATATACTTGAATAAGTCCTTCAATGAATTGCAGTTGAACTCAGAGGGTTATATTCACTGAAAGGCTGAATGTTGTGTATTTATATTATATATTAAATATGACATATATAATTATTTTATTGTATACAACCCATTGTGTGGGTTTATTTATTATATGTTTTAAGTGTATAGAAAAATATTGTATTGGGTAACTAGATATTCCACTCACATTATAGATATTCAGCTCTTCTCCAGTTCACCAGTCACTCGTTATAAATAAATTTGCTGTGACAGCTCTGAGTCCCACACTGCATTGCAATGTAAACAAACATTCTTGTGCACATAGCGCTAATCTCTTATAGTAGTATAGTAGTCATTATTAAAATATCATTTCACCTCAGAAAGACCTTTATTAACCCCCGCCGATCCGTGTCAAGCACTTTAATCATGAATAGATGTGCTTTAAAGGACTTCCAAAGTCAAACAGCCATTCACTGCCATTTATAAAGCTTGGAAGAGCCTGGACTTTTTTTTTTTTTAAATAACTCCGATTGCATTCGTCTGAAAAGAAGAATGTCATATACACCTAGGATGGCTTCAGAGTGAGTGAATCATGGGCTAATTTGCATTTTTGGGTGAACTATCCCTTTAAGCGCAAATTTTCGTAATCTAGGAAATAAGTTAATAAAATAAAAAAAAACATCTTTAAAATGATTGATACATTAGTATTCCTGCAGATGCATTACATATGGTTGCATATAATTTTGGGGAAGTTTCAAACTAAGTTTTTAATCTACTAACCTATTTCCTCTTCTATTTCAGCACGTTTGGTTGTGGGTTGATACCTTTCTATGCTGAAATACAACTCGCAAATGTGGTGCAACTGGTCAATTTTTAAATTATGGATATCTGCACTTTCATATGCATGTCATGGATTCCCTGTATGGTTGTTTTTCTGTGTATGCCTTGAATTCGTTGAGTATATGCATTGAAATTGAGCACATAGCGCTTTTGCATGTTGTTCAGAAGACATGTACAAGTAACTGCAGAGTATTAGATGGTAGCTTGTCATCGTTTTGCGCTGATATCCGTTTTACCTGCATCAAAAGTGTAGCTGTTTTTGTTAACAACAGTAGGCTTATCCTATCTGAAGAAGCACACAAATACCCAGAAAGCTGGTGAAGAATACCACCTCTGCTACCCATTAAAGCCATGAGTCATTAGCACTCTTCCCACTCTTCCAACCACAGTGTTTTTTTTTTTTACACCTGGTCATCAGAAACATGACAGGGTAAGTGAGGTGTTATCACATCTACATTCCTCAATAGCAGTGCATCATTTTACAGAACCTCAGGCCGTCAATTTTCATGCATCTTTTTTTTTTTTTCATTTTCTACCTGTGAGTTTGATGCATTCTCACGTTGTTGCCTAAGAGGAAGTGCTCTATTTTTCTTTACATTTTTCTTTTTTTTTTTTTTTTTTTTAACGAAAGCAATACTTTTACTCAGCAAGGATGGACTAAATTGATCAAAAGTGACAGTACAGACATTTATAATGTTACAAAATAATGTTTTCAAATAAATGTTTTGAACTTTCTATATACAAAGAATCCTGAAAAAACAGCTCCACAGTTTCCACAGAAATATTAATAAACTGATTTCAACATTAATAATAATAAGAAATGTATCTTGAGAAGCAAATCAGCATATTATAATGATTTCTGAAGGACCATGTGACACTGAAGAAGAACAGTAATACAATATCTTTAAATAATGGATTTTCTCAGCAAACAGATCTCAAGTTTATAGTGTCTCAAGCAGAGAGTTTTTTAGACTTTGAGAATAATTGCAAGTCTAGAATGTAGAAGCACGGTTCCATGATTTGATATCTTCCCATCTGTTGCAGTCAGAATCCCTGGTCACAGGGGAGTGTGCCTTGAGGATTGGTGTGTTTGTGCATAACCAAAATTACATCTGTCACAGGTGGGTCATGAGTTGTGAGGACACTTTGCACCATGGGATACAGCTCAAGATAAGCTGGAGGGAAATTTGTGTCTGTCCTTATGGCCCTATCTGACAGGAGTGACAATGACATTCTAGACTTGACATTCAGATCCATCGCGCCTGCCAAAATTGTTCACTCTTGCACATTTTAAATTTGCAAAATACACCAAGACTGATGTATTGTACCATTTAAAGCACTTTACCATCATCAGATGATACTAATATTATAGCAAGACCTTTAGTACAAGCAATACATTAAAATACACACTGTTTCGAAAGGCACAAAATGATCTTTCAACTTTAATGCCATACAGTGACGTTAAATTCTGTAGCTTCTCCCCCCACCCCCCCAAAAAACAGTCTTGTGTTTAAACTTTCATTTACCTCTGTTTAAAGGATGTCAGTTAGAAATATAATCTTGGCGTCACTCTGAGTATCATTCCATTTCCATCAGGGTCTTTAAATGCATTTAGCGGCGTCACATCAATAGTTATTAATCGCATAGCTGTGCTGCCACAGATGAGCAACCATTACGGAATCGGGGTTTTTCACTCCTGCCCGTAACCGTCCTACTTTACAATGGAATAAGCGCCAGGGCTGCAGGATCATAACAGAACCGTAACGGCTGATTTAGAGGCACATCGTCTTTACTTGCCCTGAATGTCACTGTAACCGTCCATCTCATACCGCAGAGCACAAAGCTGTCAAGGTTTTATTCTTGACACACTCTATATCTCTCTCTTCACTGCTGGTGTCAGAGGAAAGATGCTTGTACTTGCACTACTTGTGTGGTGGTCATACGTGTTGAGCCTGACTGACAGTCCTGTGTGTCTGGTTTGCCCATTGAGTTGTAAAATAAAACCCTCTCAACTGTCTCTTTACATAAAATGGGCAATATGAGAAATAGTTTAATCAAAAAAGAAAATTGTCACAAATCTACTCATCCTAATATCACTCAAGCCATATATCAAGAAAATATTTGCAGTCAATTATGTAATATGGACTAGTTTTATTATACCTTATAGAGTTGTAAGAATACAATATAGTGGTATCCATATCGGCCAATATTAGTAATTTTAATTGATTTGAATCAGATATTTAATTGTGGACACTTTTTTTTGCCTTCGATTTTAGATTAAATTGAATGTCATCTAGCACTAACTTTAAGGTATAGCGTTAGAGTATGGCAAAGATTCAAGTGCACTTAAAGCACAAATAGGGTTTCTATTTCTATTTATTTATAAGAACAGCACACATTAATCAACATTACTGTAAATGTGCCAGTGTTAGCCTACTGGCTAATTTTCAACTGCAGTCCTTCGGCAAGATGTTTTGAAACCTTCAAAATGATCAAATATTCAGAATGCAGAAAGTACATCAAGACACTATAAAAACAACAAATAAAGCAGAACAATTCTCATGACATAAAACCACACGAAACATCCAGAAACATTAAAACATCAGCAGACACCATTTAGACACAGCTAGCCATGCAAATAACTCGAAGCAACAACACAAGCTTACCTTTGTTACATTCAAACATTCAGGACAACAATAAACAGTATACATAAAATAACATACATCAATCATTATGTTGGTCTTACCGAGCTGTGCAAAGCTGGCCACCTGGCAACGGGCAGAGGACATGAGATATGTTAGCAGCAGATTAAATAGTAACAACATTAGAAATAAAATGTGCAATGTACTTACTTAAGAAATGTTCACATGTTTGACTTTTCAAAAGCCAGGCCTTAATACTTCGTGTGAAGGTATGGTAGGCGTTACAGATTCTTATTTCAGTTGGTATGGTGTTCCATAACTGAGAAGCTCTTACAGAAAAACATGATTGGCTAAAGGAGCTAAACCTAGGGGATTACACAGTCCCCTCTTAGATCTTGTAGTTATGTTGGTGTAATTTTTCTGCTTAATAAAAGTACCAAGTGGTGGGGGAGCTTTACCATTTAGAATCTTAAACACCAGACAGATGTCACTGTATTTCATTAAATTTTCCCAACTAAGGATTTCATATTTTCCCAAAATGTTACAGTGGTGGTAAGTATTGGGTTTTCTATATAACACTTTGTGAGTCTGCTTGTACAAAGAAAGAATGGGTTTCAGTGTTGTACATCTTGCTTGTGTCCAACTTGTCATACAATATGTTAAGTGGGGGATGATCATTGCATATAATTTTGCTGCTGTGGTTGTTAGGCAGTTTCTTATATACCTAAAATTGTCCAGGTTATTTTTAGCTATTTGCATTACTTTCTTCACTTGTTTTTTTTAAGGACAGGGTGGAGTCAAGGATAATGCAGAGATATTTAAAATGAGAGACGACTTGGAGGATCTCTCCAGACACATATACTTTAGGATCATAGTCAGTTGCAGAGTGTGTTTTTGTAAAAAAAAACATGCAAACAGTCTTCTTAACATTCTTAACATTAAGAAACAAGTGTGAATCAGTAAGCCATTTGTTTACATTAATCATTGCTGCACTGAGTTTAGAAGCGGCTTGTTCTTTGGTTCTTGCATGGACATAAATTACAGTATCGTCTGCATACATCTGAACTTCACACCCTGTGCAGACCGATAGTAGATTTATATATCGTAGCCGTTTCTGTTGCCTCTTTAACCAGGGATCCTTTGTCTTTAATCACCAGCTGCTTTGTTGTATTATTATGCCATTTCCCAGTTAGCTTTTTTAGGGAGTCCCAGATTTGTTTATGATTTCCCTTAGCTTCACCTATCAGACTAATGAAGAAGTTTGCTTTAGCTACTCGGATGTCCTTTATTACCCTGTTTCTTAAAGAAGTGAACATATATCTGTCAGTCGGTAACATAGTTTTAAGAAATGTTTGCAGTGCCTGGTCTCTCTCCTTCATTAGTCTCCTTATGTCACCATTAATCCAGGGGAGAGTATATGTACTGTCACCTATAGATTTATTTTTCTTTAAAATTGTTTTGTTATATTTTGAATTGTGGATAAGAACACGTGTGTCAGAATCCACATTTGTACCAAGTAGTAGTTCATTCAAATTAATGTTCTTGATAGCATTTTCATATTCACATACATCACTCTTAGGTATTCTAAATTGGCAGGGCTTTGTATTTGTGGAAAATTTGGACCGGTCTTTAGTGAGTTTTCTGGCTATAATGATTAAGTTGTGATCAGACAAACCTGTGACCATGTTGAAGGATTTGGATACTCTCTCTGGTTTGTTACTAAATTTCAGATCAATTTGGGTTGTAGATGAAGAAGTGATCCTAGTAGGTCATTTATAGCTGTGTCAGATCAAATGTATTTGTAATTTGTTTCAGTGCCTTTTTACATGACTTGTCTTCCCAGTTAATATTAAAATCACCCATCATAATTACTTCCTTCTTTGAACTGCATTCCCTAAGCCTAGCATATAATTTCTCAAGATACACAGATTTTGCAGAGGGTGGTCGATAGACTCCAATGAGAATGAAAGACATTTGTGGTGATAGTGCAGCATCTAGGCAGATACATTCTAGATCATTCTGAACAGAGTATTGAATCTCTTTACACAATATGTGATCTTTAATATAAAACAGCAACCCCCCACCTCTACCCTCAGCTCTATCTTTCCTGAAGGCATTATAGCCAGGAATATGTAGAGCAGCAGAAGGGGAGTTTTTATGGAGCCATGTCTCTGACAAGCACAAAAAGTCTAAGTTACAATGAGCAAGAAGATGTTTAATTTGATCACTTTTTGGAATAATACTGCAAATATTCAGGTGTCACCCTAGCAGACCTTTGGCTTTTGCTTTAGGGGCCCACATTACTCTGGCGTTGTTAACAGTTTGAAAAAAGTTCAGTTTTCATAATTTCTTAATTGCTGGATTTCGACCTGTGATTTTCTGAGTTATATAACTGTCATTAGAGACACGGCAAGGTTTGATTTTATTTAAGCAGCCAGTAGAAACTCCGGAAGAGTTATTGGTTGGCCAGCGCTTAACGTTACCTGATCGGTCACCAATCAGTTATTTTGTTGGCCAGAAGTTATGATGCTCGTAGTTTCGAGATCAGCTGTTTGTGTATTGTTTAAAAACTGAGGAACAGTCATCTTCACCTTCGTGGGTGCCACCTTAGGGATCCCTCCGGAGGAGTTGTAACCTGCCATGTGGTGGAATCGCCGCTGTTTGCCCCCAGAAGTCAGCGTAGCTGCTCCGCGTCCAGGTGCCGGCGACTCACCCCCTTACTTTCCATCACATTGGTCATCCCATCAGGCCGGCCCCGGGCCTCTATTTAACGGCGTCCGCGGCCGACATGGACTCCAAGGCGCTCGAAGAGCAAACAGTTAAATCAGGTGGGTAATCATCAGTGTCCGGATTTGCAGTATTGATGATGTTTGTAAGTACCTGTAGTGCAGGGTAGTCACTCACCATGATGGATTTGAACATCGTTTGAGATTTTGCTTCAAGTTTAGGGCTAGATGATGGGCCTGGACCTTGATGAATGTCGCCCGCTAAAAGCAGGCTAAATGCGATAATAAGTAATTCCCCTCTTTGGCGATCTGCCCCGAGATGATATTGTTTGTTGGTAGCCCTGATTTCCATACCAGGCCGGATGAAAGTGCTGAGCAAAATGCTGCGACCAAGTCCGAAGTGTTTTTGGGCCGCATAATTGCATAATTGGGTAAGGGGGTTCCGTTCGTGTATCCAGCACCATTAAAGTCATAAAAGTTTTTGATGGATGCATAGATGAAAGCTTCTGCCAACACACCAGTCCTGCCCGCCGCCATTTTGGATAAAACCAGTGGGGGTAGAACTTTGAAAAGAAAAAAACTTTGTAGCTAAAGAACTTTCCACTTCTATTATAAGGACTTTCTCATCTCAACTATCCAACTTTCTCAACAACTAATCTTAATTTATAGTTTTTTTTTTTGATTGTTTGTCGAGCCTTTGTCTAAAGACAATTTTCTACCCCTGTGGGGTACCCCTGACTTGAGAAAAGTACGATCTCTTCTTGTTAGGACATTATAAACTGGTGAAATGTTTTGTTTTGTTTTCCATAGTTCAAGATGTTTTGCACTCTAAGGCTGGTATGAGTAAGTAAATACTGTAATGTTGACCTCTTGTGGGATGTTTTTGCTGTGCGTGGGCAGCTTACCAGTGAACTGATCAGGGTTTCTGAAGAGATCAGACCAGTCCCTATAAACTAACATCTCATCTTATATGGAGGTGTTTGCTAAATGTGTCTGAACTTAGTCATAAATATATCTTGAAGCCAAGCTGTTTCATAACTGTTATATTATACTAGGTTTGCTTGGTTGGCTTTCATAAAGGAAAAATAAAAGGTCATCATGACATATCAGTGACATTTGAAACCATTAGTGAGAGAAACACAGTGGAACGGAGGTATAGAGATCATCTTAATAAGGCGGCCTGGGTTTTGGAAGAGTAGCTGAGTTGTGGAAAACAAATGGCCCTGCGAATAAGACAGTGTTTCTCTTAGCCTGTGGTCACTGCACATTTTGGGTTTGCGGGAAGATCCTTCTAGGTCAACACTAACAACTTCTGGGTAAAGCCACATAATATCCATTTCCCCCATAATATCTCCAAATGGTTTTTAAGCTCTGAAGCAAACCAGTTTTAGTGTCTATGACATTGAATTGTCATCCATGAGCTCATGAGTTACATAAGGCTGGCTGATCCCAGCTGACCAATATCATTTTTCAATTAAAACTGGATTTAAGTTGTCAAACATCAAATTATAGAAGGTTTGAATTATGAGAAAGTAGCTCCTGTGCTCAAGAACTAGATCCTGGCACATCAGGATTTGGGTAAACTAATATAGAGTCCAGTCCAGTCCAGTATTTATTTATTTTTGTTAGCACGTTGCAAAGCTAAGCTACTGACGTGATGATCTAATTAGTACAAAACATATAAGTATGTTGTACACACAAATAATGGGTCAAATATTTTGAATGCCCTAGAAAGGTAACAACTCTCTTCGCATTTACGGTGGATTCCAAAAGCGTTTATTAGCATGTTGCTAAGCTCATAATATACAAATTAAATAAACAGGGCTTTATTTTTTCAGCTACAGTAGGTGTATTTAACAGTAGCATTTAAGTAAGAACTTGAATGAGCTATAAAAAATAAAACACTATATAGACTTCACTGTATAAATTGTACATTGATTCTTATTAAAGCTACTGTATTAAAGTTCTTCAATCAAGAGCAGTGAGTGATTTTCTTTTTGTCTTGTGTTGTTTTATTAACATTAAAGGGATAGTTCCCCCCAAAATGAATATGGTTTTAAACCTGAATGAGTTTCTTTCTTCCGTTGAAAATAACATTTATTTTGAAGAATGGGGGTAACCAAACAGTTTCCCATTGACTTCCATAGTATATTTTTTTCTTACTATGGAAGCCAGCAACAAGAGAGAAATTAATACAGGTTTGGAAATAATGACAGAATTTTCATTTTTGGGTGAAATATCCCC
Organism: Meda fulgida; assembly: GCA_030578275.1. Classification (NCBI taxonomy): domain Eukaryota; kingdom Metazoa; phylum Chordata; class Actinopteri; order Cypriniformes; family Leuciscidae; genus Meda; species Meda fulgida. The sequence goes on from CM060619.1 coordinate 13,087,751, forward strand.
TTAAGAACAAGCGGCAACATGTTTACTAATTGGCTGTTGTCACTTTAAGACCTGCACGCATCTAATATACAGACACGCATTAAATACTTGAATGTATATAAAAAAAAAACAGTTCTACTAAATCTATTAAAACTCCTTGGGGCTATTTTAAATGTATTAGTGAATGCCTGACACATTGGTACATGTTGCACTTGAAGGCAGCATTACTGCAATGCATTCTGTGATTGCTTAAAAGTATACGATGCAGCTGTATTTTGTCTTTCATTCCTTACAATGCTGCCTAGGTACTGTAGGTAACCTGCTAGGATTGCAACAGAACTATTGTATGACTGAAATTGCGACACCACATACAATACCTGAAGGACAAGCTCATTCAACAGTATATATTTCTGGGCACAGATATACCAGTCAACACTCTCTCTTGCCACCTTTGTTGTGCTGTGCACAGATGAGATGAGATGAGATGAGATGAGATGAGATGAGATGGATGCTGGTTTATTTACTGATGGCTGCTCACTCTTGCTACCACAATGGCTGATAGATTTGATAAAGAGTGTTTACAAAGCAGAAAAGGATGGAGTTGGTAGCCACACATCATGTCTACATGCTCTTAGTGTTTGATTTAGTGGTGTACTCCAAACAAGGACAAGTTCTTGCAGCCAACTGAATCTTAATATACTATCGGCACAACAACAATTGAGTAGCAGAGCATCAAAATAATGGTTAGTTATAAGAACATTCTCTAGACATCCAAATAGTGCCGTATTACTGTGTTCTCCTACTGATTAGACTTTTTTAATTAAATTTTTACTCTGTGGTAGCTGATGCTCATTAATGTTGTCATCCACAGTACAGACTTCATTACCACAGCACCTCATGCCCGGCTTAATCTCTTTTTGACATTCTCATTCGCCACATGCAAAAGGTCAAATGGTTTGTTTTGATTTATTTATAGTGTGAGCTGCTTCTGTTGAGCCATTACATCACCTAAAACAACTAGTGAATTAATAAATCAACAGAGGGCAAGTATAGCAGGTCCCTGCTGAAAAGAACAGCATTACTGACCTGCTACTGTCGATCACAATTCACATGTCAATAACAGTTGGTGCAGTCCTGTAAAACAGCTGCAGTTTAGGACTTGAGGTTGTGTGTCAGATGATTGTCACCTATATTAGGATGCCTTTTGCTATGTAAAGGCCCGTTCACACCAAGGACTATAACTACAACAATTCAGAGATGTTTTATTAAAAATCATTCTAATTTGAAAAGAAAAGCAGAGTCCATACTACAACTATAATGATAACAGCACAGAGGAACAATATCATTGGAACAATATAATTTCCAGTTGATAACTGATAAAAACTTTGACAGCCAATCAGGATCCATCAGCCAACCAGAGCTCAAGCATTTAAAGCGACAGATGACATAACTGTAGTGCACTTGTCATAAACAGAATGTTATTGTGCGTTGATGTGGATACTAATATAGGTAAGGTAACGTTATTGTTATATTTAGTTATCATTCTTGGTGTGAACAGGCCTTAACACGAACAATGCCAGAATCAAACCAGCAAAAACCTTCTGTTTTCAGAAGGGTTTGATTGGAAAAGTTGCCCACATCCCCCAATCACTGCTCTGCCCTCCTCCTCTTGCCATTCAAATAGCATTATGCTTCTATTAAGTTAGAAGTTAACCTCAGGCACTTCAGCATCTGGCTGTACTGTTGTAATTGCCCTCTAGCTAGAGATGAGTCTGTGCTGCGGGTGTCATCAGAGACAAGAAGAGCGTAGTTATAGAGTGAATCCCACAGAACTGGAGAAATCAACCTCAGTATTGTCTTAATCAGCAGATCTAAATGAATTATTTCAGTGATGGCAAAGCTGAACATTGAGCAGTAAGTAATCCAGTCTTCATTGTCTCCTGACCCTTCAGAAATCATTCTAATATGCTGATTTGGTGCTCAAAAATGATTTCTTATTAATCTTATAATGCTATATAGTTTTTCTGCTTAATATATTTGTGGAAACAGTGATGCATTTTTTCAGGATTCTTTGATGAATAGAAAGTTCAAAAGAACAACATTTATTTTAAACATTCTTTGTTAAATTAAAAGTCTTTTCCCGTCACCATTGATCAATTTAATGCATCCTTGCTGAATAAAAGTTTTTATTTATTTAAAAAAATCTATACTATATAAAAAATGGTACAGTTTTGTAAACTAAAAGTTTTAAATTAATACAATTTTTAAATTGTATATGTTTTTATATAATTTTAATGTGTAAATCAATATTTTTTTATGGGAGGAACTGCTTATATAGAGTCATAACACTGTGGAAAAAATCTGTTCAAAGTTATTCCAGTCTGAATTTGGCCCACAACAGTGCAGATACCAGAAAGTATTCAGGTCTTCCTCCGTTATTCAAGTGCCATGGCACACTGTTGGATTTTCCATGGATGGAAAGCATGCAACCTGGGGAGAAAAATATATCATCTTTTTCAATAGCTTTCCATATAGTGAGAAGGGGAACATTTGGAGGACATGATATAATCGCTGCAGGATTCTGGATGGAAGATGCGGTAATGATAATGCATCATGTCAAAATAGGGTTTGTTTGTATCAAACAAGAATAAAGTGCAGCCCCCCACTGTCATATGCTCTTTTTCCCCTCAGAAGGAAATCGATCGGTTAGGACATCTCTGAATAGAAGGAAATTGGCCTGATTGCTAGTTCCCAGTGTCTGAAGCCATGCATCATGGGTACATGGACTCAAAATGAAGGGAAATATCAAACTCCCATTTAGACTGTTATTCAAATAAATGGCTTCTGTTTATTGATCTCTAGTCTACTTTTATTGTAGCAATTCATAAGAAATGTTCGATTCATGCGTCAACACATTAAAAGAGCGATGAAGAAAAGATTAATCTGTTGATAAAAGCTTTTACCTAAATTGATTGTAGCCTTTCTATCACAGTGTTCAGAATGTCCTCACATGGTTTTACCATCATGTGTCCAATGGATAAGTTACTGTTATACTATACTGTTATATATCAATTCCTTTGCTAGATTAATTTGTTCTCTTCTCACAAATTATGTGGTTAGGAATGGAACTAGCTGTCCTTACAAAGTTGTACTATGTTACAGTAATGGTCAGATTGTAAAACCATGGTATTTTGATATATAGTATGTCCATAGCGAACCGTGACTCTTGAACCTGGGCCCACTCACCCCCTTTCCTCGTCAGGAAAAAAGTAAACTCAGCCTAACTTACTGTCTTCTTCTGTAGTACTGCACAAGTTACCTTTGACATTACCAAGAATTGCTTCGTCACACAGTTGGTGTGTCGTTTCAGTGGAATATGGTGACAACTGGCCACAAAACCAACAAAAATTTATGTAAGCTGACGCATCATGACAGTGTTCAGACCAAAGCACATTAGCGACAGACACTTCTGCATGTTAATACTAAATCATATCAGTAGACTAGCACAGCAGCCGATTAAATGTGTATAAAAGACCGTATTAAACGTATGATTTGGGAAAAATTTAACTATTATGCAGATATACAGAAAATGTGCATGGTTGCTAAGTTAGTACATTTACAGACTTTCTTAGTATAGTTAATATAGTTTTCTTAATATATAAAACTGGCAGCGGCGGCCAGAATAAAATCAGTCGCATAACTTATTAGATTTTAAATAACATACCCAAACAGCAAACAGTTCCAGCAGTAAAGCTTTAGCGTCTTGGTTGATGCTGTCATACACCTGTATCACTCATAATGGGGTTGAAATGTTTTAAAAAGCTTTGGCTTTCTGCACAAAATAAAGCTCTGGTGTAGGTTTTCCTTTGCGATTAACTCCAGCTTTTCTTTAAAATTTTATCTTGAAAACGGAGTGGATAATCAATTACCTCATTAATGTTGCTTGCGGTTTCCATTGCTTGCGGTTTCCATATCGAGTAGCGCTAGCTATATTATCAGCATTTTTTTTTGCATGTTCACAGTGGGCGGAACGTGTAACAAAATTAGTGATTACTACACCCTCCCATTTAAAGGGACGATATGATTGGTCAATTTTACTAGATTATCTGAAATATTTAGCTGTTGAAATGTTGTTTACTTATTTATTTATTTATTAATTACTACCAAAAACATCTATATATAACATATACAGCTCCCGTGATATTAAATTACTAATACTAATGTAATATTTTTCCACATATTACCCTAGTTACCATATTAATCCTCATATGCATGTTACTATTTACAAGAACAGATATTGTATTTGTACAAGTCCAAAAAAAAAATATGATGCTGTGGTATTTTTTAGTACTTTTTGTTAGTGTGACAAAAATATAATCCTTTGACAAGAATATGTTTGACAGCATCATACAGTAGTTATGTAACCTGTTTTCCAATTTAACAGCTAGTGCTGATACATATTATATAACTTTACTTGAGTTGGCTTACTTAGCACATGTTCTCATAGCATCTCCAGCTGTCATCTTCCTCATTAGTTTGCTCTCTCCAGATGTATGCCACGTTAGCTTCTTGAAGACAGACAAGCCTAGTGGACTGAACCAGTGGGAAACAGTGAGCGTGTGTGAGTGGGAAAATGAATACAGACCCCAGTATCATCTGAGCACACCTGCAACGTTCCTCATCAGAAACCAGCTGCGGCGGACTAATCCCCCCCTTTAATCCCCCACAATTAGCAGACACTTCAATACACCGACATGCAGCGGCTGCCCTCACTAACCTCTCAACTCAAACAGCCACATACATGACTCTGTTATGTTTTAATTAGGTCTGTTGGTTAAAAGCTGTAATCAAATGTATTGTTTGATAGCATTATTTACATGATTTTCTTTACATAAATGTATTATCACATAATCTAATATAGTCAATATGTGAATTGACGTAATTCATGCAAATAACATATAAAACATGATATATGTGTGTATATATATATATATATATATATATATATATATATATATATATATATATATATAGAGAGAGAGAGAGAGAGAGAGAGAGAGAGAGAGAGAGAGAGAGAGAGAGAGAGTGAGAGAGTAGAGATCAAAATTAGAGAACAATTAAGAAACATTTGATTATTTTCAGAAATATTGTTAATCTTCATTGCTTGAAATTTTAAGGAATATTCGCTGTGGGTATACATTGTTCTACTTGAAATTTTTTTTTTTTTCAAAATAACCAAGGTACTTCAACAAAAACCTTTATTTTGTGGAAAATACAGTGATCAAAATTAGAGAACAATAACCATTGCAGCACAAAAGAAAGCATTGCAGCACAAAAGAAAGCATTACAACAAAAATGTGAGGCTTACAGCAGTCAAAATTTAGTAGGAAGTGTAGAGGCCCTTGCTTTGAATGACCTGAGCTCCACCTGCGGCCACAGGAGATCACTAGATTCTCCTAGAGTGAACTTGGTACACTCTTTTCTTCCAGTCTCTTTCACAGTTCTGTAAGTGTAGTGGCTTTCTTAGCCATAACTCTGTCACCAAGGATTTTCCAATAATTTTAGATCAGGACTCTAGGCTGGCCATTTCATTATTTTAATTTTCTGAGCTTCAAGGAACTATACTTTACCCGTTTTCCAGTGTGACAGGGGGTATTGTCTTGCATAAAAATTGCGGGCTGATTGGGAGATGCTTGCAGGGAAGGAACCACGTGTTGCCGTAGGATGTTCTGATAAACATTTGCATTCACCCTGCCATGTAGCTGTATAATAGGCCCAACTAGACTAACCTCTGTGGAAGTGCATGTCGTATGGACAGAGGAGAACTGGTCAAAAGTTCACTTTAGTGATGAAAGTAAGTTTAATTTTTTTGGGTCCGATGGAAAACATTATGTTCGGCGTCAGACTGGGGAAAGATTGAACCCAATGTGCGTAAAGAAGTCAGTCAGAGGTGGAGGTTTGGGGGATGTTTTCTGCAGCAGGTGTTGGGCCTATTATACAGCTACATGGCAGGGTGAATGCAAATGTTTATCAGAACCTCCTACGGCAACATGTGGTTCCTTCCCTGCAAGCATCTCCCAATCAGCCCGCAATTGTCATGCAAGACAATGCCCCCTGTCACACTGCAAAATGGGTTAAGCAGTTCATTGAAGCTCAGAAAATTGAAACAATGAAATGGCCAGCCCAGAGTCCTGATCTAAACCTGATTGAAAATTATAGGAAAATCCTTGGCGACAAAGTTATGGCTAAGAAAGCCACTACACTTACCGAACTGTGGAAGAGACTGGAAAAAGAGTGGACCAAAATCACACCAGAGCAGTGTGAGAATCTAGTGATGTCCTGTGGCCGCAGGTGGAGCTCAGGTCATTCAAAGCAAGGGCCTCTACACTTCCTACTAAATTTTGACTGCTAAGCCTCACATTTTTGTTGTAATGCTTTCTTTTGTGCTGCAATGGTTTTTGTTCTCTAATTTTGATTTGATTTTAGTCAATTCACAATTATTCACAAGTTAAAAAAATCTCAATTAATTTTAATATGATATTAAGATTGATTGTGAAGATAAATTCATGTAAATAAAATCATGCAAATGATGTTAACAATTATTCTGTGTACATAATTGAGACAGAGGAGAACTGGTCAAAAGTTCACTTTAGTGATGAAAGTAAGTTTAATTTTTTTGGGTCCGATGGAAAACATTATGTTCGGCGTCAGACTGGGGAAAGATTGAACCCAATGTGGGTAAAGAAGTCAGTCAGAGGTGGAGGTTTGGGGGATGTTTTCTGCAGCAGGAGTTGGGCCTATTATACAGCTACATGGCAGGGTGAATGCAAATGTTTATCAGAACCTCCTACGGCAACATGTGGTTCCTTCCCTGCAAGCATCTCCCAATCAGCCCGCAATTGTCATGCAAGACAATGCCCCCTGTCACACTGCAAAATGGGTAAAGCAGTTCATTGAACTTGTAAATCATTTTGGATTGACTAAACATAAAATCATGTGATTTGCCTATTCACAATTATGTATATGTTTCTGAAAGCCTGAATACATGCATTATTTATTTATATAACATGTAAACAACACATAGTTTGTCTTCAGATTATTTGCAGTACCTCACAAGCCTTTAGGTCTGTTATTGAGCTGTTTTAGAAGAGAGGTGGTTCTTTATTAAAAGGTCATGTAGTCTACATGAAAATTAGGAATCCTCCTGTTATTCAGAGTTATGAAGGAAAAGAAAGAGGCTCTGTGCTCAGATGACCAGGTGTTTCTCCACTGCTGCCCTTCAAGTTCAAACTACTCAAACCAACAATAGTGTTGAAGTTCTTCTGTCAAATCTGCTGCAAAATCAGCTGGGTTTTTTTTTTTGGCATTGGGAAACTCCCCTCTTCTTATGTCTATGAACTCAAGTAAGGCTTTATCTCAAATTAAAAAATGTGTTTTACTCATTTTGACATTTTGACACAACTAAAGTTAGTTAAGTTAGTTAAAGTTGTACAGGATGTCTGGGGTCTTTAAAAAAAAGTTCCACCAACACCTCTTCCCTGCTCATCACTGGAGCTCAAGCATGAAAGAAGTCTATTTTGGTGAAAGTTCAATTTTAGATTCTGTCGATAGGAGCCGTGCGTCCATCCCTTACTTCACTGTTGCTGTGGCAACCTCTGCCCTGCTTTGTGAGCAGCAGCTATAAAGCAGTTATACTTTGTGGAGCGTGGAGGCTGGAGAAGACCTGTTGGGTGGAAAGTAAACTACAGGCATTCAGTAGATGATGAAAACGATTGCACACTCATGCATGAAGTCGTAAGCCGTCAGGGAAGTGTGGGAAGTTTCTTCCGAGAAATTTGTAGGACACAACTTTTTTTGTTATACAGTGCAGTCTTTCATCTAATATTGTAAATGGTGTACATACTAGTAAACAGTACACAATGGACAAGAGAAACATCAGGAAGTGAACCTCTCAGGGATCACCTAACTCTAGGGCTTTGCTTGTTTCTTGACACGCTCGACACAGGGAGCTGATTTGCTCTTCTTATACTTGAAGTTCTTCAAGTGTTCGTAACATCATAGTAAACTTTTTGAACAACAGCTAACCCGCTGTGGCCCTCTGCACGTATACATCACCTCAATATTCATTACTTAACATACAGAAGCTGGGATACATATGTAGGGCAACTGAATTGTCCCTGAAACCCAAACTGGGTCTGATACTTGGTTTGTTTTTGTTGTTTTTGTGTCACTTCAGCTTCAAATTAAGATAAGAAGCTTCAAAAGTTGGTGGAAAATGCAGGCAGCAACCTCAGAGGTCTGATTCTGTCAGCAATGTGACAGCACAATTCTGCTACTTTTAATAGCTCTTTAATTTTCCAATGTCATTTTCTTTCTTTATTTTAATACAGATCTTGTAATTATATAATGATCAAACCTCTTTGTGGTTTCTCAACAGTATCTTCACATCTCTGGTTCATCTTGTCCTCATCTCAGTCCCTCAAAGGGCAATATCAGTCCTCTAACAAAGGCACAAAAGGAATTTGTAATGATTCTCTTTTCTTTCTTGGAAGAATTTGATAATGATGTCAATTTTCTAAGCTCATCCAAGGCTCCCCCCCCCCCCCCTCCTATTCCCTCAGCAATCAATTTTCAGCGCGACTAATTGTGGATTAAACATCCGAATGCCTTACTTTCTCACTTCTGCCAGAGGGATGAAGAGAAAGCAAATGAGAATAATCCTCTTGCTCATCTCTTGTCAACTCGTATGGTCTTGTCATGGAATATTTGTGGCTGAGTGGGGGTTTTTTTTTGGGGGGGGGGGGGGTCTTCATGGCGGTGAGAACAGTCAAACGCACTGTCAAACGTGAAAGCTTAGCTTATGTAAACATGAGATGCCACACATATCCAGAGATGCAGTTTGCTCCGTCACACTGCCTGTGCATTAAGGGTGCTGAGAGTGCCGAAGAGATGCCATGTGTCACGACTGCAGTGCTCTGGGAAGACAGGTTTGAAAACTCACTTTTTTCAGTCACTTTTCAAACTTGATGTGGCTACACGTGACATTTTATTTTGGAAACACATCTCTGTTGTATCCATCAATGACATGATGGAGATTTTCTTTGTAGGCTTGGCAAATAAATTGATGGGTATTTTTAAGATGAATCTTATATTTTGTGTGAAGGTCATACACTTCACCCAAAGTTTCCCTCACCCTAAGTTCATACTTATTGTCTTTTTTTTCAGGTGCTCTCTGTTAGTTTTTTGTCGCTGGGTCTTTTTCACTTCACTTCTACACTTCATTCTTGGATTAAATCCTATTTTCAAGAGTTATTGGTGATTCATTCTTATTTTGTTAGGTTTTCTTGTTTTGTAAAGGAACTTTATTATTATCATTAGGACAACTCATTCCATGTAGAATAAAACTGTCATGATTCTACCCTTGTGTCCTTGATTTTCTCTAGTTTTGAGGCAGGATCATGACAGGTCCATGTTTTGTGTGCTTGTGTTGTCTTGTCACTTAACCCCACCCCCTTGTTCTCCTCGTTAGTCATCATTGTTTTATTAGGTTCACCTGCTGTCCTTATCGTTTTCTCTCCCATTTAATCCCCTTGTGTTTGCTGTCTTGTGCCGGTTCATTTTGTAATCACCCTTGTGAGTATCCTGTTAAGAGTTTTGTCAAAGAGCTGTTTAGTCTTCTATCTGCTGTGAGTTTATAGTCTAGTTAACTGTTCAGTCTTAGTCTAGTGTCGTTAGTCTTTATTTTCCCTACCAGTGTTGTTTGCCCCCTCATGGGTTTTGTTTTCCCTGTTTTCTGTCCACAATAAACTTTGTGAATCGCATACCGTTTGCGCTTGGGTTCATCTTAGAAATTCATCACAAAAACTGCTTTTCTAGAAGGATGTGACTGGAGTCTTCATCTGTACCGTTTTAACTATGTTTAAAAAAAATTACTATTTTTTCCCCCCTTTTTTGTACAACTTTTCTTAATTAGTAGAACACTGAATACACCTTGAAGCAACAAAACAAAATCTACAAAAATTGTTACCTAGCTTGTTTTTAATATTAAATTACAGTCAAGGCTCTTGGTTGTAATTTCCCGAGGCATTGTGGATTCCCCTGTCCATCTGTTAAAAATGTAATTAATTCATACAAGAGAGCTCAAGGCATTGCAAACATCCTCATGTCCTCAGGTGCTTTTCTGAAATCCACTCTGCAAAAAGCCTCCTAAAGCTCGGTCAGCTGTTTAGATATGCAGACAATGTTTTTAATGGCATTGAGACACTTAAGCTGGAAACCTGGGGTAATTAGATAAGACTAATTATATCTGTGATATCAGATAATTCAATATGCAAATCGGCACATCCTAAAACACATAAACATTTCATTACTTCTTTTTGGATTCAGATTTGCAGCATTTACATTCTATTAAAACTTACAAAGCCTCAAAACCTACTCAAAAATGCACTTTGAATCTGATTTTTATTTTATTTGATGTTTAAAAGACAAGACGTTCATTGTAAGATTATTGCTATTAATATAACAACTTTTTGTTTGCCTGCAGAAAAGGGAGGTAAGGCCCTCTGAGATTACTTCTAATGACTTCAATCTGAGCTAATAAACATCATATAAACATTCAGAGTAATGAGCAAGTGTTGTCTTGCCCTGTGGTCCAATCACAGTCACTGATTACTTCCTACTCAACATCCTAACCAATTTCTAACTACGCTACATACTCAAGCCAAGCCAGCTAATCTGTTTGTTTTTTTAAATGTGGCCATCTTTAATTTGCTGTCAAGATCATTTATGAACAAGCAGCCATATAACTTTTACTGCCTATTGCTTATAAAGTAGACCCATTCGTTACACCCCCCCCCCCCCCGCTATGCGTAGAAATGAGGTTTAACTCATTTTCATCTTCAATCACTCAATACCAGCTCCACTTCCTGTTGAGATGATAAATGTGACGCATTTCCCCTGTTTCTAAAGGCACACATGCTCATTCTTCCATCCAATTAACATCAACTGGCCTATACTTGCTCTCAGTAGAGGCGCTGGGACCTGTTATCTCTCCTGCAGCCGTTTCGCCACGGTTAGTCGTACAGCCAGCCTCCACGGCCTCTTTTAATACGTCCATATGCCACTTGCAGTGCATCATGAGAATTCGCCCACATAGAGTCGCATTGTTTCACCTTGGCAACAGAGAATATTTCAAGCCCACCTGCCAGTGTCACACGGCCCAATGCCAGACTCAGGCAGATTTAATTAAAGAGACTCTAGAGCTCGTGAACACTGAAATAAGGGTCGTCACTATAGGTGCAGAGAGAGAGAAAGAGAGAAAGAAAGAAAGTGGCAATCATCTTGGTCGAAATAAACACGTTTGCTAAAATATAAAGAATGGGTCCTGTAGATGCTATAGATTGTTGTTTTGTGTAAAGTTTCAACTTCCTTGAACACACAGTTGCACAGGTTTAAAGGGATAGTTCATCCTTTACTTAATTTCACGTTGTTCAAAACCTGTATGATATAGCAACACAAAAGAAAATATTTTGTTCAAATGTCTCTTTTGTCAATACAATGAAAGTCAAAGGGGTCAATTTGGACATATGCCAATTATTAGTCAGTTTAAATCCTACCAATTTCACAAGCTCACATTCAGATTTGCTTTTAAAGAATATAACCAAGTCACCGCTCTACTTTTTTTTCTATTTTGATAATCCGTTACACTAAGATGCAAGTCATAATATGTAAAAAAAGATCTGTCACTACTTTTGTTACATCATAACTTTAAAATAGATTGTTAGATATAGCGCCCCCTAATAAATAAATAAATAGTCACATTATAAGAAGTAATACAATTGTTAGATATTTCAGTCAGATAGTGTTCTTACAAGACAGTGTGCTACTATTAGCTGTTTTTCTAGATGGTACTGGATATATTAGAAAAAAAATAGCTCATCAGTGTGATGATTGGGATTTGGGACAATCTCAGTTTGGTTCATTATCCTTTATATATCCGGGATGTCCAAACTACAGAAAATCAAACTCACATAGAATCAGAGTCACATAGAAAATCACCTTGGACATCATGAACCCAAGTAAATCCATCACCAATAGGACACTTGAATCTTTGGTTCAATTTTAAAAGTAAGGAGATGTCAGACAGTTTAGAGGTCTGCCGCTTGAGAATTAAGTTGTTGCTTACTTTTCGATTAACTGACAGGTTAAGTTTCACAATAAACTGTATTCCTTGTACAGAATGATCGATCACCTTATACTGTATGTTCTCCTATACTTCCTATAGGGAAGCCAATTTCTTATTAGATGTGCTGAGCATTAAACTGCCTGTACCAGACAAATGTAAGATGGGATTGAACAGGGCAGGTAAGATTATAGTGTTTTGAAAAATAAATATCCATGGAAGCAATCAACATCTTTGCTCTGATCTACACAAGAAAAGTCACAGGCAAGATCAGACCCTTGATTTATTTGCTGGCGTAAGGGGAAAGATCAAAAGTTTACTGCAGAAAATGGAAAAACAGATTCTCTGTAGCTTCCCTCTGTTCTGATTTATCAAATGCTTTAGATATTTGAACATGCTCTGTTTATATTCATGAACTTGCTCTTGTATAGCTGCTGCAGTGCTAAAGTCAATTCAATTGGGATTTACAAATATGCATGACAGCACAATTAATGCGCTTTGTAATTAGAAGAATGTGAATATCACAGTTGCCTTTCATATTTATCCCAAGCACAACCGTAAGTATGCTTACTGCATACTGTAGAATATATTTTGTACACTGGCTAACACTTGAATATAGTAATAATAATAATAATTATTTGTATTTCTAATCTAGTTCTGTGACAAAATATTCTGCATACGTCATACTTTCAAAAAACGAATATGTAGTATGCCCTCCCAAATATACATAATATTTATATACACATATACTCATTAATACACATAATGACTGTGCTGTTTGTCCGTTCATTGGTTCTGCTGAGTCTTGTCAATCACATCAGTTCACTCAGGTTACAGTGGGCTGTTAGCTATATTGCTGCCAGTTGTGAAATGCTAAATTGAGCTACTGCAGTGTTGCTGAGCGCTATCGACAAACTGTGTTTTTCTCTCGAGATGACATGCACTGCTTCCTCCGACCTTTCCAGTCATTTTCATCATCTGCTTCACACGGACAATGTGGTGGATTTCTGGCTAGAAAACCATGTGGGGATCCACGGGGAGACAGAGGGATTGGAAAATGAGTGTGTTTGTCTCTCCATCTCTCACGATACGTTTCCATCTCATCATGATGTTTCTCGGTAGAGCTTGAAAGAAGAGACCGAAAATCTCTGACAGAAAATAAGGAAAAGAACAGCGGCTTCTCACTACTAGATTTGGTGCCTCAGTTTTCTAATGTCTCAGTTTATTAGGCCAGAGACTTCCGCATAGGGCCCTGCACTGGCTGAATGACATTGGTACTCCAGTCATTTGTAAACTGGTCTGGCTGGCAAAAATCCACAGGTGCCATATCTATGAAGTGAAGAGACCCAGTGCAGATGATTTAAACATTCTGACATTCAAATGCTTACACCCCGTCCTGTGTTACAGGAACAGCTCAGTGAGGGATGGCAATTTGCAGCAACAATGCGAACAGAAATATTTTCCCAATTTTCTTTGGGAATTCGCATATAAGGTGGCATGATTTTGCAAAGTTGAATGGGGTTCATCAAATCAGAGTTCAACTATTTTATTTTGCTTGGGTTAATAGTTACAATTTCTACTTGCAAACATCACTGGTCCGATCACAAAAAATCATTCTTTAATGAGCTGTCGATTTCTGGCAAGAAACCAGTGACAGAAACCATTGGGGGAATTCTTTATACAAACGAGTAATGACAACATGCAGTGATCAATAGAAGTGCAGTATATGTATAAGTAAGTTGGATATGGTAGTCTCGTAGGAACACTTTCTAGCTACCAACTTTCTAGCTAGCAATTTCATCGGTGTGAACGCCCCTTAAGGCCTCGGTTCTGACTCTGTATCTTTGATCTGCATTATCCCAGAAATCATTATAAATGAACTATAATTAAGATGCTCAAGGGAGCCACTTGAAAGACTTGATGAATCAGATCTCTTAAATAATTTATGCTAAGGATTTCTCACATTAGCGCTCTTGATAGAATAAAGTTTGTAAACTTCAGTTCAGATTTCTGACCTTGCACTATTATAGAGGAGAGTGAACCAGAAGATTAAGTTCCTCTAGATGTCATGATACACTGCCATAGTCATAGTATAGCAGGGATAAATGAGGGCAGCTCTTTTGCCGTATCAGCTCTCCATGCAGGCTGCTGCTTCAACTTGTTTGATCAAAGGGAGGGGAAATATATGAAGCCAGAGCTGGAAGGTCACATTGCCACCCTTTTTGCCTAGTGCTGGTGTGTCAAACATCCAAGCAAAACTAGTGCTTTCACAAAACTAGCGGGTATAATTTTTCTGTTCCACACTTTCTTGGAGATTTGATCACAGCCTTTTTGCTGGAAAGAAGCTTATGATTGACTACAAAGATAATTGAACTCGTCCTTTGACAAATTACTTTTCTTGCTTTCTCGGTCTTCCCAAGGTCTGGAATTAAACTATATTAGCTTCCATAAGCTCACTGTACTGTACTTGCTGACTTGTACTCTCAAGTGTGTATGAAACTATTGTTTTAATCTGGAATTAGACAGAATTAAATAAACTCTTGTGCAAATATTAAAATGGTCTTGAAGCTGTTATTCGCTTTCATGCTGATATTGACCAGATTACCTTGATAAATCAAACTTAGAGGTAATAGTTTATTTTTATTTTTTCAGTTGTGTGTGTCTGTCACAATGCTTCAATTGTTTCTGACTCAGCGGAGAGATGACAAGCCACAGGGAATGTTCTACATGTTGGCAAGGGTGGAGAGGTCAAGTCATTTCAAATTTGCCATGACTAACCTTCCACAATGCAGCCGCTGGCCTGTACTTTGTTAACCAGGCAGGAAGACAATCGCTCCTAACCAATCTCATGGAGCTGCATGAATCATTTCTCCTGTTGTGGGAGACACCTTCAACCCTGTAAAGGTTAAACAATGCATTTTTTGTTAATCAAAATACATGTCTTCCCGGCAGCTTTCTTTTCTGGTGGCATTCACTATGATCAATGTCTGATCATGGCGGTGGATGCTGGTTCTCCCTTAGGAGGTTTGTAATACCTGGAGATAGCTGTCGGTTAGCATTCTCATTCATCTTAATGACAGTTGCTCAGATGCCGCAAGACCCCCTGGAAATATGTGATTTCAGTCTTTTTCTACCCATTTTTGCCTTTTTGCTGAACTGGGCAGGTAAAGTTAGCTATCTATAGTCACGATTTCAGTTGTTACCAACATTGTGTTAGATAATGACTCTATTGTCTTCTGCAATGCTGCTTTTGAAGTCGTTTCATAATTGATAAACTTTACATGGTCAGTAATTTAACTGATTGGAATGTTGATTGAACTAGACTGAGCTGAACAATGAAACTGTTCTTTAGAGCTGCTTTATAGCTGAATTGAACTGGTTTCATAATTGATGTATTTTGCAATATTAACACTGTTATTTTCCTGTTTATTACTCTGAAGCTGCTTTGAAACAATCTGTATTGTATTAAGCGCTATATAAATAAATATGATTTGACTTGACTTTATGAAAAGTAAGTTGTGTGGTTGAAACTACAGCTCTCAACCACTGGTTAGAAGCAAAAAGAAGCAAGCTAACATGCAGTACAACCCATATCTTTCGTTCCACAAATATACAAATTTGATTCTATATCTTTTAGTTTTTCAAGAGAATAAGTTTTTGAAAAGTGTGCATGGGTGTACGTTCTCTAAATCCTCAGGGGAAGCCCGGAGTATGCTTTAAGATTTGAATCAAACATCTGTAAATAAAGCAAAACCAAAAAACAAAAGTATTGAGTAGTTCTATGATACCATGTTTGTTATTTACAGCAATAATCTGACTGGCCTCAAAAAGTACGTAAAATAATGGTGGTCTTTTCAGCAAACTAGCAAACCATAATATGAGTGAATCCACACTCGTGAGATTATCAGAATATGCATTCAGATTGGCACAAGTTCAGAGTTCATGCCCTCATTAGTATTGCATGGCAGCTCTTTCCGTGCTGCATGTAGCAGTTTTTGTCTTATCTGATTCGCTTCTCATAAGTGTCGGGGTGACCTGTAGCTGAACCGACCAAAATCAATACCCATAAATCCGACCTGGCCTATCTTCCTCAGAGTTTATTCACTCTAGTGTGTTAGTAGACTTCTTTTTTTTCTTCTCAAATTCAGGTCTTTTTTCTTTCTGTAGTTCCAAGTCATCCTCCCATACTTTTAGAGACCAGTTTAATATTGTAGCGGGGGAATGGAGTTTTTGGAATTAGTCGTAATGCGGTAAAGAGAGGTTCGCCCGCGCTGTTCATTAGCAGTAGCGATGCTATCAAGGCTAAATGGGCCTCTGCTAATAGCATCATAATTAGCTTGTCACTTATAAAGAAAATTATAATAAATACTTGTTTGTCTTCCAGCCATGGATTTCTGAGATAAAGTTAATCAGCTGTGTGTTTGTGTGTTAGGTCTTTTTTTATCTACGCCAGGGATATGACCACATTGATTTAAGGCTATCTCTGTTGCTTTATTACCTTAAACAGGCTATTTTTATTTATTTATACGATTTTTACCATTATTACATTGGACAATATAGAGTATTACAATATCCTATTTTAGTATAACTGAGATACTATTATATTTTTTACTAATATTTTTAATAAAATATTATATATATATATACATACATATAAAGTATGCAAAATTTTATATATCTATATATATATAGACCCACACACCCATATATATGTATATATAATTTTGCATTGAATATGTACAATTTGTATTTAATTGCAAAAATGTTTTTTAAGTTTTAATATTTTACATGTGTAAACATGATCATATTTCCATTAGCATACTAACATAAGATTACCTTTATTTTGATTGTCCACTAAATTATATATTTAAAAAATGAAGGGTGCATTATCTTATTTTTGTATCTTTAGTTAGTTAGTTAGATAGTGGAACTTCGCAAACCAAAACATAAGATCATCAGTGCAAAATCAAATACTTCACATTATATTACACCTCATAATAATAATAAATAATAATAACAATATGATGTAACCTGCAACCTACATCAACCTACATCTCGTTTGTTATTCTTGTGTCAAAACCCTCTGTATCCCTTCCTTGTACTTAAATAAACAGAAAAGGGTCATACACACTGGTACACATGCACAGACATGTATTTGTTGACTGTCACCTTGTGACTGTTGCAGATGTAGTATTGTCAATGACAGGCAGCAGGCGTCGGTGACTGACAGAGCTCATCTGCAGAACAGTGGCAGCTGTTTTGCTCTGGTCCCAGACATGGACAAGCATTTCTCTGCACCGTCTCATCTGTCAGTACAACAGGAAATATGACCGGTAGAGCATGTGGTCGGCTCCAACTTATTCTCCTTTTCATCCATTTCACACACCTGTCTGTCCAGCCTCGCAGAATAATGTGTAGGCTATTAAAGTATGCCCATAAAAGACCCTGGAAATTTAAAGAGATTTGCTTAGTTGTTGAAAGGGTGAGATGGCCTTTGTGTCTTGGTGAGGAATGAATTTGGTTGCCTCGGGTTGTGTTCTTCTTTTTATCTGTACATGAAGGAGGTGGTGAGCTGTTGTGACAGGAGTGTTGTTCTGGCAGTCAGCGGGGTGGCTTGATGCGGAGAACAGGGCCAAAAGAGGAGGCTCTTCATTTTGTCTCG
Organism: Meda fulgida; assembly: GCA_030578275.1. Classification (NCBI taxonomy): domain Eukaryota; kingdom Metazoa; phylum Chordata; class Actinopteri; order Cypriniformes; family Leuciscidae; genus Meda; species Meda fulgida. The sequence goes on from CM060619.1 coordinate 13,105,573, forward strand.
CCATGATGAGCCTCCTCCCTCCATCCACCCCCCTTTCTCGCCTTTTCTCGCTCCAGATTTTCTTTCTCACCTACTTTCTGTTCTCAGTAAGCCTCTGGCTGTGTTTTGTGCCACATTACCACATTAAAACCTGCAGTAGACAATATGTTATTGGCGGTGCTTCATTTGTAAATTGTGAGGTCCTGGAAAAACAACTGGTGACAGATCTGGCAGCTGGAGGTTGGGATCAGAAAAATAGTGTGCATTTCACTACCAGTTGACACCACAAATGAACTTTGTTGATTATTGGTTGTTTATGTTTGTGTATGGGCTTATTTCAGATGTGACTACAAATATGATTAAAAAAAGCTTTTTATTATATTGACACTAAATTATATTATTATTATTATTATTTTCATGAGAAAGCGTTCAAAAGTGACACTAAAGACACTAAAACATAAAACAAATGAAATTTATATTTATAAATCTGATATTAATGAGAAATGTTTATTGAGCACCAAACCATGATAGCTATGATATTTACATGGTACTCCAACGTACTTTAAGGAGTTAGCAGTGGTATTACCTTTTAATTTTATGCTGTTTCCATGTCCAAAAACGGTACCATGGTACTTTTTTTTAATAAGGTAATTATGTATTGAACTCAGAACTCTGTACTGTAGGCTCACACATAAATTACCATTCAGAGTGAATGAGCTGACTGGAATGACAGTGAGATTTTCCTGGGGCACAGAACATAAATGATTCACGAAGTGCTAATTGCCGACATGCTAATTTCTTATGAATCATTAAAATAAGTTGGCATAGATCTTTTTGCTAGTGAGGGTATAATAGAGAGGTGAGAGGGATTTATTAGAGTTCATGCTTTTATTATGCTCTTCTTGATGTGCCTAAGTATATGAGCTAATTGGCACTTATAGTTGTTGATTCTGGGTTATTAGTTGTCACAGCTACTGTATTTATATGGGATCAGTTAATTTTCAAGGCCTCAAAAAATCCTTCAAATCTGTTATATTATATAATTGTTCTTTGAGGAATTGCCTTTAGTACAGGGGTCTTACCGTAGGCCACTCTTGCAATGCAAGATTTATATTTCCCCATATTTGTGTTTAAAAGTTGTTGTTGACGTATGTTTCACTGTTTGATTTAACATGCCATTTCTGGCTCTCCCTCAGAGAAAACGCTCTGACTCTAGTCATGTTATCCTAAAATTAAAAGATAAAGCTTTTATGAAGCCTATTAAATGTCAGTAATGATGTGAAAAGATGAAATCTTTTGCTGACATGTCAAAAATAAAAAATTCACAAACACTCACATGACCCATATGGCGTCGTCATCATACAGGCCAGCCTAATGCAGGACATCCATTTAGACCTTGCTTTTCCCTCCTAATGGGGCTTCAATGGGCCTTTTCAGTAGGGCACGGCCCTGTAAATGACTGCAGCCTCGGGTATGGCCATCCGGGGACTAGGGTAATAAATAAGCCCACATGGTGTTTAATAAAACAATATGAAAATATTGTCTTACACTTAATAGCCTTAGAAAGGAGGGAGGTATAAATCAAGCCACGGGCCGTACAGTATACTGGCCTTACCTTTTCCCGTCCACTCTCCTGGAACCCTGGGAGGCTGGTTTCTCCTCTGAAGTGTAAAATGAGCGGTTGTACCTCATCGTCCTCCTCCACTGCAAGCACAATGTCGCTCTCATTCTGACTTGTTGAACCCAAGTTCTTTCGGTGTCTCCCGAAGATTTACCACGGGCCCTTACCTGGTCTCGGCTCTAGAAACTTGATAACTTGTCTCCTGGTGACACTGCATCAGTGTTCTATTTAAACATTTAGCACGTGGTCTTTTAAAGCACAGAGGTGGTTAAGGTTGTGTTTGGCTTCTGTCCATGCGGGATATGTTTCATGACTTAATGTGCTGGTGAAGAAAATGGGTTGTTTAAAAATATTTTCACGTTTTGAAGTATTAAGCAAAGAAACCTGTTTGAATGCAAACTTCAGATGTTGTGCCCCTCATGGAATCTAATAGAGGGAGGGTTTTCAGACTGGGTGCTGCAAGAGGGAGCCACAGGTTCCACAGAATGTTTGAGGAAAAGAATTATAGGAATTATAAAACAACTAGTCGGAAATCATCAGATCAATTGCAATGTTTTTCTTCATTATCAGAAAGAAATAATAAATGCTCTTTTAAAACTGCAGATCTATATTTATAGTAAAAATAAAAAAATACAAACACATTTTAATTTAATTTCAAATGCTTTTCTTTAGGTTGATATTAAGCTTCTCTATAGGTCATATGTAACTATGAAGATAAGTGTGAGTTTACTTCATATCGCACAATTTAAACTTTATATCTCATAATTAAGACTATATGCACTACCGTTTAAAAGTTTGGCATTAGTAATATATATATATATATATATATGTATATATATATATATATATATATATATAAAATAATACTTTTATTCATCAAGGATGTATATAATTGTGTATATAAAAGTGACAATAAAGACATTTTCAAATAAATTTTTCAAATAAATGCTGTTGTCTTGAACTTTCTATTCATCGGAGAATCCTGAAAAAAGATATTACAGTTTCCACAAAAATATGACCGTAGCGGTGATTCAAAGTTTTGAAGGAGATAATCATTTTTGGAAGCCCTTGACATTTTGCAGAATGTTGTTGTAGAAAATTTGTGATTCTATTACTAAAAGCAATACCAGTCCATATCAGTGCATGACACTTTAAATATGCAGGCGTGTCTAATCTCAGGAACACTTTCAATTCTAATTCTACCTGCTTCTTGACACTTTTCCTAATCGTATTACAGTCGTGCTGTCAGGGCAACTGAAACAGTGCAACAGTGCAGTGCAAAATGCAGTTGCTCAACCCTGATTTTCTCTTTTTGGCCATAGGCCAGATCATTTTATTGTGATGGACTCTACAGAGTGTCTCTGACGGTCTGCTCTGGAGTTGTTAGTTCTCACCTTTGACTGAACATCTGTTCTCTTGGCGCTTCAAGTACATTGCTCTAATGACCTTCTAGAACCACACTGGAACAGAAAGTAACTCAAAGTCATCTGTTACAGCAGTCAGAATATTCCCTTTGTTTTCATATTATGTTTATGTCTCGCACAACCAGAATTTTGACTGTTGGCATAAAGTCTGGTCCATTTTGCAGTTTATTCTGGCCTAAAGCCGCCCACTTAGACTTGGGTCAGCCTGATACCTTATAAAAATGCATATGTTTCTAGGTGGACTGGTAAAAATGTGCATATTCAAGTTTTCTAGGAGCCAGCCAATGAAAAAAATGGAACTGTCAAACAGACTACAGGTGCTGTCTAAGCCCAAGACTACTTGTGAGTTTGCCTCACTGTTTGCATGTTAGCATGTTTCTAACCTACAGTGACATTTTAATGAATGGCTGAGCAAACTGTGCAACTTTGTGTTGAGAAGGGCATCCTCGCCAGATGAACTCATGCCCAATTTCAGCTCTCTATCAGGAGAGATCCCAGATTGCAGCAGCTGAAGTGTGAGGCACCACGCCGGGCGGCGGTCTGTCGCTCCCACACCATGTACCGGCTCCACTGCAGTGGGAGTACCGACATTGTGGCGTCGAATTGGGCCTGAGAGGGATATACACGCAGGGATCCACCCCATAATACAAACAAACCTGGTGAATATTTAGAATCGCCGGAAATACGCCATTTAAATTCTACAAATGCATTTTCACAGTGGCTAGCGGGTGACCTCACATGTCAGTCGGTAAAGTAAAGTAGAGTGGAAGTGGTGTGGGCTTTGCCGTTTTGGTTGGCGATGTCTGCGGGGTGCTCGCCAACCTCAGCCAAACCAGTACAGGCCTTTCCGCACCTCCGCTCCCAAATAATGACCCGGCCCGACAAACCAGAGCAAATCTCCCAGCACTGCTTGAGGTTTTCCAAGGGAAGCAAATGGATTTTCGAGAAAGAAGTGCGTTTTATTTTCCTTCACCAACACTCATCAAATTACAGTTTCGTTGCAGATTCTAGCATCTAATTCAACGTTGTAGTATCATATAATACTGACAGCTTAAGTGCAGGGTGCCAGTCAAATTGACATCCACCAAAAGTGAGACCTAAGAACCAGACACAAGCTAAACGAATATAAAAGTTTTGAGACAAATTAAGTCTTAATCTAAAAATGCAGTAAAAATTGGTTGAGAAGATTCTGCTACCTCGTTTCCTTTACAGTATCAGTGTAGTTAGCTGCATCATTATTATGAGGTTGTGCATTAAAATGTAAATTAAAATACAAATATGAATGGAATATGAAATAAAAAAATTATAAAAATATTCTTATCCTAAATAATATGATATTAATGTTTTTTATATTTTTTATTTTCACAGCTTTTTGCTGTGTGCATGAAAGTTGTAAGAGTAACGTCCATAAAGTGCTTCTAAAGCCGCATGTCCTCCAAAACGTTTTTAGCCAGCTGAAAACGCCTAGGCGCTCTGCTGAAAACGCCTAGCTGTGGGAGTGTTTTGGCAGCATATCATTTTTTTCACTTGAGACACTGCTTGCTATGACACGGAATATCCGCAGAAGTCTTACTAGTATCTCATTTCACTGATAGTTTGTTTCTGTGTTGTTTTTATATAAAAATACAATGTCAAGTATTTGCTCTGGCTCTTGTTTTAAATTATTTTGTTCTGTTTTTATGCTTGTTGTTGTCATCTGTTGACGTTGTACAAGCAGAATGTGACGTTTGGTCAGTGTGGTATTTGCCCCTCCTCCACTGTGATTGGACTGCTAGGTAAAAAGTGACAGTGATGACAGCGTTTTACCCATAGACTGTAAAAAAAAATATGGACGTAGTGTCTGTGATGTCACCCGTAGGTTTCTGAAGAGCATTTTTTAAGCCCAAAGTGGGCGGAGCCGGCCGTTGCCATCTTGGCAACACGTCGCCGCGCGTCACTACCGGATAACAGAAAATTGGCAAAGAGGATTAACTGAGGAGACGTCACTGCTAACAGACAGCAGACAAATGGCTAGTAGTGACAGTAGCGGCAATCCACCTGTTAATCAAGTGGCCACGCCCTTAATTATGCTGAGGTTCTGTGCGCCGTTCAAAGCCACTTCATTACCTCCACTCTCCCTCTCTCGACCTCTTCATTACACCTGCAGTGAAGAAGCACTCAGATGGCTGCCTCTGCAGAGCTGTGTTTGGGATTCAAAAAGCTTCCTGACAGGACTAACTGTTCAGACAGATGGAAACACAGAGGGCATGAAGCGTTGTTTTGTTTCGTTCCATTTTGTCCCATTTTGTTTTATTCTGTTTTATTTTACTTTCTGCTGTTTTGTTTGGTTTTCTGCTGCTTTTTTTTTTTGCAACAGTGCTAACTTGGTGAGCTCTTGGAGCAGCCATATTCTATAATAATAATAATTAAAAAATATAGCTGCAAGCAGCCATTACCGGGGCCAAGCGCAAGAAGCGGCAACAGATGCCATCATGGGCGGGAGTGGCAGACCAACTGCAGCAAGGAGCAATTAAAGACATTTTAAGAGAAGTTTGGGCAAATGGCTAAAAAAATCATATATACAGTAACTTTTAAGATGATTTAATGGATTATCACTTTCGACCAATAGGTGGCGCAGTTACGAAATCGATGTGATGTGGTCAGAGTGAGGTGACAATGACACATACAAACTTTGGTGTCAAAATGTCAAAGCATTGCAGATATAAAGCCCGAGTAGTCATTTTGGCAGCATGCCTCAACTTTGCTGCTGCGGTATACGAAAACGGTTTCGTCTATCGTCACGAAATCCATAACTTTTAGTCGGGACGGTCTGGAGATGGTGGGATTCGATTTTGGTGAAAATCGGACAAACGGCCTTGAAGGAGTTCGAAAAAGTAGGTATTCAATAAAAATCAAGATGGCGGACAGGAAGTTTCTCCAAATACGTCAAAATTGGTATCCATGTTCTCGGCATGACCCAAGTAATCTATTAAGACCAGTGTCATTACAATAGGCTGTTTTATTCAAAAGTTATTAGCATTTTTGGAAATGTAATTTGAATTTTTTACCAACAGGTGGCGCTGTCTCAAAATCTTTTCAGTGCCTTCAGGGCAAGGTGGTGGTGGCAATTTCTGAGTTGCATAATGTTACAGCAATGCATTCATTAAGTATAGCATTTTACATCACAAAACTGTATTGAAATCAATGGGAATTTCACGTTTTGTTCTATTATAGCGCCACCAAGAGGTATAATCCTCCAATTTTTTTTACGTGTCCTCAGAGTGAGCCCATACATATGTGTGTCGATTTTGGTGAAAATATCTCAATTCGCTTCGGAGTTATAGACATTTATGTGAAAAAACACGTCAAAAATGACTGACACGTGACTTTGATTGAATTTTACGACCCCTTACTATCAATATTTGGGCATTTGGGCATTGGCGTATAGCCAGCGACCTATGTTTCCAAACTTCTGACGGTGGTTTCGTCTTGATCGGACTAGCGGTTTCGAAGATATCTGCAAATGTTTTTTAAGCGCTAAATTGCAACGCTGCACAAACCATATGCCGAAACCTGGCAAGTCTGGTATCGTTGGACTCGGAAAGGATTCAGGAGACTAATAATATGACTTTCGTGAAAATACGTCAACCACAGCCAGAGTTATAAGCATTTTAGATTTTAATTTTACCACTAGGTGGCGCTGTTTCGAAACTTCTCAGGCTCCTTCAGGGCATCGTACTGATGACCCATACCGAGTTTCGTAACAATTCGTTGATGCGTTCAAAAAATACAGCATTTTAGCACATAATTCAAAATGGCCGACAGACAAAATGGCCGATCTGGGAAAATTGGATATCAGTTGACTCGTCATGACGCCCTGAATCTAACGAGACCACTTTTATGATTTTTGGACAAACCGTTCAGATGTTATAAGCAAAAATAGGCATTTTTCATATCTCCGGACCAGTAGGTGGCGCTGCGCCGAAACGCAGCATGTAGCCTCAAGTCATGCTTGTGATGACATGTACCAAGTTTGGTCTGAATACGATTAAGCGTTGCGGAGATACAGCCTTACGTCTGTTTTCGCAAGCGCTACATTAAATTAGTTTGTGCGTTTATCGAAAACGGTTTGACGAATCTTCTTGAATTCCATAACTTTTTGTCGGCACTGGCTGGAGATGATCTGGTGCAATTTTGGTGAAAATCGGACAAACCGTCTAGGACGAGTTCGCAAAAGTAGGTTTTTTGGACAATTCAAAATGGCGGCCATATTTTTATGACGGAAAATGACGTCATAGGATGCAATCGAATCGTCATGAGCTCAGGAATCAGAGGAAAAAAGAATTTTGTTGATAGGCCTCACGGTTCAAAAGTTATTAGCATAATAAAAGTGAAACTTTGGACAGGTGGTGGCGCTAGAGGGAATGAGTTAAAGACACCAAAATTGGTGCAATTACTGTTGGGACTGTCCTCTATCAGAATGTCAAATCGGAACAACTTTCCCGGACACGGTTCTATGGGCTGCCATAGACGCCCAGTCGGAAGAAGAAGAAGAAGAAGAAGAAGAAGAAGAAGAAGAAGAATAATAAATATAGCTGCAAGCAGCCATTACCGGGGCCAAGCGCAAGAAGCGGCAACAGATGCCATCATGGGCGGGGAGTGGCAGACCAACTGCAGCAAGGAGCAATTAAAGACATTTTAAGAGAAGTTTGGGCAAATGGCTAAAAAAATCATATATACAGTAACTTTTAAGATGATTTAATGGATTATCACTTTCGACCAATAGGTGGCGCAGTTACGAAATCGATGTGATGTGGTCAGAGTGAGGTGACAATGACACATACAAACTTTGGTGTCAAAATGTCAAAGCATTGTAGAGATAAAGCCCGAGTAGTCATTTTGGCAGCATGCCTCAACTTTGCTGCTGCGGTATACGAAAACGGTTTCGTCTATCGTCACGAAATCCATAACTTTTAGTCGGGACGGTCTGGAGATGGTGGGATTCGATTTTGGTGAAAATCGGACAAACGGCCTTGAAGGAGTTCGAAAAAGTAGGTATTCAATGAAAATCAAGATGGCGGACAGGAAGTTTCTCCAAATACGTCAAAATTGGTATCCATGTTCTCGGCATGACCCAAGGAATCTATTAAGACCAGTGTCATTACAATAGGCTGTTTTATTCAAAAGTTATTAGCATTTTTGGAAATGTAATTTGAATTTTTGACCAACAGGTGGCGCTGTCTCAAAATCTTTTCAGTGCCTTCAGGGCAAGGTGCTGGTGGCAATTTCTGAGTTGCATAATGTTACAGCAATGCATTCATTAAGTATAGCATTTTACATCACAAAACTGTATTGAAATCAATGGGAATTTCACGTTTTGTTCTATTATAGCGCCACCAAGAGGTATAATCCTACAATTTTTTTTACGTGTCCTCAGAGTGAGCCCATACATATGTGTGTCGATTTTGGTGAAAATATCTCAATTCGCTTCGGAGTTATAGACATTTATGTGAAAAAACACGTCAAAAATGACTGACACGTGACTTTGATTGAATTTTACGACCCCTTACTATCAATATTTGGGCATTTGGGCATTGGCGTATAGCCAGCGACCTATGTTTCCAAACTTCTGACGGTGGTTTCGTCTTGATCGGACTAGCGGTTTCGAAGATATTGGCAAATGTTTTTTAAGCGCTAAATTGTAACGCTGCACAAACCATATACCGAAACCTGGCAAGTCTAGTATCGTTGGACTCGGAAAGGATTCAGGAGACTAATAATATGACGTTCGTGAAAATACGTCAACCACAACCAGAGTTATAAGCATTTTAGATTTTAATTTTACCACTAGGTGGCGCTGTTTCGAAACTTCTCAGGCTCCTTCAGGTCATCGTACTGATGACCCATACCGAGTTTCGTAACAATTCGTTGATGCGTTCAAAAAATACAGCATTTTAGCACATAATTCAAAATGGCCGACAGCCAAAATGGCCGATCTGGGAAAATTGGATATCAGTCGACTCGGCATGACGCCCTGAATCTAACGAGACCACTTTTATGATTTTTGGACAAACCGTTCAGAAGTTATAAGCAAAAATAGCCATTTTTCATATCTCCGGACCAGTAGGTGGCGCTGCGCCGAAACGCAGCATGTAGCCTCAGGTCATGCTTGTGATGACATGTACCAATTTTGGTCCGAATACGATTAAGCGTTGCGGAGATACAGCCTTACGTCTGTTTTTGCAAGCGCTACCCTAAATTAGTTTGTGCGTTTATCAAAAACTGCTAAGCGAATCATCTTGAATTCCATAACTTTTTGTCGGCACTGCCTGGAGATGATCTGGTGCAATTTTGGTGAAAATCGGACAAACCGTCTAGGACGAGTTCGCAAAAGTAGGTTTTTTGGACAATTCAAAATGGCGGCCATATATTTATGAGGGAAAATGACGTCATAGGATGCAATCGAATCGTCATGAGCTCAGGAATCAGAAGAAAAAAGAATTTTGTTGATAGGCCTTACGGTTCAAAAGTTATTAGCATAATAAAAGTGAAATTTTGGACAGTTGGTGGCGCTAGAGGGAATGAGTTAAAGACACCAAAATTGGTGCAATTACTGTTGGGACTGTCCTCTATCAGAATGTCAAATCGGAACAACTTTCCCGGGAACGGTTCTATGGGCTGCCATAGACGCCCAGTCGGAAGAAGAAGAAGAATAATAAATATAGCTGCAAGCAGCCATTACCGGGGCCAAGCGCAAGAAGCGGCAACAGATGCCATCATGGGCGGGAGTGGCAGACCAACTGCAGCAAGGAGCAATTAAAGACATTTTAAGAGAAGTTTGGGCAAATGGCTAAAAAATCATATATACAGTAACTTTTAAGATGATTTAATGGATTATCACTTTCGACCAATAGGTGGCGCAGTTACGAAATCGATGTGATGTGGTCAGAGTGAGGTGACAATGACACATACAAACTTTGGTGTCAAAATGTCAAAGCATTGCAGAGATAAAGCCCGAGTAGTCATTTTGGCAGCATGCCTCAACTTTGCTGCTGCGGTATACGAAAACGGTTTCGTCTATCGTCACGAAATCCATAACTTTTAGTCGGGACGGTCTGGAGATGGTGGGATTCGATTTTGGTGAAAATCGGACAAACGGCCTTGAAGGAGTTCGAAAAAGTAGGTATTCAATGAAAATCAAGATGGCGGACAGGAAGTTTCTCCAAATACGTCAAAATTGGTATCCATGTTCTCGGCATGACCCAAGGAATCTATTAAGACCAGTGTCATTACAATAGGCTGTTTTATTCAAAAGTTATTAGCATTTTTGGAAATGTAATTTGAATTTTTGACCAACAGGTGGCGCTGTCTCAAAATCTTTTCAGTGCCTTCAGGGCAAGGTGCTGGTGGCAATTTCTGAGTTGCATAATGTTACAGCAATGCATTCATTAAGTATAGCATTTTACATCACAAAACTGTATTGAAATCAATGGGAATTTCACGTTTTGTTCTATTATAGCGCCACCAAGAGGTATAATCCTACAATTTTTTTTACGTGTCCTCAGAGTGAGCCCATACATATGTGTGTCGATTTTGGTGAAAATATCTCAATTGGCTTCGGAGTTATAGACATTTATGTGAAAAAACACGTAAAAAATGACTGACACGTGACTTTGATTGAATTTTACGACCCCTTACTATCAATATTTGGACATTTGGGCATTGGCATATAGCCAGCGACCTATGTTTCCAAACTTCTGACGGTGGTTTCGTCTTGATCGGACTAGCGGTTTCGAAGATATCGGCAAATGTTTTTTAAGCGCTAAATTGCAACGCTGCACAAACCATATGCCGAAACCTGGCAAGTCTGGTATCGTTGGACTCGGAAAGGATTCAGGAGACTAATAATATGACGTTCGTGAAAATACATCAACCACAGCCAGAGTTATAAGCATTTTAGATTTTAATTTTACCACTAGGTGGCGCTGTTTCGAAACTTCTCAGGCTCCTTCAGGGCATCGTACTGATGACCCATACCGAGTTTCGTAACAATTCGTTGATGCGTTCAAAAAATACAGCATTTTAGCACATAATTCAAAATGGCCGACAGCCAAAATGGCCGATCTGGGAAAATTGGATATCAGTCGACTCGGCATGAAGCCCTGAATCTAACGAGACCATTTTTATGATTTTTGGACAAACCGTTCAGAAGTTAAGAGCAAAAATAGCCATTTTTCATATCTCCGGACCAGTAGGTGGCGCTGCGCCGAAACGCAGCATGTAGCCTCAGGTCATGCTTGTGATGACATGTACCAAGTTTGGTCTGAATACGATTAAGCGTTCTGGAGATACAGCCTTACGTCTGTTTTCGCAAGCGCTACGTTAAATTAGTTTGTGCGTTTATCGAAAACTGCTAAGCGAATCATCTTGAATTCCATAACTTTTTGTCGGCACTGCCTGGAGATGATCTGGTGCAATTTTGGTGAAAATCGGACAAACCGTCTAGGACGAGTTCGCAAAAGTAGGTTTTTTGGACAATTCAAAATGGCGGCCATATATTTATGACGGAAAATGACGTCATAGGATGCAATCGAATTGTCATGAGCTCAGGAATCAGAGGAAAAAACAATTTTGTTGATAGGCCTTACGGTTCAAAAGTTATTAGCATAATAAAAGTGAAACTTTGGACAGGTGGTGGCGCTAGAGGGAATGAGTTAAAGACACCAAAATTGGTGCAATTACTGTTGGGACTGTCCTCTATCAGAATGTCAAATCGGAACAACTTTCCCGGACACGGTTCTATGGGCTGCCATAGAGGCCCAGTCGGAAGAAGAAGAAGAAGAATAATAAATATAGCTGCAAGCAGCCATTACCGGGGCCAAGCGCAAGAAGCGGCAACAGATGCCATCATCGGCGGGAGTGGCAGACCAACTGCAGCAAGGAGCAATTAAAGACATTTTAAGAGAAGTTTGGGCAAATGGCTCAAAAAATCATACATACAGTAACTTTTAAGATGATTTAATGGATTATCACTTTCGACCAATAGGTGGCGCAGTTACAAAATCGATGTGATGTGGTCAGAGTGAGGTGACAATGACACATACAAACTTTGGTGTCAAAATGTCAAGGCATTGCAGAGATAAAGCCCGAGTAGTCATTTTGGCAGCATGCCTCAACTTTGCTGCTGCGGTATACGAAAACGGTTTTGTCTATCGTCACGAAATCCATAACTTTTAGTCGGCACGGTCTGGAGATGGTAGGCTTCGATTTTGGTGAAAATCGGACAAACGGCCTTGAAGGAGTTCGAAAACGTAGGTATTCAATGAAAATCAAGATGGCGGACAGGAAGTTTCTCCAAATACGTCAAAATTGGTATCCATGTTCTCGGCATGACCCAAGGAATCTATTAAGACCAGTGTCATTACAATAGGCTGTTTTATTCAAAAGTTATTAGCATTTTTGGAAATGTAATTTGAATTTTTGACCAACAGGTGGCGCTGTCTCGAAATCTTTTCACTGCCTTCTGGGCAAGGTGCTGGTGGAAATTTCTGAGTTTCATAATGTTACAGCAATGCATTCGTTAAGTATAGCATTTTACATCACAAAACTGTATTGAAATCAATGGGAATTTCACGTTTTGTTCTATTATAGCGCCACCAAGAGGTAAAATCCTACAATTTTTTTTACGTGTCCTCAGAGTGAGCCCATACATATGTGTGTCGATTTTGGTGAAAATATCTCAATTCGCTTCGGAGTTATAGACATTTATGTGAAAAAACACGTAAAAAATGACTGACACGTGACTTTGATTGAATTTTACGACCCCTTACTATCAATATTTGGGCATTTGGGCATTGGTGTATAGCCAGCGACCTATGTTTCCAAACTTCTGACGGTGGTTTCGTCTTGATCGGACTAGCGGTTTCGAAGATATCGTCAAATGTTTTTTAAGCGCTAAATTGCAACGCTGCACAAACCATATGCCGAAACCTGGCAAGTCTGGTATCGTTGGACTCGGAAAGGATTCAGGAGACTAATAATATGACGTTCGTGAAAATACGTCAACCACAGCCAGAGTTATACGCATTTTAGATTTTAATTTTACCACTAGGTGGCGCTGTTTTGAAACTTCTCAGGCTCCTTCAGGGCATCGTACTGATGACCCATACCGAGTTTCGTAACAATTCGTTGATGCGTTCAAAAAATACAGCATTTTAGCACATAATTCAAAATGGCCGACAGCCAAAATGGCCGATCTGGGAAAATTGGATATCAGTCGACTCGGCATGAAGCCCTGAATCTAACGAGACCACTTTTATGATTTTTGGACAAACCGTTCAGAAGTTAAGAGCAAAAATAGCCATTTTTCATATCTCCGGACCAGTAGGTGGCGCTGCGCCGAAACGCAGCATGTAGCCTCAAGTCATGCTTGTGATGACATGTACCAAGTTTGGTCTGAATACGATTAAGCGTTGCGGAGATACAGCCTTACGTCTGTTTTCGCAAGCGCTACGTTAAATTAGTTTGTGCGTTTATCGAAAACGGTTTGACGAATCTTCTTGAATTCCATAACTTTTTGTCGGCACTGGCTGGAGATGATCTGGTGCAATTTTGGTGAAAATCGGACAAACCGTCTAGGACGAGTTCGCAAAAGTAGGTTTTTTGGACAATTCAAAATGGCGGCCATATTTTTATGACGGAAAATGACGTCATAGGATGCAATCGAATCGTCATGAGCTCAGGAATCAGAGGAAAAAACAATTTTGTTGATAGGCCTTACGGTTCAAAAGTTATTAGCATAATAAAAGTGAAACTTTGGACAGGTGGTGGCGCTAGAGGGAATGAGTTAAAGACACCAAAATTGGTGCAATTACTGTTGGGACTGTCCTCTATCAGAATGTCAAATCGGAACAACTTTCCCGGACACGGTTCTATGGGCTGCCATAGAGGCCCAGTCGGAAGAAGAAGAAGAAGAATAATAAATATAGCTGCAAGCAGCCATTACCGGGGCCAAGCGCAAGAAGCGGCAACAGATGCCATCATGGGCGGGAGTGGCAGACCAACTGCAGCAAGGAGCAATTAAAGACATTTTAAGAGAAGTTTGGGCAAATGGCTAAAAAATCATATATACAGTAACTTTTAAGATGATTTAATGGATTATCACTTTCGACCAATAGGTGGCTCAGTTACGAAATCGATGTGATGTGGTCAGAGTGAGGTGACAATGACACATACAAACTTTGGTGTCAAAATGTCAAGGCATTGCAGAGATAAAGCCCGAGTAGTCATTTTGGCAGCATGCCTCAACTTTGCTGCTGCGGTATACGAAAACGGTTTCGTCTATCGTCACGAAATCCATAACTTTTAGTCGGGACAGTCTGGAGATGGTGGGATTCGATTTTGGTGAAAATCGGACAAACGGCCTTGAAGGAGTTCGAAAAAGTAGGTATTCAATGAAAATCAAGATGGCGGACAGGAAATTTCTCCAAATACGTCAAAATTGGTATCCATGTTCTCGGCATGACCCAAGGAATCTATTAAGACCAGTGTCATTACAATAGGCTGTTTTATTCAAAAGTTATTAGCATTTTTGGAAATGTACTTTGAATTTTTGACCAACAGGTGGCGCTGTCTCAAAATCTTTTCAGTGCCTTCAGGGCAAGGTGCTGGTGGCAATTTCTGAGTTGCATAATGTTACAGCAATGCATTCATTAAGTATAGCATTTTACATCACAAAACTGTATTGAAATCAATGGGAATTTCACGTTTTGTTCTATTATAGCGCCACCAAGAGGTATAATCCTACAATTTTTTTTACGTGTCCTCAGAGTGAGCCCATACATATGTGTGTCGATTTTGGTGAAAATATCTCAATTCGCTTCGGAGTTATAGACATTTATGTGAAAAAACACGTCAAAAATGACTGACACGTGACTTTGATTGAATTTTACGACCCCTTCCTATCAATATTTGGGCATTTGGGCATTGGCGTATAGCCAGCGACCTATGTTTCCAAACTTCTGACGGTGGTTTCGTCTTGATCGGACTAGCGGTTTCGAAGATATCTGCAAATGTTTTTTAAGCGCTAAATTGCAACGCTGCACAAACCATATGCCGAAACCTGGCAAGTCTGGTATCGTTGGACTCGGAAAGGATTCAGGAGACTAATAATATGACTTTCGTGAAAATACGTCAACCACAGCCAGAGTTATAAGCATTTTAGATTTTAATTTTACCACTAGGTGGCGCTGTTTCGAAACTTTTCAGGCTCCTTCAGGTCATCGTACTGATGACCCATACCGAGTTTCGTAACAATTCGTTGATGCGTTCAAAAAATACAGCATTTTAGCACATAATTCAAAATGGCCGACAGCCAAAATTGCCGATCTGGGAACATTGGATATCAGTCGACTCGGCATGACGCCCTGAATCTAACGAGACCACTTTTATGATTTTTGGACAAACCGTTCAGAAGTTATAAGCAAAAATAGCCATTTTTCATATCTCCGGACCAGTAGGTGGCGCTGCGCCGAAACGCAGCATGTAGCCTCAGGTCATGCTTGTGATGACATGTACCAATTTTGGTCCGAATACGATTAAGCGTTGCGGAGATACAGCCTTACGTCTGTTTTCGCAAGCGCTACGCTAAATTAGTTTGTGCGTTTATCGAAAACTGCTAAGCGAATCATCTTGAATTCCATAACTTTTTGTCGGCACTGCCTGGAGATGATCTGGTGCAATTTTGGTGAAAATCGGACAAACCGTCTAGGACGAGTTCGCAAAAGTAGGTTTTTTGGACAATTCAAAATGGCGGCCATATATTTATGACGGAAAATGACGTCATAGGATGCAATCGAATCGTCATGAGCTCAGGAATCAGAAGAAAAAAGAATTTTGTTGATAGGCCTTACGGTTCAAAAGTTATTAGCATAATAAAAGTGAAATTTTGGACAGTTGGTGGCGCTAGAGGGAATGAGTTAAAGACACCAAAATTGGTGCAATTACTGTTGGGACTGTCCTCTATCAGAATGTCAAATCGGAACAACTTTCCCGGGAACGGTTCTATGGGCTGCCATAGACGCCCAGTCGGAAGAAGAAGAAGAATAATAATAAGAACCGGAACAGATACAATAGGTGCCTCCGCACCTTCGGTGCTTGGCCCCTAAATATAGCTGCAAGCAGCCATTACCGGGGCCAAGCGCAAGAAGCGGCAACAGATGCCATCATGGGCGGGAGTGGCAGACCAACTGCAGCAAGGAGCAATTAAAGACATTTTAAGAGAAGTTTGGGCAAATGGCAAAAAAATCATATATACAGTAACTTTTAAGATGATTTAATGGATTATCACTTTCGACCAATAGGTGGCGCAGTTACGAAATCGATGTGATGTGGTCAGAGTGAGGTGACAATGACACATACAAACTTTGGTGTCAAAATGTCAAGGCATTGCAGAGATAAAGCCCGAGTAGTCATTTTGGCAGCATGCCTCAACTTTGCTGCTGCGGTATACGAAAACGGTTTCGTCTATCGTCACGAAATCCATAACTTTTAGTTGGGACAGTCTGGAGATGGTGGGATTCGATTTTGGTGAAAATCGGACAAACGGCCTTGAAGGAGTTCGAAAAAGTAGGTATTCAATGAAAATCAAGATGGCGGACAGGAAGTTTCTCCAAATACGTCAAAATTGGTATCCATGTTCTCGGCATGACCCAAGGAATCTATTAAGACCAGTGTCATTACAATAGGCTGTTTTATTCAAAAGTTATTAGCATTTTTGGAAATGTAATTTGAATTTTTGACCAACAGGTGGTGCTGTCTCAAAATCTTTTCGGTGCCTTCAGGGCAAGGTGCTGGTGGCAATTTCTGAGTTGCATAATGTTACAGCAATGCATTCGTTAAGTATAGCATTTTACATCACAAAACTGTATTGAAATCAATGGGAATTTCACGTTTTGTTCTATTATAGCGCCACCAAGAGGTATAATCCTACAATTTTTTTTACGTGTCCTCAGAGTGAGCCCATACATATGTGTGTCGATTTTGGTGAAAATATCTCAATTCGCTTCGGAGTTATAGACATTTATGTGAAAAACCACGTCAAAAATGACTGACACGTGACTTTGATTGACTTTTACGACCCCTTACTATCAATATTTGGGCATTTGGGCATTGGCGTATAGCCAGCGACCTATGTTTCCAAACTTCTGACGGTGGTTTCGTCTTGATCGGACTAGCGGTTTCGAAGATATCGGCAAATGTTTTTTAAGCGCTAAATTGCAACGCTGCACAAACCATATGCCGAAACCTGGCAAGTCTGGTATCGTTGGACTCGGAAAGGATTCAGGAGACTAATAATATGACGTTCGTGAAAATACGTCAACCACAGCCAGAGTTATAAGCATTTTAGATTTTAATTTTACCACTAGGTGGCGCTGTTTCGAAACTTCTCAGGCTCCTTCAGGGCATCGTACTGATGACCCATACCGAGTTTCGTAACAATTCGTTGATGCGTTCAAAAAATACAGCATTTTAGCACATAATTCAAAATGGCCGACAGCCAAAATGGCCGATCTGGGAAAATTGGATATCAGTCGACTCGGCATGAAGCCCTGAATCTAACGAGACCACTTTTATGATTTTTGGACAAACCGTTCAGAAGTTAAGAGCAAAAATAGCAATTTTGCATATCTCCGGACCAGTAGGTGGCGCTGCGCCGAAACGCAGCATGTAGCCTCAGGTCATGCTTGTGATGACATGTACCAAGTTTGGTCCAAATACAATTAAGCGTTGCGGAGATACAGCCTTACGTCTGTTTTCGCAAGCGCTACGCTAAATTAGTTTGTGCGTTTATCGAAAACTGCTAAGCGAATCATCTTGAATTCCATAACTTTTTGTCGGCACTGCCTGGAGATGATCTGGTGCAATTTTGGTGAAAATCGGACAAACCGTCTAGGACGAGTTCGCAAAAGTAGGTTTTTTGGACAATTCAAAATGGCGGCCATATATTTATGACGGAAAATGACGTCATAGGATGCAATCGAATCGTCATGAGCTCAGGAATCAGAGGAAAAAAGAATTTTGTTGATAGGCCTTACGGTTCAAAAGTTATTAGCATAATAAAAGTGAAATTTTGGACAGTTGGTGGCGCTAGAGGGAATGAGTTAAAGACACCAAAATTGGTGCAATTACTGTTGGGACTGTCCTCTATCAGAATGTCAAATCGGAACAACTTTCCCGGGAACGGTTCTATGGGCTGCCATAGACGCCCAGTCGGAAGAAGAAGAAGAATAATAATAAGAACCGGAACAGATACAATAGGTGCCTCCGCACCTTCGGTGCTTGGCCCCTAATAAGAACCGGAACAGATACAATAGGTGCCTCCGCACCTTCGGTGCTTGGCCCCTAATAAGAACCGGAACAGATACAATAGGTGCCTCCGCACCTTCGGTGCTTGGCCCCTAATAAGAACCGGAACAGATACAATAGGTGCCTACGCACCTTCGGTGCTTGGCCCCTAAAAAGAGTGGCTTAAATATGCAGCAGTGCTATTTCAATTCAGTTGGTATTTTGCTAAGCTGGATTGCATATTGTTAGTGAATAATAAGCATGTTTAATGTAAGCTCTAAAGTACTGTATAAAAATGTGGATGACTTGTTTAGTGTATTTACAAGATCAATTCCAATCTCTATGATACCTTATACAAATGTCTTAAGATTGAGAAATGGTTTTCAGCATTTCTTCCTCATCTTCTATGGCCGGCATGAGCACCATATCTCGGTGTTTTTGTAGAAGAATTGTAGAAGAGTATTAGTTGTTTTAATACTGAACGATGCTGGACAATTAAGAAAACATAATACTGGCTGTATTCTACTATAGGTGGGCTTACTTACACAGATCATGTAGTACATTACTATCAGACTGGAAAGGTTGCAAAATATATTGCATCCTGACAGATGGTCTATGAAAGATTGACCTTTGTCCCTCCACAGTGACAGTAAAATAAAATTAGAAAGGAAGGTTGGAAACCAATATCTAGACCCCTAATATATAATTTAGAGCATGTGCGTGTGGCTCTACCAAAGGTCAACCTGTTTATGACCTTCACTCAGCCCATTAAAACTCCTGTTAGAGACACGACTCGGACCCAGCCTGTTCAATTAAGAATACATTTATGTGCTTAGCGAAAGATTTCTTACTAAATTGACACATAGATGAATCGCAGTTCCATGTCCAAATCACATTGATCGATGAAAGAAATGACATTATATCCTGATTTAGCCACTAAAGGTGTACTGGTTTGTTATAATACCTTTGTCAGCAACAGTGGGCTTTATTCACTATGGCTGCCTTTTATTTGTGTATATGTGATCAGATCCCTGGGGAACATCAAACATCTTGTAGCCACCTCACGTTAGTCCTGAGGGAATGAGATGTGTCAAGATTCATAAAGCTGCTCTGACATGGATAGACATACTGTATAGATGGACTTTATTGATCCCTTAGGGGAAATTCAGTCAACTAAAGGGCATCACTGTGTTTCTGCCTGCTTTAGGATTAGCCAGTGAGTCATGCGAACAGGAAAATAAGCCTAGTCACTACTGACTGAAGATTTTCCACTGTAGAAAATGCAGATTTGCTTATGCTTATGAGAGCATGAGGGATGTTTTAAGCACTGTGCATCAAGCACATGTTCTTAAATAAGATACTGTTCAATTAAAGGGGAATTGTTACCCATCCATCCATCCATCCAAATTATTTTGTGGGGGAGCAGTAGATGCATATATGAAAAATTTAATACCCAAGGTTATACCCAAGGGTTAAAGTGACATTTCGGAGGCAGGGGAACCATCAGAGATAAATAAATAAATAAATAAATAAATAAATATAATGTTCATGAAAATTGTGTAAAACGCTCCTATCGCTTTATGTAAGCAAACAATATTGCATACGTTTATTTTCACAAGCTGATTTGCACCTTACATTAAACATCCAAGTTGTCCATGATACTTGTGCCAGCTTGGAAGGAGAAAGATTGATTAGGCTCTCTAAAATAAGCGAGTCAGTCGATGGCGAGAGTAAATAACTGCTGACTCTTGAGCCCATTAGAGCCTGTCAGACTATCTGTCTGCTCACTGACTGCTGTCTTGTCTGCGTGCACAGCAGTGCATTGTGACCGATATTTGAAAAGCTTGATCAGGAAAGATGTCTTTTTAGATGATTCCTGAAGTGTTCAGAGAGAATCACCACTTCATGCTGTTACCCTGTAACAGACTGAACAGACTTAACACTGCCATCTATTGGACATACTCGTTATGACCGGTTTGTCTGAGTTCAAGCAGTGCATATTGGCCTCTCTCCACCTTTCTGTCAATGTCTAGTGTTTCTTCCTCTCTGTAGATTTCCATCACAACCGGCATGAATCCACAAACAGTGTAAGTCAAACGGAAGTTGAGTTTTGCACACTTTTTACCAGCAGAAATGACAGTAAAAAGGAGTAGCCCTTTGGTTTGTGTAATGAGTGCAGTGAAGCTATGCTGCTGGAAGCTCGGATGACTCCCCTGATTATGTGAAGGTCAACTGAGCGTGCTATTAGGAAGTGGAGGAGTTCTGAAGAATGGCGGCACCACAACCAAAGCGTTTCATCAAGAACAAAAGGTCACGCATTCTGTCAGCCAGGTGCTTATCATGAGACCTGTCTCCAACTGTGGATATTTGAAAGTTCACAGAAACTGATTGCATGAATATTTTGATTTTTAGGAGTATGTGTATGTGTGCATGTGTCAGTGTGTGGTTGTTTCAAGACTTAAATGCTTAAATGTGCCTCAAAGTCATCATTTACTCATCCCTCATGTCGTTCCAAACTCATATGACTAACTTTCTCCTGAGGAACACAAAAGGATATATTTTGCTAAATGTTCTGGCTGCTCTTTTACATGCAACTACTATGAATGGGAAATTAAGCGTTCAAGATTCAAAATGACGCAAAAGTATTAAAAAGTTTATAACGAAAACTTACAACTCTTACTCTTATGTCTAACTTAAGACTCAATTGCTACATTGCAATTCCATGTCTTAATTAGTAATAAATAAAATGAAGCATTCAGACCAGCTTTGCAAACTGGACCAAAGATTAATTGAAAAGATCCGACTCAATAAAAGAATGATTTGTTTAGTGAATGACATGAGATTCTAAAGATTCAGAAGATTTGGAATATAGTGCACAGGTCATATGACCTACATTTAAAAAAATGTTATTGTGCTATTGTAAATAGTGTATTATTTTTTTTGGAGCTTGACTATCCCAGTCCACATTTATTTTTAGTTCTTTGAAAATAGTAGCCAGAATATTCTTCACAGAAAAGAAAAGGTCTGAGCGAGACATTGCAAAAGACACAAGCTCAACAGTCAAACACATCCATCTAGCATGTTTACATAGAAAAACGATAGAAAAGCATTGTTTTGGAATGCAAAAATGCATTCTGTTTGAACATCGCCTTGCGTGTTTGGAACAACATTGGGTTGATTAATAAAGACAGAATTTTAATTTTGAGTGAATTTTCCTTTTAAGCCTTATGTTTGTGCCCAGGTTTATATTGGAATTGCCTCACAGCAACTACAGCAGATGAACTAAAAGTACGTCTCTTATCACCACAGCAATGATCAATTGCACACTACACCTTTGTTCTCATATCATCCACTATCTGTCTTTCTCTGTCATTTGAATGATGATGGATACGATATATAGAGCTGCTCTCTGTGTGGAATGCACTTCCATCTCTGTCCTAATCTTCCTTTGTTCACAATAGATGTGTTTGCTAGCAACCATCACTATTGCTCATTCGTAGCGTTGGGAGTATGTTCAAACCCCTAAGGATATTTTTTATTTGCATAATTTATCCCACATCATCCTACAGATATTTAACAATGCCTCAACTACTTTTAGACATCAGACATCAGAGAAAAAAAAGAGAGAGAGAGAACACTTTTTTATTCCAAAGATCATAGAGACAAGGGGTGGGTTATTTTGCCTCACAATGAGCCCCAGCCATAAATTAGGTAATATTTCAGTCTCTCTGGTCTCCAACTACAGATTTTCCATCATATATGTGGCTTATTTACACCTCTCAAGTTAATACAGCCTGAACTTTGATTTAAACAGTTGAGTCAAAGTGTTTTACACATAAAGTCACTGTGATTATACTACCATAGGTTGTAGTTCACTGCATTATCAGCGAGATTAACAAACCATTGTTCATTCCACGAAATTCAGTACAGTTATTGATGACTGAACACAGACCACCCATGTTTTCCTTCTGTTACATCACTTATTGCATAATACTATCCATCTTCTGTTTGAAACTACACAGTTAGGTCATATAAACCAGCAGCAGAAAGTTTTTACTAGAGGTCAGATCTGGATAAGAGAAGATTACCGCCGATGATTCAGGATCCAGCCGGCTGAGCCGAACCTCAACGAATCGCTTCCAACGGCTTCTGAAGATCAGAGCAAAGCCCCAGCAGACAGCAACCTGTCGGAAAAATCACCCCGCCACTCTCTTCAATGCGAGTTGCAGGCCTGTCTGCGTTTTATTAATCTTATCTTTGACAGGCCTGACTTATTCAACAGGAATTTAGGGAAGAACTGAAAGAGAGGCCATTCATAGCCGCGACTGTTGTCTTTCTTGCAGTGTTTTCCTTCATGACCGTCTCGCCTTTAAAGGACAGGCGTGTGTCAGGAACGATCTTTCTATTGTCTGGTATTCTTTCATGGCATTTTCTTTTCTTTTACTAAGCTTAGCGACTGTAAGAAAACACATGTCAAGCCGTGGGGCATTTCCTGCATGCACTCGCATTTAGCTGGAAAGCAAACACCGTTCCCTCGTCGCCTTTCAATGGGGAGGCCGCTTTTCCTCCCTTCACTCTCATCCCTCTTTTATTTATGAGCTCACCTCATCAGAAAGAAAGAGAGCTTCTGTATGAATGAGCCACTTTGTTCCGATGTGTAAAAGCATTGTACTCTTGGATTTTTTCTCTCTCATGCATACGCAGAGTCACCGTAAAGGCACTTTTCAGAGCAATGGAAGTTCACCTCACAAATCACTCACCACTTTTGGCTCTGAGGAGACCCGGTGGCAGAAACCCTCTCGGTCGCGGTCGGAGGAAGTACTTGAGTCCAACCTTCAATTACACACAGTAAATCTGATCAGAGCCTGGAGAGCGCAAGCGGGGCTGCTATCAATCAATCGTATCCCGAACCAGAGGCCATGCTGACCCGATCCTCGAACCAAAGACGAGATTAATTATGAGTTTTCAATCCAGGCCGAGGGGCTGATCTGTCGCTATCGCTGCAGTACAGTAGGAATTAAACCAGAGATTCTAGGATTTCAGTCTTAAAGGGGAATCAGACCCTTACCTGAATATGAGCTGATGTGTCTCAAAGCTATATTTCTTGCCTTACGTGCGTTGATTCTTGCTGTACTGATGTTTTTATTTCAAATAAATGGAATTCATTTACACAGTTTTTAAAAAGATTTGAATTTGCCACTAAAATAACTCTATAACTAAAACTCTCACTTAAAATCATCTGGTTTTCAAAATACCGAACCACTTAGCATTTATTTTAAAGGATACAAGGATACTAGTTTTTTTTTACTATTGTCAAAAATATCGATATTGTATTACAACTAATAAAATTGTAATAGCAATCCGTCCAATTTGTCATACTTATTTACACCTCTTTCGTATGTGAGGGTGACTTGAACTCAAAGAATATTCCAATAACTTTGTAGCAACAGTAACGAATGTTTATAATAACAAAATTAACTGGATTTTTTTTTTACACAGTCCAAAAATGTATCGCTCCAATCTTACATTTTAAATAGTCCTTTGAAATATTTAAATCTTGAATTACAGTTATTATTATTCACAGTTATTTAATCCACATGTATTGTATATAAATAACTTATGGATCTTACACCTAATTAATGTATTGCAGAAGGTTTAATTTCTTTTGGGGCAAAAAATAATTAATTTAATGATTGGTGTAAAGGAGATTGATCTGCTTGAGCTGAAAGTGTGTGTGTGTGTGTGTGTGTGTGTGTGTGTGTGTGTGTGTGTGTGTGTGTGTGTGTGTGTGTGTGTGTGTGTGTGTGTGTGTGTGTATTTTCCACAATTTTTACATTATCCACAACATAAACAAAGTGATATAAATTAGTTCTTAATGAAAGTATTAGTTGCTTGTTTTATTAATGTGTGTTTTTTAAAGTTAAAATTCATATTCTGTTATCGAAATTACATGCCATTTTAATCAGAGTAAAATTGACCAAATTTATCAATGATATATTGATTCAATTTAAAGGACATTTTCAACACTGTGGTTGTCAAACACCAGCATTATGTATTGAAGCACACCTGTGGTTACTCTGCTAGGACACCTGTAGGAATGACATTTTCCATCCATTCTCCATAAATGAGGTCTAGAAACGCCTATGAATTCGATGCATTTTAGCCTGGAAATAGGCTTGAAGCCTGAGGCATGCTTGAAATTGACAGGAGCATGTAAACAACTTTACGATGATAACTGCAGGTATCTAATAAAACAGATTGGCGGTTTTGTGAGGCTTTACGCTGTCAGTGACTCATACTACAGAAACCTGTGCTGCCAAATGCCATGACTTGTTTGACCTGGAGGAGCTTGAGAGGTTTTCTGTGTGGCCGCACGTGTATGTGCGCATGCTGGCGATGTTCCAGTGTGTTCATTCTTATCGGCTTGGGTTTACATTTGATGTCACACTGATTTGATTTAACAAGATAACGGGCATCAATAAACCTCAGCCTCCGCAGATTTTCAGAGCTAGACGCCAATTTAAACCAAAAAAAAAAGAATGTCACGGAAGCAATGATAAGGGCACCATCCAATGCTTATTTGTTTTGTCTAAATTGAATTAGTCATTCGTTAAGCTAGTGGGAGAGTTAATTGGATTTGAATTAATTGAAGAGGGGTAGGCTGAGAGAGGAGATGGTGTATTATTACCATATCAGGCATAGAGATGGAGAGATGAAATAGTGCTGTGAATGAACATATCTGGACGGATAGTTTCTGGATCTGCATGAGCAGATCTGTGTTTGTCAAAGCCGTGATACTTAATGACACATTTATTCACTTATTTATTTTATGTTTCGTTAGTCTTCAAGTATGAGGACTTCTGAGTGGATGTTGAAGAGGTGCAATTGTTCATTTATTTTTAGGGAGATTCAAGCGTGATTAAAGGTTTTGCAATTGTTTTTTTTTAATACATAAATAAAATGAATACATAAAATGCATACAAAAGGCATACATAAAATGGCCCTTCAGCCTGACAGATGTAACTGCCCAAGGCATTTTAAGCTGTGAAAATTTGTTAGGGGTGTAGCCCAAATTTTTTAACCAGCCAGAAACACTCTCTCCCTGTCAATATTTTCTCACATTCGGGTTTGCTAACATCAGGTTTGCAAGTTTTTGAGTGAGGGCAGCTGGTCAATGTTAGGAAACTGGCAGAAGTTAGCAAAGCGACTTATAGCTCCTTGAAGGTTCATTTATAGTTTTGATGACTGCCGGTAATATGTTATTTTGTTTGAGAAACTTTCTTTTACTTTCCTGACACTGTTGATCACCTGACTGAAGGTAATTTCTTGCCTACTTGTTGAAATCAATAGATTGTAATAACTTTATCTAATGTTAACACAATTGTGC
The DNA here is from genome assembly GCA_030578275.1 of Meda fulgida. Lineage (NCBI taxonomy): Eukaryota > Metazoa > Chordata > Actinopteri > Cypriniformes > Leuciscidae > Meda > Meda fulgida. Next base: position 13,131,308 of record CM060619.1, read on the forward strand.
ACCCTAATTGTGAAGCATTACTTAAATCATGTGTGTGTGTGTGTGTGTTCATGAGCCATGTCTCATGTCTTAAAAACATACTAAACTGTGTACTTTACTGTAGGGATTGGTAGGGTTAGTGTATAGAGATAGAATATACAGTTTGTGCAGTATAAAAACCATTACGCCTATGGAGAGTCCCCTTAAGCCAAATATACAATTGGTGTGTGTGTGTGGATGCATGTGACCGTGAGTGCGTGCGTGCGTGTGTGTGGATGCTGTATTGGTTTGACTCTCATGTGACCACCATGTCCAGCAGAGGGAGCTATATCAAATGGACACAGCACTGGACCTTGCGTGTGGCCACACACACACGTTCCTGTGGGATACAGAATGGATTTTCTTTCCAATAGGGCATTAATCAATCCGCCTAATTTAATGACTGTTCTCACCTCATTCGAAACAGTCGCACATAATTTTACAACCATCATTGTTCACTGCTACAATTAATAGACATCGCAACCTTTTTAAATATCTGACAGTAATGAACTAATAAATTCAGCTTTCTTACACCTTTTATTTTTGAGATTGTGATGCTTTGATAAAGAGAGTCAGCAGAGAGAGAAAGAAGGGCGTTATGTGGAAAAAAGAGGGGTTATTGAATGGGAATACTGCAAAAAATAATATAATTTTAATATATAAAATAAATTCAAAAATTCTCTTTTCCCTACATTCATTTTATATCTGATTTTGATCTATAATGATAATAATAACAATTGTATTTTATATTATTTTATTTCATGACAAAGGTCATTATTGTTTACCTTGTTCTTTCAGAAACAGAAGGTGGGATACACAGCCTCCGTCTCAGTGGCAGTGAGTGTGTGCTTTGGGAAGTGCAGTGATGAAGACTACGGAAATGAGGATTTAGGAGCTAAGCATGAGACATGTAGCCCAGAGGCTGATGTCTCTGCCGGACCCAGTCAGCTCTGAGAATAGTAATTTAACCGTCTGTCTGCGAGATACTAGAGGAAGCTGCCTTCACTATCTTATAGAACAGAAGAGCAGAGCACTAGAAACCTTGTCTTCATTGAGATGGTCATCTTAAGATTTGCCTTTTATGGGGACGTAATTGACACTTTTTTCCCTGTGGCATATATATTCTGTCACTTTATTTTGTATTAAAGCCCAACAGGCTTACGTGATTTCTGCTCGAGTTGGTTTTCGTGGTTGGCTTTTTCATTTGAAGATTGGCTCGTGATGGACAGATTTATGAATGAAGGCGAGGGTGATTCTAAGTTAAACTGATATTTCAGCGTGTTTTCTATGAAAATACGAGCACACACCTACACGCTGACAGAAAGTGAGAGGATAGAAACTGCTGGAGGCGCACGCTAAAACTCTCTCACGCTCTTTATATTTGAAGATGGTGCCAGCTTGTCAGGTCTAGTTAATTTGACTGTTGACTGTTAATGTAAGTCTTTCTAACTATCTGTTCTTCTGTTGTTTGGTCAGTCAGTCAGTCTTTCGAGCTGTCTGTCGTCCGTCTGTCCGTCCGTCCGTCCGTCCGTCCGTCTGTCCGTCCATCCTTATTGTGTGATATTGCATCTCAATCTCTACATTCAGTTTTGCCTCTACACTCAGTTGTTTGCCTCGGGGTATTGAGTGCAAGTCTGTCTGTGAGTTATTCTTCCATATTTTGACAGGCATTATTTTAAAACTGGCGAGCCCGTTCTTCACAGCCCATCCTTCACAAAGATCAAGCTACAGGTTTCAACAAGATTACTTCTGTGGCACAAATAGCTTTCATTCAGTTCCATTCTTCTCTAGTTTCACCTCAAGAGAAGATCACAGTCTTGCTGATTCAATAATGTTGAATAAATGAATGGAGTCAGGCCATTCTGTATCATCCAACCTTGACTAATTTTGCTTTCTGTCATAATATTTCTTGTTTAAACGAGCAGTGTCTCAGGTGGCTACATATGTGACATTCTTAGAAACTTGAAAATGAAAAATCTGTCATCGTTTAATCAGCCTCATTTTGTTCCGAACCAGTTTGGTTTTCTTTCTTATCTAGAAAACAAAAGGAGATGTTTTGCAGATTCTCCCTTGTGCTGTTTTTCATACACTGAATATCAACTGGGATGGACACTGTCAAGCTCCGAAACCAACAGAATAATAGTCTATATGACCAATTTGCTATATTCACACAGTAAATCGCATTTGTGCAACTACGTATTCACTGTATGCTTTAATACATTTGTGAAAAGAAATGATGGTTAGTAAATGCAATTTTTGGCTAAAGTATTCTATTATGTTATTATTTTGGTATGAATATATTGTTTACATTTTTGTTGCTTATTGAATCAAATTAGGTTTTTATTGTAACACAAGTATGGCATAATATAGCGTCACAAGCCTAATTCTTCAACAAATTACCTTTGAAAGGCCTCTGTAGATTGTTAAATCAGTTAATTCTAACATATTACACAGTATTTGATAAGGTAATTTTAACACAGCATTAGGATTGTTTTTTTTTTACTAACCCTCTTTTTTCCATGTTATACTGCTGTTAAATGACTATAATGCCTTAAATATGTAATTACACAGAAGAGACACGGTTCCAGAAAGCCCAAGTAATTGATGTAATGATGCGGCAGGCCATGACATTTTGCCTTGTATGTGCAGCCACACAACTGCAGTAATTACCCATTGGACCAGTATTGTGTAACCTGGCTAAACCAAGACACCTCTGGGCTGGCAAATTTGTGGCAGATGTTCAAGAGAGACTTGGGGATCTGCTGCTCTGTTTGTCTTATTTTCAACCATCTACACCTATCTGAACTCACAAAATGTTGTCCTGTTGATAACATCTGACACAAATTACCTATTTATGGCAGGGTGTTTTTGCCAAGCAGCATGTTTGCTCTCATCTAACCTCCAAAACAACAAAAACAAGCACTCGGCGAAAGACTAACAGCCATTAGTTTTGTTGAGCGAAGAGGAAGCTGACCCCATAATCAGATAAATCATGCTGTTTGCCGTTTTTTCCGGGTGGTGTTTGGCAGCTCTTGATTTCCCCCAGGTGTCTGTAGTGAGGACCGTGACCGAGTCCACAAACATTAGCGCTTCCGATCTTTTTCCTGGTGCCTTTGCAGGCTCAGTAGTACCAGATGGTCCATTTGAAGAACTCTTTGGATCTGATGCCCATGCTTAACCGCTGCTACCACCCATTTCTATTAAACAGGACCGTAAAAATGACTAGCGGCCCAATGTGTTGAGTCATGATGGTTTTGGTGTTGGTGCATGTTTTTATTACACAGGCAGAGCATTGCGTTCAGAGAGAGATAAAGGCTGCTTTCACACTAGAGCTTTTCGTTTCGTTTGGTCGATGTGAAAGCACTTGTCCAAACTCGGGTGCACACCAGCAAACCGCAAACCAAGTGTGCAAACTGCCAAAGACAGCTTGTTCTTTAGTATCCACACCAGATTTCACATCTCACATTTGATGGAAACAGAATAATGAAATGGAATGTTCTGTGAAACACGATTTTGACACAGTGAGTGTGAACTGAAGTTGAAACAGCTTGAAACAGTAAGAGCTGATGAATACTTGTGCTTGGCTACAGCCATTATGCGCTCTGTTTCTCAGATGTTGGGCATTCTTGTGGTCAGAGAAAGGAAATGTCACCCGCAATGGACTGAACTGGTGGTCCTTGCTGTTAACGTACACTCACCGCTCTGGGGTCTACTCTCTCTTAGGTGGTCTGCAGAAGTAATGGATGTGAAATTACAGTACTATACAGTACCCATTATAAACACCATTGGGTAATTCTCAAATACTAAAATGTAATTCTCAAATACAAAAGATGTATTGTGCGGAGTTCGTTTTTAACTTTCCCACTTCTAGTGCCAGCTGTGGTTTGAGATCTTACCATGTTGAAAGTGCAGAACATACAAGTTTCAGCTTTTTCAAGTTTCAGAAACTTTTTTTAGTTAGGTCTGCACAATTCATCTATGAAAATCAAAACCAAATATGGTCATGTACAATGATTAATTCACATGTGGTATTATTATTATTATTAATGCACGTTAACGGTATACTATTTTACTGGGCTTAAAAAAATACCGTAAATGAATAGACTACAAAGAGATCTGAGTCCACTTTAAAGTTTAAATCAAATGTGAATGCAGTGGAAAGGTTTTGTGTGGCTGTTGTTTTGATGTTTTGCTTTGTGTCCAAATATATTCCTGCTTTTGATTATAAAACATGAACATGATTAGTCAATAACATTAGATTGATGGTAGCCTCACAGTTTGACCCTTCACAATCCTGACAGTGTTTCCATCTTCAGGCAACTGTGGGTGGGCAGATGAATAAAACATCAAGCAGTGGTTGATTGAATCATCACCTGCATGGAGAAAGAGAATTATGCTTCTATTTCTAGATGATGATAACTCACTCCATGCCACCATGCCACGCAACCTCCGTGTGAAACAAAACACCAGGGCGGATATTTATCGGTGTCAGGTCAAGGGAAGATGACTCTGGGTGCTGAACACTCAATGAAAGCTTATAGTTTAAATTGTCACAGCATGACAAAGGGGATTTAGATCGATTAAAGTAATTGGTGTACTGAATTCTGCAGGGCCTGCCTGTTGTGACCCAGAGATTATGGAGATCGCTGATCTGATAGAAGGGAAAAAAAAGACCAAAATTGCTTGTCCCCAACTTATTGAGTTTTGGATGCTGTATTGTATAGTGAATAGGAAATGACAAAAAATGACTATAAAAGTATAACAAAACTTATCTAAATGACAAAGCACTTTGTGCAGAACAGTTATCAAATCTTGATAGCTAATTCATTACAAGTAGCATATTCGTGAACAAATTGTTATTTTGAATCTGATCATTTAAATTAATCAGTTGACAAAACCGGTATGAATGATTCATTCATTCACAATTTTAACTGATCTTTTCAACTCGCTCAAAGTTATTATATGACATCACCTGGCTTGAATATAGTGTGCAAGTTGTATGGGCCATTTTTAGCTACTTTTGCCTCCTATTTGAAGCCTGAAAGCTCCAGTTCTCATTCATTCACCTTTATTGTATTAAAACTTGGCCCAGATATTTTGTGTTCTATTGAAGGAAGAAAATCATAAATACAACATGATGGGTGAACAGAGCTGGTTTAGCCATTTACTTCAACATGGAACAGATGTCTTTTTTTTGTGTCAATTTTATGCATATTTATTGTGGTATTTAGAAATAATCCAATCAAAAGGGGCATTTGGGGCTGGTAATGAATGTTGGACATCCTTCAATCGCGCCTGTCTCCCGGTTCTTCATTTATAGCGACTTTCCCTCGTCCACTGATGTGAATCTGCTTTACAGAGCTGTAAAATACAAAGGCATGCACACATAAAGGCTTCTTGACAAAATGCAGGTCCTCGCCCATTCCGTATGTTGAGGATGTGTTAAGTGCAGGCCAGCATCTGTGTGGTATCTGCCCATGATGAATGTATCCCATTGTTTGCAGTGGTATTCACTCTTAAACTGGCATTATCATTATAGGGGAGTTTTACATGCACTCGCCCATGCGTCCTGCTGAAGTGTCTTTTGCCAGTCGGGATAGAAAGTTTTACACCACCATTAGCAGTCTTGCCAGTATTGTGGTGTGTTATCTCTTTATAGCAGAGCGGGACAGCGAGAGAAGGAATAGGATTGCTACAGGACCGTTGTTTGCTAACACGGCATGCAGGGACCACAGCCAGCCTCATAGGGCTCAAAGCAAGGCACACTCTTTTGGATCTGCTGTACTCCATCACTGAGAGAGCGAGTGTACTCATATTTTCTCATATTTCTGTTGGCAGTCGCCTTTAGCTCATTTACTCTGGTTTGTTTTGATGTCAAACAGAAATGGTTTTACACGATTTTGGAATCGCCTGCACTAATGCACTCCACGGCAAAGCATTAAGAGAGAGAGAGAGCGAGAAGAAAACAGTAAAGACAGAAATAAAAAACATTGTTTGAAAAAATAGACAAGGTCAAATCTGTGCCATTCTATGGAGTGTATGTGCTTATGACACATTAGAGCTGTTGTCACAGTTTATATGACATACCAAAATATAATTAATACAGTAGATGAAGACCTTAACCAAAATGAAAATTAGATTTGTTGTCTTGACAAGTAACTGAAATAAGTTTATGTTGAGGCACTAAAATGACTAACTGGGAATAAATGAAAACTAATACTGAAAAAAAACTAAAGAGTATATATTACTATACACACACACACACACACACACACACACACACACACACACACACACACACACACACACACACACACACACACACACACACTGTATATTCCCAGGGAAAGCAAAAACTGCCTAAAACTTTTTTTTTGGTCCAAAAAATTAAGTAAATATACAACAGAATGTTGAAGCTGCTTTTTGCCAGATTATGAAAGTGAACTAGGACAGTTGCTTTTAAACTTCATTTAATTCATTGTGTTCAATTTAAAATGTTCAAATGGGATTCGTAGTCTGTTACGAGGCACTCAAGATTCATGCATAACATTGACTTTTAGACATAATTTGGTTCTAGACTGCAGTATGCACAAGTGTGACATTTGAGACATGAGGAGGAGGGGAATATTTATAGGAAATAACTGGTTAAACTGTGTTCTTTGTCCTCACACAGATCTATCGAATGTCTTCATGGAAGAGAGAAAATAATTTGGCTCTCTAGCAATGAGCTATCAGATTTTTTTTCTAGCCCTGTGCTTGAGTTGATAGTGTGTAATAGATAGCATTAGTGTGCTGTAGGCATGACCTATGGATCACAATCAATGGAATAGTCATGTTCTTGCTGTTTTCCACCACATATACATTATTCATGACTCACAGGGCCCAGATGACAAGGTATTACACCATATTCAATATCTCGGCTGACTCATCTCCATCCTAGAAATCTGTGCTGCACTGTAACCATGCTTGACTAATAAAAGGGATGAGTCTATCAGACTCAGCTTGGACGCAGAACATCGGTTCTGTGGCGCCTTTTCAACACTCCTCAGAAAATGGACATTTCCATTCAATAACAATATGTTTAGCCAGCAGTTTTTTTCCTTCATTTTTCTTTTTTCCCTCTAGCACAGTGCGGTCTTTTTATGGTTTTTAAAAAGGATGGGAGTTTTCTTTGTGGCAGTTTCTGGCGTACATGCCAAAACCACAACAGATGCGCCACTCGCAGGCCACTCTGGCTGCTCATTCGAGATTGGCTGCTGTCTGTTAGCCCAGCTGAGAAGGTAGCATTAGCAGCAGCATGCACCCAATGAGTCTTCCCTGCTGGAAAATCTAATTTAATCTATTATCACCTTAGACCAGCTAATGAGCTGCTTAGATCAGGTTAGTTGCCATTAACTATCTTAACTAGCTGATGACCATCTTGGACCAGCATAGATTAGCTAATGGCTATCTTAGTCCAGTAAATGACCAGTTTAGATCAGTCAATTACCATCTTAGACCACTTAATATGCAGTCTAGACCAGCTAATGACTACCTTAGACCAGATAGTGACTAGACCAGCTAATGACTACCTTAGACAAGCTTATGACAGTCTTAGACCAGCTAAGGGCCATCTTAGGCCAGGTAATAACCAGCGATTGACCATTTTAGACCATATTAGACCATTTAATACTCAGCATAGATTAGCTAATACCAGTTTATGACCAGTTTAGACCAGCTAATGAGCAGCCTTGGCCAGCCACTGAGCAGCCTTGGCCAGCCAATGACCATTTTAGACCAGCTAATGAGTAGCCTACACCAGCTAATGACTGTCTTGGACCAGTTTAGATCAGCCATTGACCGTCTTAAGCAACTGATGACCACCTTGAACCAGCTTAGACTAGCTAATGACTATCTTAGACCAGTTAATATCCAGGTAAAGATCAGACAGAGACCATCTTAGACCAGTTAATGTGCAGCTTTGGCAAGCGAAGAGCCAGTGAACATCTCAGACCAGTTTAACCAATTTAAAGGTAAAATCAGGTATCATGTTCCAAAACACAGCTACCATCTCAAACTGGATTTTCCAGCAGGGTTATCAAGGCGATATAACAGGAAGTGTCTTAATCACATAGATTAAACACACAAAGATAACACAGTTGAGTGTAGTATTGAGCGGTGGGATAGACCTTTGATTGCACACCTGCAGTGTTGTGAAGCCCTGTATTTTGTGCTTTTTCAAGCCCTGAAAACACTTACAGGTCCCGCCAGGTCATTGAAAGGACAAAGGGAGGTTTATACTCCCTTATTGCCCGTTACTGAAAAGCGAGTGAAAGTGCTTATTAAAAGGTTGTGTTTCTTTTCTGCTTTGTGAAATCCTGGAGCAGCCCTGGTGCATTGATCTAAGTAAAAGTTGTGTGGTTTGGGGTGTATCGTCTGACCCTTTTTGCTCTGCTTCTGAATGCTATTATTACAGCGCTCTGATCCTAGATGCTGTTTGTACCATACATGCTCATTTAAATCACATTAGCAACTTTCCCAGGGAAACTTCACCAGCAGCTCAGAGCGTAAGTAAATACCTGACGTGCACACACTCACGCACACTTAAGTGGACACACACACGTGTGGCTTTGATGTACTACACAAACACTGCGGTGTGCCACTTTTCCCAAGCTGCACCTGCCAGACGTGCAGGGAAAAACTGTGAGATGGGGAACATGTCTTACTAACCTGATTGCATTGTCAGGAAATGCAATGATTAATGTGGATGTAATGTCTGTAGCCGAGTCCTGTGGGATTGCGTGGTTCCACTGTCTGGCCATGGAAAGGTCTCGCTCATGAGCAAGACTGGGATGTCTTCACAGATCAAAAGCCTATGAGAAACATATATTTTTCATGTATGTTTTTTTTCAGTCTTTCTACTTCAAAATGTCATGTTTAATACAATGTGTTGACACTGTTTAGTTTGTAATTAATTGCAAAATTTACTTGCAATGTTTCAGTGAAAATGTTTTTTTTTATCACCTTTTCTTTCAGTGTAGCTTCATCATGCTGCAAGAAATGCACAGTGAAAAAAAAACAATGTTAAATCTTTAATGCATTAGATTGAGAGAAATCTATTGGGATCTTTAATATGCAGATAATATGCTTTGGCGAAACCCCAGTTTGTCAAGTTTTTCCTGTGTACGACAGGGCAACTGTGTTGTTTTTGATGTAGTTTGTTTTGGCAGGACCTCCTTTTCCACCAGCTGTGGTGTGGAAGACCAAATCCGCCCGTGTTTCTGCTTTCAGTCACCAATCCCTCTAGGCTGTTCCAGCTTCTACACCCAGATACTGTAGGTTATTGTCTATGATGGACGCTGTCGATAACGCCTGCCCTTTACTGCAGACACACAAACACATTACACTGCACCCGGATCTGCTCTGCACCCTGCTGCAGTGCCAATGTTTTGTAACTGAGGGTTGGTTTTGTTTTTGAAAATTTGAAAAAGGCTCTGGCCGTTTATTTTTAGATCTAACAGTGTTGTAAATCGTATGCAAGTAGTAAATTCAGATTACAGAGAGGGATTCATAGCTTATTTTTCTATTCTTTTGTGGATTTTTTTTTTTTTAGTACGGAAGAATCAGGGCTGTTTTAAATGTTCTTGACGTTGTGCTCTGAAAGGTTCAGGATATTCTTTATCGAAAAGACAAAACTGTAAAAAAAAACAGTGCATCATATTTCATGTCTTGCAATAAACTTGATAAAGAAATTAATTTAGTCACTTTTAGATATTAAGTGATATAATGTGCATCTCACAGTGTGGATTTTTTTATAGGGGAGGGGTTAAATAACAAATATGGTCTGTGGTGATTAAAAGGAAAATTAATATCTTCCTAGAATTTCAGCCTTTTACATTTTTTTTCTTTGACATGATTTTATTTTAATAATAATAATAATAACAATGCCTCAAAGTCTTTGTAAAAATTCAGCTATATATATATATATAGTTCTTTGTCATGACTCTTTCTCTCCCCGAAACATCATTAGCACTAATAAAGCCGGTGACATTTTACACCGGAAAATTCTGCTTCAAAAGTTCTGTTGAGTGACGCAATCCATGTAGCGATCTCTGTTGTTTCTCTGGCCTCTGTTTTCTTTGGAGTGGCTGCACAGTGGCAGGAATTGGACGGGCTCTTCCAGAGACTCTGTGCTGGAAACAGGTCTGAGGTCACTGACCAGTTATTAACAGCAGGACTCAATTAATGCAAACACTGGGGCTTTAGTTTCACTAATTCAAGCCCATTTCCAATTGTCATGTGTGTCGGCTTGTCTTTAGTTGTGTAATTGTTTACATATGTGTGTGTGTCCATGAGCCGTCATCTCAAAGTGGATTGTTGCTGAAAGTCTCTGGGAGGCGCTGGCAAAGGATAAGAGAGACAACAAGGCTGTGTAGGCATTTCACTTTATGATTTTGTTTATCACATCTGTAACCTTGCAATTTGTGGTATCGATGTTTGTGCTGCATATGGAATCGAAAGTCCTTCCTTGTGCATTGTTGGATGTTCAATTAAGCTGATCTGCATCGCTTTTGCTTGCAAACAACCTGCCACTCGGGACTCAAAAAGCTGTATATCAAATCCAGGTTCTGAGGTGGAATTAAATACGGGCTGTTTTTATCGTCTGAAGCACAGACTAGACGCAACCCGTGACATTTCCTTCGTGACAGTGCTGCCCATTATATGTATAGGGATGTCTGAGAGTGTGTGGTGTTTAATGGGATTTACAGGATGGGGGGTTGCAGATGAAAGACTGTCTTTTGAGATGAGGAACTCTGAGGGAGTTTTGTGTGATAAAGGTTTCAAATTGTAGGACAGAAATGTTAGTTCTGTTTTAAAGTATGCGTGGGGCCTCATCAAGGATGGTAACAATATATACTCTTGAATATTAGTAAAACTCAACACTTTCAACCCTTCAGTGATTGCTCAAGCTGTGCTCGAACTGTAGTCCAATAAAAGGACCTGTTTACTTACTCTGATCACACGCCAGAAACTTGTTAGAGGCCTACTTCTCTTTAAAATTGTGCCAGATTGTATCAGACAGGTTTTGTGTGTGCTTATGTACTATTTGCTCTCTGTCATGTTTTATTTCTTTAAAATAGAGCAATACAATACTAGCGCTCGCCTGCATTTATTTGATTGGAAATACAGTAAAAGCAGTACGATTTTGAAATATCATTACAATTAAAAATTACTTTTCTGTTTTAAAGTGTCATACACATAAATCTCTTCATTTAACAAAAGTCTGTAAATTTTAAACTTGAGGTTAAAAAGAAATGACCCGTCATCTTTCTGCATGTGAATAAATTGGGCTGCATGGCTTGGTTTGTGCTAATAGCTTTCTTATGGGGAGATGGTTACGGCCCTATTGATTTTCCTTCTAGCCGCCTGGCCTAGGATGAAAGAGCAGGTCCCCGGCAGGCGCGTACTATAGAGTGAGTGCTGAAAAGCAGCGGCAGGATAGCTGAAGTGCAGGGAGAGGATCCAAACCAACGTCCCCAGACCAGGCCCTCTTTACCTTGGGGTCTGCGGAGGCTGAGGGAAGCCTGGCCGGATCCCTCGTGAAATAGAGCCAAAGCTTAACCACCATTTGCTGTTGTTGGAGCAGCCATAGTCCTGGTTGGTTAGGTGAAGATAGTGTTTATTTTTCTGTGAAAGAGTAAACTGGCAGTATATTCTACATCCTGGCCTTTTTTCTTCAACGGGTCATATCATGAGGAATCAAATTTTCCTTTGTGATAAAATAACTTGATGTACTATGAAAACATACTGAAATTCAGAATCTTTTGAAAATAAAGTGCAAAAATGTCTCTAATGCACCTTTGTGACCTCCCAGAGATTCAGTTACCACCCACTTTTACATGTTAGTGATAAATATTGGGTCATTAGAAACCTGGTCTGCTCAGCCATGCTGAGGTAAAACAGTTGTGTTTGAGAATCTTTGCCAAACCTTATGCCATTCCTGACAATAGCACCTTCTGCTTTGCAAATCCTTCTGAAGGATCACAATGTTAAAAATTAGCACTTAAGGATTTTCTTTTTCTTTTAAAGCCCCTGATCATTTATGGCTGATTCAGTGTTGTAAAGTATTACAAGTGAAGCAGAATATTGAATAGAGGGCGGGGTTTTATTTTAGCGCACCTCCTCTCTATCCCTCGCTTATAGCAGACTGACGGTTGGAGCTGTACCAAGACAAAAAACAAAATTTTCTTTGTATTAACTTGCACAGATTCATTGTTCACCATAACACTAGTAATATGTGCGCTAACAAAGTAAATAGGGTAATTTCATGACGACTTTAATAGTTTTTGCCATAGATTGAATTGTTGCAAAGAGGTTGTTATCAAATTATGGGGGAGTTAAAATTCTATTATATTAAATAAAATGAAATAAAATATACTTAAATAAAATTTATAATTTATAATTAAATAAAAATATTCCCTGAGGTCCACTTATGATGCTAGTAAAGTTTTTGTTTTGCTATGAGCTTTAAGTTTGTAATAGACTGGAAGAAGGAAACTGCATTTCCATTTTGCTCTATGATGTCAATAGTATTGAACTTCCGAAAATCACTGTTTGGTCAACAGATGCTTGTGGTGTTATTTGGAAGCATAAGTAGTATTAGTATTATTAGTAGCATAACTGGAAATCTAACTATTTTTTCACTTAAGTTAAATGTCTATCCAATAGAGGTTATAGGTCACTGTAGTACTGTTCCAAAACCAAGTTTGCTGTCCACATAGACAACATTTTAAGGCATCAAAGCGTCCTCACAGTATAAAGGCTCTTCCAAAAACAGATATTGCATAATTATGTTGGGTTCTTAGATACCTTTGCCCAAGCTTTAAGGATGCATTGCATGTAGTGCTCACATAAAATTCAGTCTAGATCCAAAGTTTTTTTTTAAAAGAAAAAACATTGAAGATGGTGGACGAGTCAAGATAAATGTTGATTTTATTGTATTGAATTGTATTGTGTGTTCCACATCTGAAATATAGATATTTAAATACAGAGCACTATTAATCTACATTAATCTTCTCTAAAATATCTTCTTTGTTTGGGCTCATGTCCTATCGTGTCCTTGTCAGAAGCTTTCCAATGTGTCTCTCTTCATGTCTGTACAAAGAAACTGTGAAGGCATGTAGAGCATAAGAGAGTTTGGCAAGATGCTTCAGGACAGCATTTAATTGAAGAATAAACACCGCTGGGACTGAGTGTATCCATGCATACAATGCTATTCTTTATAGCCAGTTAAAAGGGTAGCTCACCTAAAAACCTTATATTATTTACATACCCTCATGTCATTCCAAACCTGTATGACTTTCTTTCTTCTTAACACAGAAGCAATTTTAAAGAAATTTCCAGCTTTTTAATTAATTTAAAATCAATGAGGTCCAAAACAACACTGGACCCCATTGACTTTCATTGTTCGGAGAAAAATAAGTTGTTTGGGTGAACTGCTCCTTTAACTATATAATTTCTCACTTTGTATTCTTAGTTCTTCTCAATAAGTAATTGAAGTCATTTAAACACAAAAGAACCATGCCTTGAACAACAGAGAGCATGTTGAGAGATTTGTTAGCCAGTGGAAAGATTTTACTGGTTTGGTGTTCAGGCTGTGTCAGAAACGGTTGGGGGTCTGGCTCACTACTGAGTGCCCATATCTGCGACTTAGCATTCTTCATTCTGTCCAGTGCATCCTAAGCTCATACTTCCAGTCTGTTCTGGTTTAAACAGTCTGTCTACAGTGCTTCCCTCCAATGCTATGTTAGCTCTAAGATACCTAGTGCTTCCCAATGTGATTGTATTGTATTGAGACTTAATCTGTGTTCAAGAATCTGAGCATCAGGCTGAATGCCACTGAATCAACTCAGTGATCTCAATTACAACATGGGACACCCCAGGGGACTGTGCTTGGTCAGAGACTGAGAAGTAAGATGGGGTCTTTGAGGTCTTTGGAGAGGGGGGAGAGAGAGAGTGAGAGAGAGAGACAGGGATCAGGAGGGGGCAAAAGGGAAAGCGACAGATGGTGAAAGGAGAAATGCAGGAAAAGGATTGAGTGTCACTGCTGGTGGCTGGTTGAGTAAAGGCAGGAGGGGGGATCAGAGAATGACAGGACCTGTAAAGCAGATCATAACCAGTCTGCTCTGTAATCTGCTCCAGTATCTGGCCTCTTCTCCATCTGTACCTCTGGACACATCTAGCAGGACTTCTTTAGAGGATCTCACAGTTTCAAACTGCTCTTTCAAGCTCGTCGGGCCTACTAAAGCTGTCCAGACTTTTTGGAATTCAGAGGACCTATCCAGGATGAGGTGGTTGGAGACAGTACGATCGTTGTTTAAGGGGGGCAGTCGCAGCGCCCCGGTGACCCCCACCTCCAGCCCATGCATGCCCTCAAAGAAAGACCACTCGGCCAAGCAGGTAAGAGACTAGAAGGGAAAGAGATCAGGCATAGATTTTTAATAGAAGTTTTTAGTGCTGGATTCATGTGATGCTTCATTTGGGCAATAATTATAAATAAGAATTATAAATAAAAAAAAACATAATTTAAATAAATGCAGATTTTTGTTGTTGAAATAAACATATGTATATATTTATATATTTTTTGCTCAGAATGCAAAGAATTCATAAACTCATGATCATAGTTGCAATGCATTCTGATGATGATTGTTAGCGACCTTAATCCATGAAGCATCAGTCATTTTGTACGGAACATAAAGTCCCTCAATGTGCGCATGTGAATGTATATGTGTGTTTTAATCGTAAGCTCTCTGTTTGGATTTGCTTTGTCTGGATTTCACGGTGTGCTTCAAATGCATTAAGTCCTGCAGGCTGGTTGATGACACATTTATTGTATGATAATATCTTTATGGCTTCCAGGCTTATCTCTGAGAAGCACCCATAAATTCTCAATCAGAAATTTAATACCCCTGTCCCTCAATGTCATACTTAACTTTAAGAGCTTCATGCCAAAGTGCAGCCAGACAGTATGGAAGCACATTATTATTATTATTCATTTGATAATGCCCTGGTCAATCAAGGACCATCCATTTTTAGTTTCTGTTCCAATTATTTAATTTCATCATTTCATTTTATTTTTGTTCATTTACTTTTAATATATTTACTTGCCATTTGTATGTGTATTTATTTAGTATTTTAAAATACTTTTTCATTCAACTGTCATTAATTTATATCAATAATTTCAAATATTCATTTGTATTAATTTAGTTCTTAGAAATGATTAGACACTGTGAGCCTTAAAATATAGTATCAAACACATCTGATGTGTAAAAAAGCAGATTTTTGTCTCATGTTACAGAAATGTCAATTAGGCTTCACATATGGACTTCGAAATGTGAGTTTGAGTGTTGAGATATGTGGGTGGTGATGTTTGTGCCATGTTTGGACAATCTCACGGCAAATGAATATCAGCCAGCGCATGTTAAATGACTGTGATTTCCCACGGACGAGGACTACAGGAACCGACTCGAGGTCTGACAAGGTCTTAGCCCCTGCCTGCATTAGTCTAATGACGGATAATGATAGCTCAACAACCCACTCAGCACAGGACCAGCACACCCACCATCAACTATTTATGACCTCTTACCGTCAAATCACCTTGATGTCTAAAAACCACTTCTGGGGAAAAAACTAATTCAGTTATCGCTCTTTACTGTATGTTTGGATGATATCCCAAGAGAAAAAAAAGTTTGAGAAACTGAAGGAGGAGGAAAGAGTAGAAGAAAAGTGGTCCTTTAATGTCTTGTAAAGGAAATAAAGGTGGCTCAGACTCGTCTGAATCGAGATATGCACAACACTCGACACTCTTCTTGACTCTGACTTGAATGATCTGGTCTCGACTACAACACTACAAAATGCCTGTTATAAATAAATCGTCTGTTATAGATCAACAGGTAGAGTTTGCAGACACTTACAATACAAAGGTAGACACTTACAATACAAAGGTCATGGGTTCAATTCCCAGGTATAACGCATTTATTTTGAATGTATTGCAAATAATTTTCTAACAACTGTGATGAACTTTCTTTGGCAATATCTGTATTCTTATCACAGTCTACTTTGACTCAATCTCTCCCTCTACTCATTAACCCCGAAGGAATGAGTACACTAGCCAGATTTTAACAACCATTCTTTTTCCCTCTGTAACTACCACACTTGTCCATTACTGTCAACCACAACACTAGATTCAGTTTAGATTCTACCAAAAAATCTCTACTCCATTTACTTATTCATGGGAGAAAATGCTGAGTCAGTGCTACTTTAAATCCACTCATTATATTCCCTTGCTGAAGAGCGTACATCATAAAACGTTCCTGTTTACTGTAGTTTGGAGGAGTCGCATTGGACACATGCAGTCAATGATGCCTATTGGTCATTTGATTGCATTGTAGACAGGGTGTGAAGGTTAGTCCTGATTTGGTTACAAGAAAGTTATGCTACCTGCTCACTCAGCATCTTTGAGATTGGATGGCACTGCTGCTATTTGTCCAAGCACTTTCAGCTGCTGTTGGAATAATTAACCAAATCACCCAGAACCAATGTTAGCGGGCCTCTCACAGACAGGAGGGAGCAAAATAAACTCTACTCTCTTTGCATATTGTTCAGCCGCTTTCTTTCTCTTGTTCACTCTCTCTTCAGACTAATCATGGGAGATCAATACTAATGAAATGAATGGGAATTCCAATAGCTAGCCTTTGCTAACTGGTTTGAGGAAGATTTGGTTTGGTTTCAGTCATGTTTTGAGGTGGTAAACCTAAAAACATTCACACAAAAAAGGAGTAAAGACCGATTTCACTTTGCTTTCAAGGCTATAATGGCTCCATGCTTCTAGGTCATTACCTCAGAGAGGAAATAAAAGACAGTGAGCTAACTTGAATTTTGACAGCTCAATTTTGACAGTACCAGTCTGGTCGGGTCAGGTCGGGTTAAGTCACAGGGCCTCATTTACAGGCTGAATTCAGGCTTCAATTCAATGGCTGTGCAGACCTCTAACACACACAATGAGCCTCCACTTCCTCAGAATGCATTATGAGGAGTAAATGAGGGCTATTAACAAAATTAACCTTTGACTTCAACTCTCTGTTCTTTTCCCTTTCCAGATAAAAAGGGCCTGATGCTTATTTAGGCAAAAGCATCAGCCCCAAAATATCAGATTTTAGCTATTGTCTAATATGACTGGAATACTTCATTTTGTTGTGTTCCATGAAGTCTCTCATTTGTCATCCCTGCATTTGCCTGGAGTTTCATGCGCCCTGCAGTTTTTCATCCAGCCTCTGCAGAGCACAGCTTGACGTCTTGATGGTTCTGCCACGTCCATCTCTCTCTCCTCGCTTTCGTGTGGAGAAGCTCTCCAGGACGCTGGATGCTGACTAACAGCATGTGCGACTGCTTCGTCACACGTGTCAGTGGGTTGTTAGGATGCAGCTGCGTTTCTGATCCGCTTCCTGGCTCATCTTTGTGTTTTCTCTTTAAACAAATGAAGGGAAGAACTTCATCCCTCTCTTTCCATCCTCATTTCAGCGCTTCCCCTGTTTTCATGTAATCCTCCATGCGGCACATCCCAGATTAGCCAACCCACAGTGCCTTGCAACAAGGTCTCTAAATCTCATGCCTTCTCAAAGGCTTGGAAAGAAGCATCGGCTACTCAAAGAGTGAAAGAGAAAGAAAAAGTGAATGTTACACAATGCATTGTTCTTGGGAAAGTTTTGTGTAATCACTCCAGTGTGCCGCTAAATAAAATTATGTGGGTTTGAAGATGATTATGTCCAAGCTTTCCCAGCATGGCTGGTTTGTTTGAGTGGTCTGTGCCTGTTTCCCAAAAGTGGGCCAGCCAGAGTATGCGATACCGACCTCTAGTGTGGTGTGGACTCTGTCGCACAGATGTCCAGGTCTTCTCTCAAACCAGCATGCACCAACATTCTTCAAAACTGGCTATATTCTCACAAGCGGGCTTAAACACTGTTCGAAATTTCAGGCCACCTTCCAAGGCCATAATCAGAGTGAAATCCGCACTCACAAGGGTCTCATTAAAAAGCACTTCATGAATGAATAGCTGCCGTGTGGCAGTGTGACTAGCTCTGACTCACTTCTCCGTCAGAGCAAGTGGGATATTCCACATATTCCGAGGTTTCGATGGCATTCCTCTCTCTCTCTCTCTCTCTCTCTCTCTCTCTCTCTCTCTCTCTCTCTCTCTCTCTCTCTCTCTCTCTCTCTCTCTCTCTCTCTCTCTCTCTCTTCACTCCTTCCCTTTTCCTTTGATTTTAGTCCTTATTTTAATGTCCTGTGGCATTTTACAACTATATACTGCCAAAATATCCTAATATGCCTGAGGCCTGGATATATATGTAGTCGCATCAATCAAGTCGCCATAGTTCAGCTTAAAGATGTCTGCATTGGTTACTTGCAGCCAGGCATATATTGTCGTATAGATAAATGAGATTCATGATACAGTAGTCTAGCAATATAGAATGAGGCATTTTGTTGATGGTATTCCAGTAATATGATAGGAAACACATTGATGAATGACAGACATTTATATTACCGTGTTGTAAGTTGATAGAGGAAAAGCAGCTGTAATGAAAGGAGTTACATGAATTTAATTGGAAATTGTGAAATAGCATGGTTTCTTGAAAATTATTGGACATCAGAGTTGGCTGCTCTTCCCATTTATTTTAAAGAGATGCAAACCAAATTATTTGGGTAATTATATCATTGTGGTGCCAATTGCTGCAAAAAATCCTGCCAGCAATTGGTAAGAAATTTTATGTATAACAGTTCTTCCTTACTGTAACAATACTTGTGGTAAATATAGAGTATGTCTTTCTTTATTCTATAATATAAAAATATATATATATTACACTAACTAAATCTTTCCAGACAAAGGTAACTTTTTTGGGCTTAAATGAAATGAGCAAAAAAGAGAGAGATAAATTAATTCATATGGTACATTAGATTGAATATTTGCTCGATCATTGCACATTAACAAAAGCAGTAACATTATTCGACCAAATAAATAAATAAAGGCTTACACATAAATAAAAGTTGTCATAAATAAGCAGATTTACACCATTCTCTCTTCCTGTTCATGGTGTGACTCCTGTGAGACTGACACCTGTTATAGATATCAGCTGTCAACCTCTGTGTGTGAATATATGTTTATTTGGTTGTCTTTTGTGCTAATAGGAAAACGGAAAACAAGGCTTTGTTTCACACAAGAAAACGCTCTGGTTACGTTATACGAGAATGTGTTTGTAATTATTTTGGCAGCGTGAGACTCAAGTGTCATTGTTGAAGAATACTGTGGTTTTAATCCGTGTTATGACAGCTCTTTTTACCACAGAGTATTAGCAATAGAGTGCAAGTTTTAAAGAACAGAGAAACTAAGCCATTCGCTTCACCAGCTCATTCTAAAACTAAGAAAAACCTCTGTGGATATTAAATCGCATCCATTATGAAGCTTACTTATACATAGGTGCTTTTTAGAACATGATCCCATTCATTAGCTCCTCTGGAAAATGATTTGTGTGTGTGTGTGTGTGTGTGTGTGTGTGTGTGTGTGTGTGTGTGTGTGTGTGTGTGTGTGTGTGTGTGTGTGTGTGTGTGTGTGTGTGTGTGTGTGTGTGTGTGTGTGTGTGTGTGTGTGTGTGTGTGTGTGTGTGTGTGTGTGTGTGTGTTTTGCTGTCAGACATGCATTTTTACAAATCTTTCTCAGACACTCTCAGACTTTTTTCCCCATCATAATTTGTACCTGTTTACCAATACAATTGCTTTCCATCAAGTTTGTGAGCTCTCGTCTTTCTTTGAAGATGCAAAAAACACATGTAGCTTTCTTAATTGTCTACCCGCACATTAGGCAGGCTATCGACAGATCAGACTCTTTGCTTATGCTTTGTGTCACAGCATGTGGCGGTTTCCCCATTGGCATGTCTACTTAGCTTGTATTATCTCAATCGTACTGTCCTTAAACAAATATTTGATGCAAAAGGAAAATTGTCATCTTATACTCACTCATATTGTTCAAAAAGAAAACATTTTGTATAATGTGAATACTTTCTTCCTCTTGACTGTCATATCTCATATTTTTAGGCTAAAAAAGCACCACAAAAGTGTTTTAGTTAATGCATGCGTCTCAAGTCTTCTGAAGCCATGCAAAAGTTTTGTATGAAAGTGACTCAAATTTAAGTTGTTTTTCCCTGAAAATCTCAAATATGATTAGCATATAACCATTATTTAACATCATTGATACCAAACTCCAATGGTTCTCAATTATCACAAGTCCAATTCCATGGTTTAGAATAACATGAAGGTATGTAAATGAGAACAGGTTTATTTTTTGGATGAACGCTCAGAATGCTTTTTAATGCTTGGTTGCAGAAGAACTTTGTTTTTAATCAGCCTCTCTATCCATTCTAACTATGCATTCAAAGGGACAGGCTTACACAAAGCTGCTGTCAGAGAAGTAGTCCACTGGGTTTTCTGCTATAGAAGTCTTTCTTCCCTTCAGATCTATAGCCCACACAGTCTCTGTTCATTTATATTGGATCAGTAGAGGTCTACAGGGGAAAGGTCTTCTTCTTCTGCGAGCATGTCAGTGGCAGTTTTAGATATACTCTAATGCAGACAGTCTTGTTTTTAGTGGTGGACTGCAGTGTTTTACAAGCAGACATAATGCCTTGAAGTTCAGTGCCTGGAACAGTCACAGACTTTCGTGTTTAGAACAGTTGTTATCTGTATTTCTGCAGATACCCAGCTGTGTTTGGAGCCCCAAAATGATTAGATTAGAGTTTGTCTGGATACTGCAGTCTGATTCATGCAATGGAAGGGATAGCAGTATCATTCAAGCAAATTAGCAGTGTATCCGTCACACTTTGACTCGATAACATACTGTAACCTGAGGTTGGATTTTGGTTGCACTGGAACACAATCCTTATGTGTTGACATTACACAGTCTACTTTGCCCAATGAATTTGACAAAACCTTTCAAAACCATGTCCCAAATCACTCAAAAATCAACAGGAAAGAAATAAAAGCACTTGTTTTATTTATTTTATTTTATTTATTTTATTTTATTTTTATGTATTCAACAAAATATTTATTTTGTGAAATCTGCTGTTGCAATTTGAAACAGAAACAAAAGATATTCTCTTAATTTAATGTACTATTTTATTTTGTAGTTAATGTAAAGTATTTGATTTTATTATAAACCAGCATCATTTAACAGCAGTAGTATATTTATTTAGCTTAATGATACAGTATTTTACGAGGTATATTAATAAATGAGGTATAAATAATAGCAGTAGTCAGAAGTGTACCTTCAACTTCACAATGTGTAATGTTAATGTTCTTAAAATACACTTCGTTTTTTTATTGAGTTTTTTTTTTTTATATGACCAGGAGATGTTCTTGACAGGTTTCATGAGATTACCTCACACACACTGATCATCACGTCAGCCATGAGGACTACAAAATTTCTGCCACTAGAAGAATTGCACCAGGATAACAGAGCCTTGGCTTAGTCCTGGAACCTCACGACCTCGGCCTGTCGTCCATGCCAGCTCACCACAACAGTTTGTCCATACGTCAGCCTTTAAGTGTACTCTGTTACCATAATTAGTAGGTGCAATCCCATTTGTGCAAACATTCAGAGGAGCATCTCGCTTGCATTTGCCAAAAGTGTTTCCCCCCTCTGCTATTAGCTGCCTGCCGAGTGTATTTCTCCAGTGGTATTAAGCTGAGAGAAGCTCTTTCCCACTGATGAGGCCCGGCCAAGCCCGAGCTCCCCACTGACCTCATGTTTAAGTGGGTGTGCAGAGAATGTTGCTCTGGGTTAAAAAGAAATAAAAAGAAGGAAAACTACAAACGACTGAGGAAAATCATTACGTGGATCTAATTATGGCTTCTCTCTCACCCTGCATTTACTGTTTTTGAGGTTTTTTGCAAGCCATATTTAGCTGATTTTTACATTTATTCATGGCCTTTTTGTTGTTTGTGCATGTGTTATTGTATTTGTGTTTTTCTGTCATTTGCACTTGGCTGTGTTGCAGCTTTTCTGTGGTGCATAAACATTTTTCAATGTATCAATGCATGTCTTTGTGTTTCTACATAGAGAACATGCATTTATTTATTCATTTGCAACACCTCATTCTTTTTCTGAATGAAACTTATAGCATGATTTTATTAATTTTTTTCTGTTTATGTATGTGTGCTGTGTATGGAGTGCTTAAAATGGTAAATCTGGAATCAAAGCATAACACTCGAGAGGATTTATTTGAAATTAACATTCTGAGAGTAAAAGAAGGAGAGATTTCTTGTGTATTTGTGGTAATTTCACAGCTCAGTAATCAGAGTATTTCCCAGAGAGCCTCCTGCCTTTGATTCTGAGATCTGAATGGCTGTTGAAGATCAAACTCAAGCACAGTCCCTCATGTGACTTGGTCCTAATTTAAGAACGTTTACCCTAATAGCTTTAGAGACACCGAAACACAATTATATGGATGCTCATATTTACCTATTGAGATTTTCATTGTAAAACCATTGCCATTAAAAGGTTCTCCAACAGGTTCCACTCTTCTATGTAGGAGTTGGACGACTACTGATTTCTCCTAGTCGGTTACTTATCAAAACAATACCCAAGGTATTCGACAACTCGTGGTTTGTTACCGTTTAAAAAATGACAAAATATTATTTTGTGTCAACAAGTGTTTATCAATTGACATCCCAATGTTTGCTACAATTACATCTCATACATGTATTGTAAAAACATTCAAATAATGGGTTTCATTTTGTATAGCCAAAATAACACATTTTGTCACACAACATTAAAACCTTAACATCCGCATCTTCGACATTGAGCAATATGTGCATACATGTATTAATAAAAATAATAATAATGGGTATTATACAACATTAGCCTCCTCACATATTTTACTGGTCTTCAACAGTAATAGCACTAATGGATCTGTACTCACAGGACATATACTTTTTATGTTCATGCCTCTAAACATGACGCAGCACTAAGCAAACTGTGATTGGTTGCTTTACATGTCAGTCAGACGTCCTCTTGGATAGTCCTTGGCCAATGAAAGATGTGATGGAGACCAGACCTTCTGAGGGTCTGGGTATGTGAGACTATCCTGCAACATAATCTCTTTGGTTGTTGTCATGGCTTGTTTGTTAACGTTAAGTAAAACAATCGCGTCATTATGGTGATTCGGAGTGCTCGATGGCTTCCAAGAGCGCCGGCTGTTAGTTGAAGAAGTTGACTACCTGACTAGTCTATGCAGGCTCTATTTCTAGGGAGGCCTTTACTCAGACACAAGCTTTATTGAGGCATTATTGTTGGCTGGTGCGGTCTTGATTACAGTAGGTATACCCATTCAATCCAAAGTTGTTTAGTGGGGTTCAAGTCTAGGACCTTGCACTGGTAGGGCCACTGTAATTCTGTAATTCTGGAAGAGAAAATATACTTTATTTTACTAAAATTGTTTGGCTGTATACTTGATTTTATGTACCTGTTAGTGACCAGTGTTGCTGAAATAGCCAAACCCAGTAATTAGACATTTGTGTTCACATATTTTTGGCCATGTAATGTATACAGTTGATGCGTTTTTTTAGTTTGTACTGTATACTGCTTTATATCTCATATAGTATATTATTGTAAAATATCTGGGCTTGATGGATACCACTATCTTTATATCACTATTGAACCCTTGAGCAAGTTGCTGCTGGGAGAATCTGTATTCATGCGGATATGCTAAATAACAAAAAGGTGCATGATTCGTTTGCTACAAGAATTTGATTGGTCAGAGGTCAAATGATACATTTTTATATACCTGTTTTTGACAGTCCTCTTGTTAATTCAGTCCAGAGCACAGGTGTATGTCATCACAATGTGATTTTAACAACTGTATGAATTCATTCTTGCAGCATCATTTGGTCAAAAGGTCCTGGTTTGGCTCAATTTTAGCTTGAACTGTAAGTTAGCTGTGTCTCTCTATCTCTTATGTTTTGTGTCTGTTAGCTTGATATGTGCCATGGCAGCATTTGTTTGGGTGGAAAATCATATCACAGCAGAGCAGAGTCATTAGCCTCACAGAGCGAGTCCAATGAAGGATTCGCAACGTTTTGACAGAGCCTCTAAATACTTAACAGAATGCAGGTTTGCAGGCTTTTGTGAAGAATGATCAAGCATTTGGTTACCTTTTTTATCAAGAACAAAGCATGACGTCTCTCCCTTTGAATAAACAGGTACAATAGCAAGGGACACAACTGATTTGGTGCAGGTCGCTGAGTGGAGAATATTGCTGGAGCCACCGTATCAGTAAAGCCAAACATGTGAAGCGAGTTCTACCACATTCTTTCCAGATAAGTAAGAAAAGACCAAAAGTGGGACTAATTACTTACTGGGCTTTTGTTGAGGCAAAGAAAATGAAACCAGGAACATTCTGGTTTGTCTTAAAACAACAGGAGGTTGATGAGCTGATGCAGGAAGAGAAAACCCTGAATCTGAGGGAACGCCGTGGCGTGTTTGCGAAATTATCTGACTCAATCAATCACTGTGCGTCTAGACCTGTAGACAGACTAATTTTCCTCATTGGATGAAAGCACTTTACAAATTGCATGCTGGACCGAATATTCTGTGATGTTGAGATAATGCATTCATCGGCTCTTTTGAAGACATAGACAAAACTGATTGTTCTCCTCCAGCCAATCTTTTTTAGTATCAATCACCTCGCATAGTGTTTCGTAGTGCATTAATGTAAACAAACAGCAGGAAAGCTCTGCATAATAAGAAAATGTAAGCTGTTGTGTGGAAACTGAACAGACAGAGATTGTTTGGAATGATACAGTCCACTGATATGTGATTGTCCTCTAGGTTCCTCTACATTAAAAGAAGCTTCCAATGAAGCTATTGAAATAAGCTTCACATTTCTACTTTTAAAGTTTGGCACTTTCAGCCCTTATGTTTGAGTAAATGGCTACGGTTCCCCTTCAGTTTCTCACTAGGGGCCGCGCTGCACACGTACACTTAGGATTAGATGGCCCTCATCCTCTCTCAGGCCTTTTATAGTTCTCTCCCCACGCGCCAGTGCCCACCCATGAATGATGAAGTGTTGGGTCATTCATAAGGCAGACATGGCACAGATTAGCACTGCTGTTTATGCTCTGGCAATGCCATGCCCTGTTCCCCGCTCAGGCCCTTAATTGGGCACCACGCGCTCTGGCTTCCTGCCGGTTCCAGCTTCCCATTTGGTTTTCGTCAGCAGCCCATAATGAAGAGAAATGAAGTGAGTGCTTTCACCTCTCAGCACTACAGTACTTAGCCACATGGTCCCTGAACTTTAACTCAGAGTCTCTCAGGCCACAGCTTGGCCATGGCAAATCCATCTTAGAAACCCTGTAAAAGGGGCCCCTGTAAAAACAGCAACATGGTGGCCACGTTTTCAAAACTGGGTGCTATCGGAAATATTGCTGCTAATGGCTTTATCTGTTTGACACGTGTAAGCAGTTTTTGATTAATTACCTTTGGACCCCTTAATCCAAAACACTGTGTTGTTATTGCCTTTTGGAGGCAAGTCAAGGTCTGATAAGATTGTCACAACAATTTACATCCTGTTAATCTTGCCCGTGAGTTTGGGGGTAGCCCAGGCAAAAGAGTTTGTTCAAGTGAACAAGTACACGTGTAAGGGGAGAATGGGAGTGGGAACTCAAGACAATCTGAATATGTTGACGGAGGTGGGATTGTCGTGCCAAACCTAACACATCGCTGGACGCTGTTCCAGAGGCTGGACCTGCTTCCTGGCCAAACACAATACATCCAGTGTTAGAAAACACAGCATCTCATGTAATCATGTCCTGGAGGCCACACGGTTCCAAGAGTTAAGCAAACAGACTCTGAAATTCTCAGCTTAAACTATTAGATTCATGGCATTTGGCAAGCAGAAGCCAGATGGTATTGGCTATGAGATTAGTAGATTTTAGACCTGAATATTGATTATTATATTTACAAATCCCTGTGATAGCAAAGGACCACTTTGTATCCCAACAGTCATTTTATTCAGTTTTACTATTTTATAGCAAGGTTGTGCATCATTCAGAACTGAGTTGAAAATGGCTTTGCAACAGTGTTATTGTTAAATTAAAATAACAATGAAATAAAATGGGATATGAATATGTGCCTAGTTCTGGAATGAAACTATAGATGGGGCAAGGCTGATAAGTCTTTGACTCGTTTGGTAGCAATCACATCATTATCTACATGGCACAGCTGATTGGTTGCTGTTGCATCAACGTCCAATGTACTGCGGCTCAACATTCAAACAAATACGAGGGTGTTGCTGGTAGCAGTGTGCTGCACACTTTCAAAAACCCTCCACCTTCCCCAGCTCCACCTGTATAGATCTGCTACGGGGGGTAAATCATGTACGTTACATGTACAGCAGCAGTAGCATGTCTTACGTGCTCACAGCAGCATATCTGTAATGTATTGGCGGTAGCAAATCTCTGTACTTGCTCTGCAGCAGCAGCAGCATAGATCAAATACATTAACATTGCCATAACCATTACCATGCCAATCTCGATTACCATACCAAGCTTTTGAGAGTTATCATGAGATAATAAGTTAAAATAAATGTTTAAGTTGAAGTGCTAAAGTGACTAGACCTAAACCTGAAAAGCAAAATTAATCAAGCTTAAATTCATTTTAAAATGAAAACTGAAAATCTAAAAATAAAAGCTAATTAAAAAATATTGTAATAATATATTAATAATACTAAAATAACAATGCTTTGCAATTGGGTTTGACAAGGTCACAAAAAGGATTAAAAAATTGCAATTCAAAATTTAAAGTACTATTAAAATTAATTGAAAATGTATGCAACTATTGTTTAGCTGGAAAAGGAAAGATGTAGAACGTTGGCTTCACAAAGCCTTGTTTGAAAGTTTTGAAAAAAAGTTTGCCTCACAGGTAGAATTCCCGTCTTTTTCTTTGTTTAGCATGGTCAATACAATTTAGATTCATACTCATGAACTGAAAGAGAGCCAGTTCTTCAATTCTGAAGTTTGCCCTACCATGTTATGAAGCGTGTGTTTATGGCCTAACTTTCTTTGTAATATCAAGCATAAGCTAAGTCACGCTAAAATGTCTTTCCAAAGAAATTCCCTAATCTTTGTGAATCTGATGTTTGAAAAGCTTTAGTGGAGAAGATTTCTTCAAAGCAGGGAACTGTGTGTGTGGGTTATTAGTAATAGAGCATAATGCATCTGATGTAAATACAGTATTTCGTTGCTAATGAGTCGGAATCCATTAGAGGGGCCTTTCTTCTTGCATCGCGGCCACTTGGGCATTTTAAGTTTTTAGAGGAAGGCGCGGATTGAGACTCTCATAGCTGATGATAACACAGAGCAGAGGCCCATCATAAACACACTGCTGCAGATGAAAGAGCCGTGCTCTTCACTCAAGCACACACAAGGCTCTGATCGGTGCAAGTTGTGTGGGCGCAAAGCCCCATTAAGCTTTTAGCATGCTAACATACATAGGCCAAAGTGATGACTCAAAAACCTCTAATGAGGGACAGAGTGAAGAAGAATAATTTACTCTGCAGTTAAATGTCAGAACTTCCATCCCATATAGGGGTATTTACATTTACATAGGGGTATTTTATACACAGCCATGCTCATGTTGTATGCAATTGTCTTCTGATGCTGCCAACCTGAGACTGTTTGTATCACAGCTTTTGGGGGTGATGATTGTAAGATGATCTTGTTGCACTGCAGGTAAACAGCTTCCCGAACTCGTTGAAGACAAACAGGAAGCTGCGTGATATGTTTGTCGCATGGGAAAAAATATTATATAGGAGATTGGCCAAAGTAAATATATTTTAAAAATATTATACTTTTTTTATACAATTATTAAAATATATAAAATTAATTAAATGAAAATTAATATTTAATACAATATTCATTTTACATTAAGGATGCTCAGTCTATTGGCAACCACAGATTCCTTTTTCTGGGGCTGGTATTCTGAAATTGGATATAAACAGAGTACACGAGCATGATGAAGTATATTTCAAGATAAGAAAAGATAAGTGTCTCAAACAAACCTTTGGATAGTTCAAAGATTTGATGCCACACATGGTTTATGATGGTTAGCTAGTAGTCTAGTTCTTAAACCTTAATCAATGCTGTTCACCAGCAAGATTTTAACTGCCACAGATGGTCAACCAGCATGTATATTATGGTTATACTTGATGTTTAAGTTAGTTAAGAAGCCTGTCAGAAACACCAACACAAACATATGCACATCACACGGTTCATAAATGTCTGTGGGTGTGCCGAAGCGGTCCTGAAGACCTGAAGCGGTCAGTGTGTGCAGACTGGGCTCAAAAACCGCAAACTCATCAAGAGGAAGCCTCCAGACGTGCCAAACACCCCGGCGTAGAGCAGTGAGTGTTTGGAGTAATGAGCTGGAAGAGAGTTAGCACACACCACATGGGAGGCCTCCAGTAATGACCTAGTGTCTCCACATCTGGAGCTGCTGAGCTGAGGCCTGCGCAAGGAACTGATAGTGGAGTACCACAGGAGCACAGGCTTGTATCCCGAGCCTTTAATCAGAATCTCTCTCTCTAGGAGCACTGCTCCAGTGTTATGAGCGATCTGTAATGAGCAGGAGATGCAACCACAGGTGACAGGACTGTATTTTTACCGCATGGAGAAACTGTAGGACTGAGTGCTATTTACAAGACGCACATGCTGATATCCATAGCAAACACTATAATGAAGCTGGGGGAGAGGAGGGCCATTCTAGTATTAAAGAATGTTTAAAATAAGAACAGAGGCAACAGACGTGTTTACATAGGGATAGATTGTGCCGTAAACACAACTTGGAGGGATCAACATTTTATAGAGATGTCATGTATCAGGGGCCACTTGTTTTTTGTAGCTTTTCCCCCTTACAGCTCATTAAAGTTTCTTGCATCAGAAAAAGTTTGAAGTTGCTATACTTTTATATGATGTTTATAAATTAAAACATTTGTTGCAACTTTAACTAAGATGTGTATATAAATTATATTTTGTTCTTGATCCTAGATCCTAGATGGCATTATGGTCTGAAACGAACTTTGAGAGTATATCACACTCTTTCCTTTTTAATATTATAAGTGTTTGTGTTTTTTTAATTATTATTATTATTTAATTATATCTTATGTTATTTATTTTGTGATATCTGCTGGTGCTTTTTAAAAAAGAAATATAAAATATACTTAATGACTCAGTGCTGAAAGATCTCACCTTTTTTATTACTATATGAGGTTAGGTTTAGCTGCTTTTTGTCAGCCACCCATCCTTGGCTTTGG
This sequence comes from Meda fulgida, assembly GCA_030578275.1. Lineage (NCBI taxonomy): Eukaryota > Metazoa > Chordata > Actinopteri > Cypriniformes > Leuciscidae > Meda > Meda fulgida. Next base: position 13,160,719 of record CM060619.1, read on the forward strand.
TGAATGCTTTTACCCTGTAAGGCATTGGATGGCCGTGACTCCATGCTGTTTGTTAAAGGCAACTAGTGCCAGGATAAGCCACCTTGGAATGCAGGCTGGTGTGTTAGTGTTGATGTGAAAAGACTACTCGCTGATGAGCCAGCTGTGTGTGTGGATGTAATCTGTTAGGGTTTGATATTGAGCCTCAAAGAAACAATGCAGGAACCTGGTCTGGTCAGGTCCCTCTGAATGTTCGGTGTATTTGTATAGTTCAGTTATGTATAGCTTTGATTAGACCTGCCCAGCTTAAAAAATAAGTTGTTGAAGCTGCTGTGTGAATATTGGTTATGATTATGAAGCTTAAATATTGTAATTCATATGTTTGTGTGTGTGTGTGTGTGTGTGTGTGTGTGTGTGTGTGTGTGTGTGTGTGTGTGTGTGTGTGTGTGTGTGTGTGTGTGTGTGTGTGTGTGTGTGTGTGTGTGTGTGTGAGAATCTAATTTCCACAATGTCTGGCGTGCATATTTTTGGACCCAATAATTTCTCAGTCAGTTTTGCAGTGGACTGGACCTTAACAGTTTGTCTGTGTTTGTTGTTCTAACCTTGGCTACATAACTGCTGACTCCTGGGCACCTGGGTGTTCATTGATCTACTATTGTGCTTGTCCATTTTAGTATTATTCTGCTGGGATATTTAGTTGGGACTGAGCCCAGTGTTGTGGTGGCCTCTTCGTCTGGTTCGGACTGATGGCTGACCTACCTTTCATGTTATTTTTAGGCCACAATAGGCACAGTTATACTTACTGTACATCCCTGCCTCTTGCTTATTGTTCTGGTTGGTAAGTGTGCATTGATTCCCTGCTTGAGTTCAATCAAAACCAGCTGCAAAATGTTTCAAAAGAGACCAAATCTTGCACCAAAAATAAAGAAAGAGATGGAGTTAGCAAGACATAAGGTAAGACCATAGTTAATATCTAAAAATATTGTACAGAAAAAAATCTTTTTTTTATGGCAGTTTTGTGTCAGGAATGTTGCGCAAGTGCAGTATACTCAGAGCGTGTCTGTATGATTAGTATTGTTTTATATGGCACCTAGGATAGGATTCTCTTTATATTTGTGGCTCAATTATGTGACTTTTTCCCCCTTACAGTGGTGGTCAAAATGAATGGCACCCCTGGTTAATATAATAAAAAATGGCTGTAAAAATATATCTACATTTGTTTATCCTTTTGATCTTTCATTAAAAAAATTCACAAAAATCTAACCTTTCATTGAAGTAAAATAATTGAAAGTGGGGGGTAAATCACATTATGAAATAAATGTTTTTCTACAAAACATGTTGGCCAAAATTATTGGAACCCCTAGAATTTTTTACGAGTAAAATTTCTCTGAAGTATATTCCCATTAATATTTACCTTTTTTAGCACGCCAGGGTGACTAGGAACATGTATTTGTCTAGCTATGACTTCTTGTTTCACAGGAGGTTAAAGCAACACCAAGGAACTTTTCCTCTGCGGTCGCCCTACAGGTTGGAAGCGGAATTGTCCATTACCATGTCGTAAATAATTTAGCCTACCGCATCCTACTGTCGCACGCGCACGCTCGCTGTTCATCCAGCACCGGCTTTGGAATCAACAATGGCCACAGACAAGGTAGAGTATGATGCATGATTTTATGAAAGACATCACAAACGAAGAAAAACTAAATAATGACATTGCTTGCTTTTTTATATATAGTTTTTATTTTGTGTAACAGTAAACTTGAAACGGTATAACAGCAAGATAGGTTTACACAAGGATAAAAAGTATTGCAGAACAGTTTAGCATGTAGCAGTCAATTGCATTTTCCGTGAAAATCTTGAGTATTTTATTTGAAAAATATATCCTTAAGCTCACGCCAGCGAGCAAACACTGGCCCAACATTGATCCTTGTCTGGCCTTTTACTTGATCACTCACCCTTTTCCTCTTCCGAGTCCCCTCCGACAAAACCTTTTTGTTCTTAGTTTTTGTTACTGCTTCGGCCATGACAAAAACATAAGCACGAAAGCCGGAAAACAAACGATGGTTGGCCTCTCACGTCCGAATTTGAGGAAGTGGTGGGGGAAGTGACGTATGCCGTAAAGCAGTCGAATTTTGTAGTTCTTTTTGTACCCGAAGTTACATAGTGCCAGTAAAAGCGATACAGACCATGTCAAGCTATGGCAGACGTGTCATTTAACCTATTGTATGTCGATGTACCATCACAAGGGTCTTGGAAATATATTATGAAGGTTGAAAAACTACATAGTGTTACTTTAAATATGAGAAAAAAACAAAGGCCAAATTCCCTTAATCATCCAACACAATGAGTAAAACCAAAGAATATAGTTCTGATGTGCATCAAAAGATTGTTGAGCATTACAAAATAGAAAGTGGCTGTAAGAAAATAGCTAAAGAATTCAAAATCCCCATTTTGAACATCGTGGCAATAATTAAGAAGTTCCAATCAACTAAAGATGTTATGAATCTGCCAGGAAGAGGATATGTGTCGATTGTCTTAATACACGGTGAAGAGGAAAGTTTGAGTGGCCAAAGACTCTCCAAGGATCACAGATGGAGAATTGCAGAGATTACTTGAGTCTTGGGGGTCAGAAAGCCTAAACAAAAATATCAAACAACCCCTACATCACCACATGTTGTTTGGGAGGGTTTCAAGAAAAATCCTCCTCGCTCCTCCAAAAACAAACTCCAGCATGTTGAGTTGTCAGACATGACTGGAACTTCAAAAGGGACTGGATTCTATGGTCAGATGAAACAAAAAAAGTCCAGTTCTTCCAGATGTGTTTGGTGCAAACAGGGATAAAACGTACCCCATGCCTACGGTTAAATATACTGCTGGATCGTAAATGTTGTGGGCCTATTTTTTTGCTGGAGGTCCTAGACATCTTGTTCAGATACATGGTATTATGGATTCTAGCAAATACCAACAGATAAAAAATCAAAACCTGACGGCCTCTGCTAGAAATCTTATAATGGGCCGTGGTTGGATCTTCGATCAGGATAAAGGTCCAAAACAAACATCAAAATCAACACAAAAATGGGTAACTTCAGCCATGACCGTCCCAGTTCCCTAAACTGAACCCTATAGAAAATGAGTGGGGTGAACTGAAGAGAAGAAGCACCAACATGAACTTGTGAATCTGAAGGATCTGGAGAGATTCTTGATGGAGGAATGGTCTCTGATCTCTTGTCAGTTGTTCTCCAAACTCATCAGGCGTTATAGAAGAAAACTCAGAGCTGTTGTCTTGGCAAAAGGAAGTTGCAAAAAGGATTTAATAACAGGGAGCCAATAATTATGGCCAGCGTGTTTTGGAGAAAAGCTTTTATTTCATAATGTGATTTACCCCCCACTTTCAATTCTTTTACTTCAATGAAAGGTTAGATTTTTATGAATTTTTTGAATGAAAGATCAAAAGGATAAACAATGCAGATATATTTTTTACAGCCATTTTTGATCATATTTACCAGGGGTGCCATTAATTTTGACCACCACTGTATATAGTCTTATGTTCAATCATTAAAAAAATAAATATAAAGATAATATTAAAACGCAATTTATACCTACAATGACCTGAAAACACATCATCTATGATGATCCGATTTCCGAATCCAATTTCAATTTGCCATTTAATGGTTAAAAAAAAAAAAAAAAACATTTTGAAATCAAAATGAAGGGGGAAAAACGCCTATGTAAAAGTAGTTTGGTACAATTTTTTTATTATTTTTTCTTAGGAATGTTTGGATGCGTATACTCATACATACAAGTAAAATGTTTGTCTGGATTTTATTTTCTCTTTAAAATTTATAAATAAAATAGAATTAAAAAAAAATCTACATTTTAACTTTTGTTGAAGAAAGTATAAACGTGTTTCAAAGCTACATGAAACCAACATAAACTTGACACATGTGTTTTAAACTTTTTGTTTTTTTATTTTTTAATAATAGACACTTTTAGATGTCATTGACACTTGTCCCTGATTATTTTAGTAAGTTATGAGGTTTAATTGTTATTGAAGTTGACCACTAAGTAGGAAAGTGGCAGCACTGTTTTGGGGGGAAAGTAGAAGATTTCCTGCTGGGATTAGGATGCGGCTTTAATTCAATGTAGTGTTGTTTCCACCCATTCTTTTTTTGGGATGTGGCCAAGCCACCCGCTCCAAACATGTTCTCCGGGCAGCTGGAATTTCTTTGACGTTTTTGCTAAATGTGTGTTTATAAATTTGGCTGTTTGAAAAAGGATAGTTCACATTCCATTTATTCCGACCCCTTTGAATCCGAAATGGAGCAGAATTGCTCCCACTAAAATGAATTGTTTCAATCTGTTTCACTACTCATCTCCATCACGGTGGCCTCAAGGGCTCAAAACTTTAATATGAAAAGAAAGAGTGACTAATAAATCGAATGGAAGTTCTTCCATCACCTCCAACCCTGCCATGTCCTGATAATCTCTGATTCACTCCAGACTAGAAGTCTTTGCAAGGATTAGCATGGTAAGAGAACCTTGAAAAGCACTCTTCTGATGCTAATGATGAAAAATGAATACCATCATAGTGCCACATAAAGCTTATCTCTCAAGCCTGTAGCACATCAGGCAAAGAGTGAGAGCCCATGGAGGGTGTCAAAGGTTGACTGGGGAGTAGGAATCCATGACTCCAGAACCCTGTGTGTGTGTGTGTGTGTGTGTGTTTTCTTTTCCATGCCATCCTATTTGCAGAGCTGAGATAAGCATGTGCTTGTGGTGGGGACCAGGTGCGTGACTATCAGTCTCTCAAGGGATTTGTATTGACAGGGGAGGGTCCAGAGGGGATGTAAGAGGGTCAACCTATCTCTGGTTCTCTTTTTCAGTCTTTCATTCTGCCCATCTCTCCCCCCTGCTTGTTTGCAGGGAGTGCAGGGCACTCTCTGACGTCAGGTTCCATGCATGGATGTTCCATATAATCAGGAACCACTGCTTTGGTTCTGCCTGGTATTCCTTATTCTGTAACCGGTGGGATTTCATTTTGGAGAAACACAAAATTTAGATTCATGGATGAACGTGGTGACCAGGAGCTTGTCAGCTGGAAATTCCCAATGCACGCTTTGGTTCATTAATGCTGAACCCTTGCTTTTATCAGTCAGAGAGAAAAGAGAGTATCTCAGCAAACATAGCAGCAGATTTCCTTCCAGGCTCTTTCGTGGAAAGCAGCAAGTTGACTTAATCACATGTTATGATGTTTGGCCAGGAGGATTGAGTCTTGAGATGCAGAGTTCCTATTTCCTCTCTTGAGCTGTGGCTTTTGGGTCTTCCATAATTCTCCCCCAACCCAAATTTCTTGAGGTTTCTCCCTCAGCCCACTCTTTTCCCCAGTTCTGTTGGAATGCCCTTTTTCCCTGCCACAAGATAATCCACTGTGGCTTTGGAGGCCACCTAGAATGGAGTAACTCTGCTGAGCCCACATTCAGAAATAAAGATTGAGGCTGTAAATTTAGCTCTTATCAGGGCTCTTTGCCTCTTCCAAGGAGTATTGCCCGATCTTAAAAGACATTGTTTGTTGTTGGAATTATGGCACTTCTGAGGTACAGGCCACAGTTGTCAACTGTGCCTCACTAGACAAGCCTGAGGAAGTGAACTCTATCATTACCATCATCACCCTGCAGCATCAACAACAATATTGCTGTCATTCCCATCAACATCCTCATAATGTTTTATGATCTTTGTCCCCGCTTAACCAGCCCACTAAGAGTATGGGCCCTCATGTGGAGAATAGCGGTCAGATGGCTAAACAGCACACTAGTCATGACCCACCAAGCTCTGATGGAACTGAACCCGGAGGTTGCTCTGCTTCTGTTGACTTTGGCTTTTCTAAGGCAGTTAGCGGCAAACTTTCAGCTCCGATTTACCGCAGTGGATTCGGAAAACAGGTAACTGGAAGCCCATCATTCAGCAGTGCTTCACCAGAGCAGCTTGATGAACACTGCGAGGGAGACATCAAAATTAAATTTGGGCTTCACTGCTCAAGTAGGAACACACGCGGAAATGTTTTTTTGAATCTGACATTCTGCCTGGAGCGTTCAGTTACGTGTGATCCACTGAGCACCTGGAATCCCGGAGAGGAAATCAAAGCAGTTTCTTTCAATATATAATTGTATATAATTTTCTCACATTGAAGGTATAGTTATCATTCATTGCTTTGCAGTATTGGTGGATTGCATAGTAAAGTATGTTGTTAATGAAGGAGGAACATGGAAAAAAAGGTGTTCACCATCTCATAAATGCACTTGATTCTAAATATACCAAACAGACAAGAATATAGGCTTAGTTGTGTGAGCATTGAGTCAATCCCATGAGGTATTAAATAAACTGTAGGTGCTCAAGATAGGCTTCGTAACTGGACGTTGCTGTGTTAAAGTGTTCCGATCTGGTGGAAATCCTTGCTGTTCCTCCACACATCCCTGCTTTTAAACTGAACCAGATGGGGTATTTCCACATAAAACTTTCACTCTCTTTTAAGTCTCACACCAGGCTAACGGCTGTTAAAAACTATGGTACATGTCATATTTTGCCCACTTAATAAAGTCTTTAATACATCAAGGGCTGCTCAGTTTCACACCACAGTTGAAAATGCATGTATACAGGCACTTTGCCAGGTATAAAACGACAGACTGTTTAGTGATCATGGGCAATGATTCGTTGTCCTCTGTTAGTGGGAAATGAATCGTATCTCCTGGGCTAAACACAAGAAAATTCCCTGATTCTTTGTTTGACATGAATTAGCAGGGAGGTAAGTCAGTGCTGTCAGCATTGCTGTCATGTTCTTCTCTCCACCCGTTACTAAATGCTACGCAAAAAGTCTAATACACAGTCCACTGTCTCCAAGCCTTCCTGTCTTTCTGATCCTTTACCAACTATTACTATAAACTGGGTGGGGATACTAGATGAGATGAGAGTGGAAGTAAAGTTGACAGCACAAAAAAAAGAAAGAGAGAGACAGTGAATTGGAGTTTGGTAGCTAAATCCAGGGAACTAGACATACAACTTAAGTGTGGATTGTTTCCGGGATAAAAGAGAGTAGACCTTTTCTAACATCTGTTTGTGTTGGCTGTCACATATATACAGACTTACATTTACTCCAAACAACCCCAAATATTTCCACTGTCTTTTGAGTGTTCTTTTTGCACTCATTCTTTCATCACAGCATTCAGTTGTTCCAGCTGCAGCCAGTGTGAGGTGTCTATGTCCACCGATCTGAGCTGGGTTACGGAGAGACTGTTTTGACAGTTGCAGTCGGAGTGTGACGCGCTGCTGTGGAATGTTCTTCAAATGACAGAGGAGGAACCAGAGAGTTTAATCAGTTGGTGTGTGCATGTGTGTATGTAAGAGATGTCAGATCTGGGTAATCAGGCAGTGAGAAGAGCAGAGTGGTGGTTACCTTCCCGGGAAGTCCACGCCCCTGAGAGCTGTTTGGTTTTGTAGTGGCGCTTTGTCAGTAAGGGAAGAGGAGGAGTGGAAGAGAGAGAGGAGGAGGGGAGAATGTGTAGTGGAGGAGCCTTCTCAGTTACTGAGAGCAGCACACGCTGTCTGCAACAGAATGAGCATGTCTACGCTCTCACCCGCTAGCAGCACTCTTTAAGAGACCATACGCCCCCCTCCCACCTCTTATAGCCCCTGCCAGACATCAAGAGCAGACACAGGGCTCTTCTCTCTCTCTCTCTCTCTCTCTCTCTCTCTCTCTCTCTCTCTCTCTCTCTCTCTCTCTCTCTCTCTCTCTCTCTCTCTCCCTTGTGTGAGAAAACCACAAGAGACAACTCCTCCACTTTTTCCCCCTCCTTATTTCTCTGTTCGACTTGCACTCTGAGGGACTATGCCAGTAGTTGGCGTTGCATCGAAACTCCGGCAGCCGGCTGTGGGGTCCAAACCCATCCACACTGCACTGCCCATACTGAACCCAGGGAGAAGCAGCATGGCACATGGACTGGCACCCAGGAACTCGGAACTCAGGGTCACAGAATCTTCTATGCTCTCCTGTCAGCTGTCATTCAGAACGGAGATCCATGATAGGAGGTCAACCTTGGTTCCAGCTCCAGCCGCAACTTTGACACGTAGCAGCAGACAGGCAGAAGAGAGCAAGATATGCAAGGTCAGTGAGACAGATGATAACATGTAATCCAGGCATTCATCCGTGTGTAGCATGTTTGGGTTGGTCTTTAGACCAGGTACTGGTTCGCTCTACAGGTGGCTCTCATGTTGCTCTATGAGAAATCTGGTTACAGTTCTTGTTTGATTTGATTTGGAATTGTAATTCAATGTGTGTTTGAGAATAGATCAGCCAGATGCCTAATTTTTAGCAGGTGCCATAGATCTGTCATGTCTGGACATTTTTATTCTACATTTTTATTCTGGCAATTATGCAGTTGTGCATATGTATGAATTTGGATGCTTTACATAAAGATATTGAATTAATTATATGGTTTGTTTATTTTATATATTAAAATAAATAGTTCACTCCGAAATGAAAAAGTCAGACAACTTTGGAATGATATGAGGGTAAAGAAATGCTGACAACATTTTCATTTTGGCTGAACTATCCCTTTAATATCTGAAGGAAAACTCACACTTTGCTGAATCATGCGCACTGTTTGAGCATGGCTGGTTTATCATTACAAACCATGTCTCTCATGCGGCTGATACTTCCAGTTTACGAACAAGCTGTTGTAGTTTTGCTGAGGCTATTAAGATCTCTATCTGTGAGATGAAGCATGGGGACAGTTTTAGGGCGTGTTTTGCGGAGGAGACTCAGCCACCTGAGAAACTATTGTGTGAAACAGAGCGGGGCAGCACACTAACTCCCTATCCCCCACGTGTGGTGCTCCATTACAGATCTATGGCTGGTGTTTTCCCTTTGCTGTACTGCTCTTTTCTCATGCTTCACGATATTAAAAAGGCACTGATCAAATTGCTACCGAATTATAGACATGTATGGATTCCCATGAACTCTTACCCATTCAAAAGAAAAGCATGCCAATATTTCTGAAAGCAAGTTTCAGACATTTGGCTGGAAAGCGAAGCAGAGACAGAAGGAAGGCGGAGCAGTATGGAAGATGTGAGAGTCTTTCAAAATCCCCGCCAAGCAGATTCATTTGAGGTTTTGCTAGTCCCGCCTGTCACAATTGAAAAAACTAAAATGTAGGTAAAATAAAGACTTTCCTGTTTAGTAAGCTCATCTTGACCATTGTCTCGATTGTGACTTCCTTAGATTTACCTCCTCCCTATTCAGAGCCTAAAAGGCTGCGTTTTCTTGTAACTTGCAGGAAGTGCATACTAACTTCAAAGCAGGGTCGTGGTTGACTGCTCAGGGTTTCTGGTGCAGCGGTCGCGAGCCTGTTTGGGGTTGCTGGAGGGCAGTGGGGCCAAGAAAGAGGGGAAGTGTGTTTTATTATTAACTCCGTGCTCCATGACACTCTCAAGTGTCATGCCCTTTAGTGCAAAAAAAAAATCACCAGAGTTGTTTTTTTACTTTAGTTTGCTTTTAAAAATGCAGCAGGAATGTTAAGACTAATCATAACTGAGCAAGCACTATTTTACAATATTAATAAGAAATGTCATTTTATGTAATGTGGCTGACTTTTTAATACCTTCCTATGTCCTCAACTAAAGAAATGTCCCACCTGTCCCTTCCTGACTGGTCACAATGGAACAATTAGTACTAATGTGGGCTTGTCCACTCAGGTCTTGCAGCTCTCTTTGAAAGGGCTGAAAAGCCTGAGGCAGTACTTACTTTCTCCTGTCAGTCTTGTTTTGGTGGGGCTAGTGAAGTTTTCTAAGATCATAATGTAGTGGCATGTCAGTGCATTCAGTACAGGTGGATTTGTTTATACCCACATGCCTGTTTGGACATGTCTGTAGTCATTCCCACAGAGGGCAGCACATTCACCTTGTTTGGTGTTGAGACAGTCTCTATGCAGCTGCAGTTCTATTTGAATTGTGTGTCGGGACAGCAATCTCATGTCAAACTTTGCATTTAAGGACATCAGTCTACCGCGCAGCTGGCGGTGTTGTGATCTGCTTGTACTATTTATCAAGTTTTCAAACAAACAGGAGCTCCACAGAGCAAGATTTAAAGTAAACCTATGGTGCAACTTAACGGTTAATGTGAGAACAGATGGCGAGCGTGCTGTAGTAGCTCTTTTGGACAACTTAAGAGCAGTCATCCAAGGGAACCTGCGTAGTTTACAGTATGCAAGGGCCTCATCTCATGACAGTGTTAGAGACTGTAAAAAATGATGGTTGTACAAGTATCATTCCAGCCACTTTCTCCACAGAGTTCTCAGTGCAGTTTCCCATGGTAAATTGAGGAAATATGTGGTTGGTCTGCTTGGTGAACTGATTATAGCTTATGCTGTACACTTAATACACCTGAGACTAAGGGCAGTGAGGAGGTGTGTTTGAGAATTTGTGTCTGTGGCAGGCTTGATGAGAGATAATATGTGAGAAAATATGAACAAAACGAAGTAAACAACAGCGTATTTGAATAAAATCTGTCTAGGAAATAGGAAGAATATGGAAATGTTTATTAATTTAGACCTAATTTAACTCTTACACAACTAGTAGATGATAAATCAGAACAGTTTTCTAATTCAGCTTCATTTGTTCTGCGTTAAAGAGCACTTAACTGACTTGAAAATGGAATGACTCCACTGGGTGTTGTTCACTGTTGGGACATAGACTTCTCTCATTGTTCAGAGTAAACATATTTTTTATTGTGTTTAGATCATCAGATAAAACAGTTGTTGATATAAATCCAAAATAATGATCCAGAAATGTTTTGTTGAGATTAATCCATCTGTTATATTTTATTACTCATATTTATTGCATTATTTATTGTCCCAAACAGCTTTTTGTAAATCCTCCTTTGAGTGCTTGGCTTTGAATGCAGATGGACTGGGGGAGATAGTCTTCCATACTGCATGTGGTTTGTCTGATATGTTGTTCTAGCATCCAGTGTAGAATTATGACAGCAAAACCCCATTCTCAGAAGGACACATGTTTTCCACCCAGTGCAAATCTTCCATTTGCTTTGCCATCTTACATTTTTATTCAATGTGTTTCCTTCTGCTCTTTTATATTAAAGTTATCTGAAATCCCCCAAATGCTCCTTACTGTCAAAACTAGATTCTCAAAAATAGGATGTAATGCAGGTTCTATATTTACTCATTTGTTGTCCAATGAAAAGCAGCCTCCCTTAAACTCAGACATTTTCGTTGCTGTATAACATTTTAGTAGCCTGTAACATATAATTAAAAAATATAGAATTTTTAGTATAACTTTTCTTAATGGGATAGTTGAAAACCTATATGAATATCTGTCATAGGCACCGATCCTGTGGGTGCTCGAGGGCTTGACGTCATAACAAGTGAAGCCATCTGATTTCAATATGCAAACGTGACTTAATGAATCAGTGTTTTTATATCTGAACTCCCTGTACATTCTTTCAATGCAAAGGTCCTAATCATGTAAATGATTATTTTTTCAAAGCATTTACAATAAATATAAAAAATGTATTTATTATTGAGTGTCAGCGAGCTACATGTACAAGCCTACTGCAAATGTCAAAGTGGTAATTTTAATTTTCAAAGTATGTGCATACAACTTAATTCACCTTGTAGCCTAAGGGTTACGCATTGTTCTGTGTTAGAAATATTGTTTTTTAACGCGTAACGTAATTTAAATGATTTGCACCCAACGGCAGGAACGTAAATCACACCTATGCTTTCTGTCTTCTTTGGAACACAAAGGAAAATATTTTTAAGAATATTCCACCTTTTTTGTCTATACAATAAAAAACACAAGAGTCCAAAACAACTTTATATAGATGAACAAAGTCTTTAATTTCACTAATTTTTACAGCAATTTGAAATGTGGATAATATATTCACGTTATCATTAGCTATCTTATGGCTCTTACGGCACAGACACACACTCATGTCCTCTTCATTCTTACTGAGTTCAGCAGTGTGGTCCAATAGCAAGGTTCCCCAGAGCTCTGTACTTGTCCCATTTAAGATTTGTATGTGTGAGATTAAGAAGTCAGGGAATGTAAACAGGCCACTGGTGGCTCACAGTGTGTTAGATGGGGAAGGGAGGGGAATGTTGAGAGTGCAAGGGGACAGTGCCAGCGTTTCCCAGCAGCAGAGGTGCTGTTGGTGGTGAAACACTGAGGCTTGAGGTTGGCGGGTGGGGTGTTTCTTCTGTCTGTGCATGTCACAGCCATGGGTGGTCTGGTGTGCTGCACTCCTTATCTGGAAGAGTGCTGGACACTGAAGACAAGTGATGATGCTCCCCTTTAGTCAAGCAGAGACGGGGGCTCGGAGCCATTATACAGCTCAATTCGGATGAAAACATACTATCCAAAAGCTCTCTAAAGAGTTGTGACTTGTAAAAATCTACATAATCTAGTAATTCACTCATATTTTTTCCCCAGTGTGCCTACTCAAGGGTTGAGTGATGATGATGTTTATTCAGATAAAATCAGGCATAATCTCGGCACACTGTTCAGTTTATTTCTTGAGGCCTTTACTGTTTGCCGCAACTCGTTTATTTTTTTAATAAAAAAAATCTGATTCTGACTCCCATGAACAAGGACTGGTTTACCGTTATGTTCTGTTTATTATACAAGTGCATGGATAAAAGAGAGCGCGCTGCACGAGTAACTGACATGCATAGAAGTGTTTATTGACTATATTGACGTGCACAACCAATACAACATCTACCCAAAAACTATTAACCTAAAAACAATTAAGAATTTTTAAAACTTCAAAACAGATGCAAGACTTGAAGACTTATTTAGAAGAAATGAAGAAATATTTTGTTATTGTGCATTACTTTTGTGTTATTCATTTATTTACTTACATCCTTTTTGAATGGTTTGAAAGCTTGAAAAAAACTACTAGCTCATTATTAAACATTTATCCTTCTGTGTTCTACTGAATAAAGAAACAACATCAGGGTGAGTAAGTGATGAAAGAATTAAAACATTTTTGTAAACTTTTTCTATAAGTGTTTTGATTTTAAATTATGGAGCTTGTTTTCAAAACAACCATGCAAGTTTATATTTAACATCTCTGGAAGCCAAATCAGCCTTTAGTTAAAACAGGAAGAAAAACTGGTGAGAAAAACAGCGCACAACCTAAAGGACAGATCTTGCCAGGCATCCTGTTTTTTTTTTTTTTTCTGTTTTTGTTTTTTTAGAGGGGTGAGCCGTCCAGAGACCATGAACACTGTGCACACAGCTCTATTCGAAAGAAAAAATTACATCTAATAACATTTAACGATCTGGCATGTGTCATTTTGTTTCCCTCTGTTCACCAGGATCATTAAAGGGATAGTTCACCCAAAAATGGGTGTCAATAATTCTGTCAATAATTACTCACCCTCATGTTGTTTCAACCCTGTAAGTAGTGTTGTCACGGTACCAACATTTCAGTATTCGGTACCAATACCAGTGAAAATCCACAGTTCTCGGTACCAATTTCGGTACCAAACCTTAATTTAGATTAAATTTACATATATTATTAAAGTGTATATCACAATTACAAAGATGGAAACTGTAGTATTAAAAACACTTTACAGTAAGATTATATTTGTTAGATAACATTAGATAAAATGACCTAACAATAAACAATAGTTATATACTGTAGCAATTATTCTCCTTGGGGTTAATTTAAAAATGTAGGCTACTAATACATTTTTAAAATCAAAAGTTTTATCTGTTAACATTATTTAATGCACAATGAATGAAGTAAACAAACATGAACAATCAAGTGTTTGTATAAAATAACATTCACAAACATTAATGTTTATTGTATATTGTTCACTCAATGTGTTGATAGATAAAGCATTAAGTAATGTTAATGAATCGTATCTTATTGTAGTTTTACCAAACTATACAGGAGATAAAACATGTTTTATTTGACCAAAACTGCCAAAAATGTCACAATGTCACATGCCTGTCTTCAAAACTTGAGAACACTGTAGCTGATTTCTAATGCAAGGGCTAGAAATCAGTTAATTCTTTGCTGATACTTCCTCGTCATCATGAAGAGCGCAGTTTGCACCGCTTTCTCCTTCTTTCCACAAGCGCTTGCTCTCCCGTGTCTATGCAACCATGAACAGTGGTGCGCCTGGAGAAACAAGCTCGTACGTCACTTCTATTATGAGCGCACTTGCCGCACGCCTACATTTGAAATAACGAATTTGCACGCGCTATGTGAACGGCCCCTTATGGCAACGTGACGTTAGCCTAATTCAAAACATTTCCATATGTGGCTCTTTCCTCCTTTCTTGTCAAGAAGTGGATTCAGAGCTACCGCATTAGCAGCGCCCCCGGTCGCCATGTCTCAGTGTTTTTATGGAAAGGACGCGACCTTCGGACAGCGCATCAAGAACCGGATTATACCGGTACTTCGGTACTACCGGTACTTAAGAAAAGCTGGTACCGTAACCGTTTAATTTTTTTAGTTCCGACTTGGTACCGAAGTACCGAGTTTTTTGACAACACTACCCGTAAGACCTTCGTTCATCTTCGGAACATGAATTAAGATATTTTTGATGAAATCTGAGAGCTGGATCACTCCTCCATACTCAAAGGCTTCTTCAAGGATTGAAACTTGCCGGCCTCGAAAAGTTATTAAAAACATCGTTAAAATAGTCCAAGTGACTACAGTGGCTCAATCTTAAGTTTATCAAGCGACGAGAATACTTTTTGTGCGCAAAAACAAACAAAAATAACGACTTTATTTCAACTATTCATTTCCTTCTCGTGGGCCTCTAGTCAGTTAAACTAGTATGTTTGCGTAGAGCTACGTCACACGTAGGCTCACTATTGGCCAACGCTGGTCATGTGTGTGATGCGTGTGACGTACAACAACAGAAGCTTACGCTGTTACACTAGTTTAACTGACTCAGAAGGAAATGAATAGTTGAAATAAAGTCGTTATTTTTGTTTGTTTTTGCGCACAAAAAGTATTCTCGTCGCTTGATAAACTTAAGATTGAGCCACTGTAGTCACTTGGACTATTTTAACGATGTTTTTAATAACTTTTCGAAGCCTATGGACTAGTATGGAGGAGTGATCCAGCTCTCAGATTTCATCAAAAATATCGTAATTCGTGTTCCGAAGATGAACAAAGGTCTTACGGGGTTGGAACAACATGAGGGTGAGTAAATACTGACAGAATGTTCATTTTTGGGTGAACTCTCCCTTTAAGTGTCCAAGCACTTCTGCCACATCTGAATCTCTTGAATGGTATTTATTGATGCAGCACTGCAGAGCTGCAGAAAAGTTTCTTACCGATTTGCACAGTACATCCCATGGGCGGAAGTTACCCACATGCTTTCATACTACTACTCACACACATCAGGCCATATCCACAAACACAGTACCTCCAGGCATTGTGCTAGTTCAAAGGTATGACCAATAAATGATCAGAGAGAGGGAGACAAACTGTACACTGCCAGTTCTGTGTTGTTTAATGCCATAAAAGAACAAAAGGAATGGAGCAACTAGCGCAGGCAAATTTAACCAGTGATCTAATAACATAGCCTTTTGTAGATCAGTGGTTCTCAACCAGGGTGCTGGGGTCCACTCGCTGGACCTCAAGATAACGTCAAATTATTTGAAATAAGATGAAACAAGCATTAAAATAAGCTCAACAACAAAAAATCAAGATATTTCTTATTTTAATTCACCCCTTCAACAACATTAACTTTTTTTTTCTTTTTTTAAAACCAGGGTTCCCACTGTCTTGAAAAACCTGGATGTAGGAGGTAGTCTCCCTTATAATGTAAATAACAAACAACTGAAAAATTCATGGGTGCTTCAAATATTGTTGTGGACAATGGGTAGCCTTGGTTTCAAGATTGTTAAGAATAGCTTCTATAGATTTCTATCTTCTTTCTTTGATTGAAAGCTAATAATAATTAATACAAACTAATGCATTTTTTAATGCATAATTCGAACTTTAAAAACATAGTTTTGTCAGATTAGTTAACTTCTGGGGACACACAATGTAAGCAAACCCATGAACACACACAAGTGGTTCATGTCTGATATTAGTCTACTACCTTTCACTTCCTTTTCCCAATTCCAGTCTTCTAGTTTAAAATTTCTGTTCTTCCACTTCCTTTCCTTCATTACTTTAATCAGCCGTATTTGTCATTTGTTAGATAAACTTTGACAGCCTTCCGACCTCTCTCACTTTCTTTCATGTGCTCACTTATTCTTTTACTTTCTCTCATTTTTACTGGAGAATTCACTTCATTCCAGACCTCTGCTCTCCTTTACTCTCTCACAATCTGTTTTCTCTCTCTCTCTCTCTCTCTCTCTCTCTCTCTCTCTCTCTCTCTCTCTCTCTCTCTCTCTCTCTCTCTCTCTCTCTCTCTCTCTCTCTCTCTCTCTCTCTCTCTCTCTCTCTCTCCTCTCTCTCTCTCTCTCTCTCTCTCTCTCGCTGATAAAGGGATGGAGGCAGTGCACACACCTGGCACTGTCTGTATAACTGGCTCTGATTACACGCCACGAGCCCAGTGCCGCACACAGAGGACACACACACACACACACACACACACACACACACACACTTTCTTTTGGCTTGACACAAAGGAGTAACATCTGTGAAACCAAAGCATGGGGCTCATTAGCAATCAGCAGGGACCGGGACAGAGCGGACATCCCAGCATGCCATTAATACACACCAGGAAAAGAGAGGAAAGATGTGCAAAGCTACATATTTTCATAATCGACTAGTCGTCAGGTTGTCTGAACAACTTCACTAGTAATTCTAAGGAAACCCTGTTTAATAATGCTAGTGTAGGGTCTTGTTTTCTTAGTGCGAGTTCAAACAACTGACGATAATCAGGGGGAAAATTTACTTTAATAATTGAATAATAATTTAGAAGATGACTATACGACCATCCTGACTCATCCCTAGAAGAGAGGAGAGGTAAACAGAAAGAGTTCAGTTAGTCTGTCCTTCTGTGAGTCAGACTGCGTGATAACACCGTGACCCGCTACAGAATCATTGGATTTTCTGCCCCATGGGGAAAAGTCCAAAGCCCTTCAGTAGTGTTTGTGCACTGACATGCGTGAATGTTTAGAGGTTATTGGACTCCTCAGGAATCTTTTGCTGGCTACTGTTTAACGATTTTTCTTATCGACGATGCCACATGCATCTTCAAGTATTACAAGATCCCAGAAACCCCCTTTCAGTCTATCTCAATCTTTAATAAACTACCGTTCAAAAGTTTGGGTCTGAATATTATTATTTTATTTTATTATTTTTTTTACTTAAAAAAAAAACTTTTTAAAAAGCTTTTATTCATCAAGGATTCGGTAAATTGATCACACATGACCCTCTAAATACTTTTACATTGTTACAAATGATTTCTGTTTGTAATATGAGTGAAAAATTACTGTTTTCAAGATTGATAATAGTAAAAAAAAGTATTGAGCAACAAATCTGAAGGATCATCATGTGACACTGAAGACTAGAATGATTCAGCTTTTCCATTTCAAGAATAAATTACATTTTGAAAGATATTAAAATAGAAAACAGTTAATAATTGTAATAGTGTTTCACAATATTACTGTTTTTACCATTTTTGATCAAGTAAATGCAGCTTTTGTGAGCATAAGAAACTTCTTTCATAAACATGAAAAAATCGTGTACACCCTCAAATGCGGTACACAAGTACAGATACTGAAGTGGCACAAATTAATGTTGTACTGATGCAGAAGGAAGTTTTAGGAAGTACTTGGGAACATTGTGGCAGTTTGAGGTGATAATTTTGTTTACAGTTTAAAGTTTCAATGCCTTCTACAGTGGTTTACCCCAGTACTGCATTAGGTTAAATGATTAAATCTGTGTTTTCCCCAGATGATCGCAGCAAATGAACTGTGAAGTACACAGACTCTGAACTCACTGTGTATGTGCGTGTGTGTGTCCGGTTACACCAACAGCCAACAGCCAGTTTAAAAAAAAAAGGAAAAAATTTGTGCCAGCAGTAAGGCATTGAGCGATTTTCAGAGATGGCTCAGATTCAGTTGCTCATTTGCTGTAACTCAGCACAGTTAATTTTTATTTTTGCATTTCCGTTCAGTAATGCGAGTGGCACTGAAATTACTTGTAGCTATAATTACCTTGGTATATGTACCTTTTGTATCATATTTTTTTATATTTATGCTTGTATCCCACCTCACCAACTTGCCCATGCAGACCAGAGGTTAAGTATTTCCCATCTTTCAAAGGGTGTTAATATTATTTTGGGAAGGTGTTAAGCTCCTCATTAGTAGTGTTTCAAACAGAAGTGCAGCCTTATTGACAACAAAACTGTTCATGTCAAGACCAGGGTGACCAGACATAAAGGGGTCTGGCTTATTACCACAAACTTTGACTTTCTCTCTCTCTCTCTCTCTCTCTCTCTCTCTCTCTCTCTCTCTCTCTCTCTCTCTCTCTCTCTCTCTCTCTCTCTCTCTCTCTCTCTCTCTCTCTCTCCCTCTCCCCCTCTCTCTCTCTCTCCCTCACTCACCACACAAACTCCTCTCTGTGCCTCCTTGACGAATAGCAGAGCCTTTTAATCTCATAATTATGGTGTAATCTACTTAATAGCATAAAGCTCCTAAACTTTACTGAGTCTATATATATATATATATAGAAAGAGAGAACAAACTGTTCTCCTCCAATTGGTTCATGCATGCTTTAGGTCAGCCATTAACGCAGTGGTTGATGTTTGATGGGCCTTGAATATCCCCAAAAATGTGCTTGCAAATATTCTCTCATAATGATCCAGTGAGGAGGGGAGGTTATCCTTCAGTGAATGGTCCATTACTGCAGTTATGACAGTGGTGCAGGGGTCCGTTGTATCTCACTGAGGTCATGTGATAGCACACTCACCATTACAGATGGTGACTCAAGTCAATCGCAAGCTCATTATCTCTTTCCCTCCACTGCTGTCATCCCGGTATCGATTAGTTTGTGTACCTCAACACACACTTCCACGTGAAGCTGTCTGAGAGGTATCAAAATCACATTCTCTTAAGGTCTTAGACCATTTTGGTGTGTATATTGCCTTCTGTCCATTTATTTGGCAAGTTCTGGAGAAGATTTGCAGTTATTCTATTCATTTAAAAGGCCGGGAAAAACACCTTTGTATGTGCAGGCTTGTGTAAATCTGTACATTGTGCAATATGGGTACCTCTGACCTTTTAAAGGCCTAGGTCACCTAACATAATGTTCTCATGTCATTCCAAACCTGAAGAAAGAAATCATACACCTTTGGTTATGAAGAGTGTGCAGCATTCATTTTATTTATTGGTGTTTATTTAATGTAATAATGTTTTTAATTAACATTTTCATATTTTAAATTTTCATTTCAGTTTCAGTTTTAATGATTTTATTATGTGGTTTTATTTATTTATTTATTTTATTTCTATTTAGCTTTAATTTATTTATATTTCAGTTTTAGTCATTTTAGTACACCAGCATCTAAAACACACACACACACACACACACACACACACACACACACACACACACACACACACACACACACACACACACACACACACACACACACACACACACACTATGCTGGTCTTTTCAGAAGGGTTAGTTCAGTTGAATTACGCTCTTTGTTGCACACTGAAGTGGTCATGTGTGTTTGGCTTACACCTCTGCTCACCTTGAAAGAATATGTGCATGAAGAAGACTTGCATTGGAAGCAGATGGCAGTTTTTTAGAGCTTTAATAAGCCCACATCTGCCTGCTTCCTCTATCTCTTGCTCATACTTTATTGTGACTTAAAAAAGGAACAACTGAGAGAGGAAGGGAAAGGATGGAGGTGCTGGGTAAGGGAATAGAGGAAAAAGGATGAGTAGTTAGCTTTCATGGATCACAGCCCCTCTTTCTGTGTAGTCAAAGTAAGCCAATATTGCAGTAATCTGGAGTAAATCCGGTTTAATTAAGCTACAGAGGTTTAAGGGGCAGCATTAGATTAGAAGCACATTGTACATGGTGGGAGTGTGCCATGCTTTCTCTCCGTTGATCTCATACATACACACACATATGCCACACATACACCCATAGAATTGGCACAGCCTCCAAGTGGGCCGTTCCGCTGGTGCATATAGCCCAAGTGCGCTCTGATATTCATTTTCCCAGGTTGACAGGAGCTATTAGTCATGCGAAGGATGGCTATGTTACATCGCTACAGGCTAAAGAGCACCACATTGAGAAAACGCTGTGCTATGTATCTCTGTATGTACTTCAAAACCGCAACAGCCCTGGAACTACTTGCCAACAATTTTTGCTTTTCTTTTAAATTGTTCGTAGGTGTGGCAGCATGTGACACCTCTTATATTCTGGGCAAAAGATGTTCCTTGCACTTGCTGCCTTAGGGGCCAAAGACTGTTTTGCTGAGAGTTGCATAAAAACAGTATGCTGGACTGCAGCACTACAGATGTGCAGAAAGATTGGGCGAGGTGAAGAGTGAGGGAGGGAGACAAAGAAAGGAAGATAAAGATATATTTTGCACCAACTCATCAAAAAGGTGACTTTTGGGTAAATAAGTGTCCTATCTCATGGCTGGAGGTTCAAGGTTTCTTTTTTGCATGACCGTTATGCATTATAGGACTCAACAGTAACTGTGAGAAAGAGACTGAGAGTTTTGGGCCTTTGCTGTGTTGCCAATGAAAAGGTCATCCATTGTGTATGCCATTAAAGAAAACTGTCATATTCTCTACATTGATTTGTAGCTGTGCACCTGCATCTAGATGTGTGTATATTATTTTTTACATTTATTAAAACTAAAATTCATTAAATTTGTAAAACTAAATTTTTTTACACCACTTTTGTGGTGAGGCTAGTGAAAATGTTGGCAGGGCAAGTTACAATTGAAACTGCTAGCCTGACCAGGCAAGCAGAAAAAAAATAAAACAAAATGAAACCCTGCATTAGTTAAAAAAGAAAGTAGGGTCAGACAGAATTTGTGCCCTTTTTTGCATTTATTTTGGACTTAAAAACTGTAATTCTGGAATGGATGTGGTAAAAGGAGTTGAGGGGGTTATATTGCTAGCTAAATGCATGATCACATTATCAAAAATAAACAAACATGTAAAGATTAAACGAGGAGTCAAATTGTGTTTTAAACCCATAGAACTTTTCACGGAATTCCATTTGATTTGATGCAGGCCTAGTGATTAGTCAACCAGTTGGATGTGTATCCCCGGTGGTCCAACCAAATTGTTCCCATGTAAATAGAAACGGAGTATGATGGCAAACATTTAAACTTGGACCTGAGGAATATCGTTTTTTGCACAATATATTTAACTGTGGGTAGTCATAGTTTTTATTTATTTTTATTGTTTTATTACCTGGCAGACAGAGGAGCTACAGGCGTGCCAGGCTTGCCCTGATCCTTCATTGTTTATGTGCATGTTGAGAGTGTGTTTGTGGGTCTGAGCTTGTTTTCTCAGGTTTTTATTCTGAAGTAGCACTTGGCTGCGGGCTGAAAGCAGTTACACTTTAATAGGCCAGTTGTTTACTCTTTTCTGCAGACCACTCTGGATGCACTCTAGTTTAGATCCCCTCCTCTTTGCTGGCAGGTACGCTTTGAGCCATAAAGTTAATGTTGTATCGTGCCCACCACATCTTACTAACTGATTTTAACAATCTGCCCAAAAAAGTGCCTGGTTTTTATAATAGCTGTAGGTAATGCAAGTAAGCTTGAGAAATAGACCCACCTCTGTTTTAGGTCTACCCCATTCCGACTTATTCAACACCACAGGGTGACAAACACGGTGAACTCACTGACTCAGAAAAGACACTGTATTCACATGGCTTGCATGAATAGATTTTGGGCCCATAAGCTTTCCGTTGCACCCTGAAAGGAATAGATTAAAAAGAGACAGGGGGTCCGGTGGGGGAGTGTGAGTGGTGGGAAGAAGGGATGAAAGAAGAGGTGTGCTTGCCAAAAGCTGGACCTTTTACATCTGGCCAAGAGGCAGCATGAATGCCACATGCACCTGATCTTTCATCTCCTCTAGCTCATAGGAAATGGAGAGCAGATTGGGCTTTGGTTTACGTGATGCTCTTGATTGAGGACAAAGAGGAAAAGTTGTTATTGCGGTTAGCCATTGCGTGATCTACAATATAGAGGTCTGGCTTTGATGGGACTCAACCGTACCCTGTAATGGTGACCAGAGAACTCATTGAACCCAGGACAGGGGTAACAATAGCTAAGCCTTCTGTCCAGGCCTTAAGAAGGGCAATGCTGGTAGAGAGAGAGAGAGTCTTAACCCTGGCAGACAGCTCCTTAAGGAATGTTTGGATTGGACCACATCTGCACCGAGGGGTACACCGCTTACACTATGCGGAACATAGACTTATGCAGAATGGTGAAGCTATCGGGACGCTTTAAGCCAGGATTGCATTTGTGGTCTCTCCAACATGATCCCCTGCTGATAGCTCCAACAGGGCTTCCATTCCCACTACTGTAAAGACTATAATTTAGGAAATTTGTTCAACTATTTGTTGTACTTGTTGATGGTCAGTGACATGTAGAATTATGTCCGTCTCTCTCATACAGCTGGCATCCATTTCATAATGCCCTGGCTCTTGGAAGGAAGAGTTTGGCCACTGCTCTATTTGTCCTTGCTGAAAATTGCACAAGTACTCTCCCAGAGGTTGTGAGTAATTAATGAGTACATATGTTTTGGGGTTTTGCTCTTTAGATTCTATGTCTCGCTCTCTCTACACTACCCCCTCACTTGGTCAGTGGAGACTCTATCTTTATTCACAACTTTTGGTTTGGAATGTAAACCTTCTCCTCAGGCTTTGAGCCTATAGGTTGTATGGCATGACCATTTAAGGGCCTTTCCTAAGCTGTCCAGTTATTCAGCAGTTAAGCTCCATCTTTATAAAGGTCACCTACTGATTGCCGTTGGTTTATCTATGACTGAGCAGGTCTCTGAAGTCTATTTCTCCACTGTGGTCCATAATGAATCATTTAACAACAATGTTGAGCTTCCTCAGAAAAAAAGTTACATTTGTGTCGGATGTTTTTGATTTGATCTCTCATACAGGCTGTCTGGCCCAAGCCTAGTGTCTGGATTTTCTAAGCACTTGTTGTAGTTAAACTCAGGGGTGGTCTGCTTCCCTCAGAAGAGGCTGTAAGGGTTCACATCGAGCCAAGGCTGATTGTACACAAAAAGGTCAGATGCTGGAGGGAGCCCTGTGTATTTCCTACATGTCAGACTCATAACTGTGAGAATATAGTGTAATAGCTGCACCTGGCTTAAACACAAAAACTAATCAGTGCTAAGTAGTTCATCCAATTTGTAAAACCAGCATCACAGACTCTCTTGCATCTGCATGTAATGTGTTTACAAAGAGAATGGGGATACATGCGTGGCTGTTTCAACGAAGGTCATCTACCCTCAAGTCGTCCTGGGAAGTACCTACTAATGAGATTGGATGTTGTAATTACCCCCCCCCCCCCCCCCCCCCCACAAAATATTTTAGTTGGAACACAATGAATGCTTTGAGCAATTGCAAGAGCAATTTTAGCCTTTTTGTTTTACCTATCAACAAGCACAGCAAGGGGTTTCATGGAAATGCAACAAAACGTGGTGCTAAATATATGCATTGGGTAAAAAAAATTACATTTTACATTGCAGTTTGCATTTATAATTTAGAAACAATATTATGTCTAGGATGGACATTCACATTGATTATTGTGACATTGTGATGCCATTCACGTGCATAAACTTGTATACGTTTGTTTTGATGGCTTGGAGGCAGCACTTGTCTGTGCCATCAATACACAGGACCTTTGTGAAAGCATTCACCACTCTGTTTTCTATAGTGAATCAAGGCTCTATTGAGCTTATATATATATATATATATATATATATATATATATATATATATATATATATATATATATATATATATAATGAACCAATACCAACAATGGCTAAATGTCTTGCATGCAGACACTATTATAAAATCCACCTGTTTTTTTATGTTGGTTTCTAATGGTATAGCACTGTGCTTTCAAGCAAATATGTCGTAGTCTGTATTTACACAGCTGCAAGAGGACAGGAGCAAGTCAGGTGAAGGCCCTGGTCTCATGCTGGCCCAGCAGGATCCTCTGTGAGCAAACTTTCACAACTCGGGCCATGATTCAGAGACACTGGCTGCCTCTGCAACCGCTGCTTTCACTCCAAACATCGTCCTTCCTGTCTGGAGAAGAGTGATAGGGCAAAGTCTACACACACTAACTTGGATGTACATCTTCAGAATCATACTGAAACACTAAGGAGAGAATCTTCAAAGTGACCTACTGAGGTGTGTTGGTTAGACAGTGAAGTAGGGTTACGCTGGTTGCTGCCGGTGGTGTGGTTCGAGACTTTGTGAAAAACTGGATGGCTTCTCAAGGGTGACTGGTGTAACTTCATACTGTTGTGCTTGGCAGCATTTCCTCAGACTCACCGATATATGTCTGCCCTATTTGGACAGTCTCTGAGCACAGGGCCCCTCAGGTGGGAACTCTTAATGTGTTTGAGAGAGAAATAAGAAGCAGAAAAGCAAGACAGAGACAGTTTCTAGCTTTTGTCCGATTCCTGTTCTCTGGAAAGCCCATGTCTCCACTTTCTCCTGTTCCTCCTGAGACAGTCTTGAAGCTATTTTTGCCCTTTGAATCTATAATTAAATCTCTAGATAGTTAGATAGCGGACAGCCCTTACTGCATGGGTGTAAAGAGTCCTTGCCAAGAGTGTGACTGATGAATCTATCCCCTCATTGACAAGTTTTACCTGTAATTGCAGTCATCATCTCCCTGTTAAGCCTGTCCTAAACATTACAGTGTCCTGACAATGAAAACCGCTCTGCTAGATCATTGGGGTTAATAGGTTTTGTGGAAAAGTGTTTTCCCCTGATTCTCAGAATTTGAGAGCAGCATATATAGTAGTTTTCTTACAAGCATTCGGCACACAGTAATGACCCTCTGGCCAGAGAAGAAGTTTTCTAAGTTTGTTCTTAATTACTCTTGTAGCCTCAAGTACCCCAGCTATGATCTCCTGCAATTATTTACAGATTGGCCAAGGCTACTATTATTCAGTGAGCTTCACATATGAGTTTATTAATTGGGGATGTGATAGAGAGAGAAAGATTGTGATAAAGATGCAAATAGCAGGTCTACTTGTTTAAAACCAGCGCCTCTGCCCAAGTGTCCCTGTAAAGTCGTTTTTCCCATGTGTTAAAGTAAAAGCAAAATCTAATTTGTAGTCAGAAAAAACTTTGTTTGTGAGCTTGGAGTGTCTTTAGCATAGTACAGCTTATTAGAGCTACTGAATTCAGTGCTGTTGTGTTTATTATTATTTAGTGTCCTGGATAATAACTATGCCATGGACCAATGTACTTTTTTTTCGACCTCTTCTGCCTCACAGAATTATTTGCTAATATCCCTTCTGATCTCCAGCTGTTGGTCTCTTGGCAGGTCTGCAATTTTCGAAACCCCTGGGTGGAATTTTGAAAGTTGATCTGGCGTTTGTAGACAAAATATTTTGAAAGTGTCTTATGCCACCTTGATGCCTTACTTGGAGAGTGAAGTGGTGCAGATGTATGCATGAATGGGTTGAAAAAAGAACATGGACATCACAGTCCTGTAGAGTAGGGTACATCCAGATGTCAGCACAGGTCCTGCTTAGTCATGGATATGCTCTCGATAAGAATGCACCAATATCCATTCAGGTCGCTGATGATAAGATTCAAGGCTTTGATCCTATTGCTCAAGGCTGGACAAATACAGATAGTCCTATATCCCCAATCATAGACAAGCAGGCAAATCAACTAAATCATGCAGCTTGCTTTACACAAGCACTTCCTTGGTACGGTCGTTGACATTCCCACATTGAGAGCCGGTTTGATGATAGTTATGCAATATCATCTGGCAGAGAGAGTGTGAGAGAGGGTAGGAAAGTTATTAGCCAACTCTTCTTTAAAAAAAACTGCTGTGATTGCATTCGTGCTTTCTCTGTCCTCATTCCCACAACCCACTGTCTCACAGGAAACCATGAATCTACACAAAGTCTCAGAGGAAACACAGATCCAAATGTGCGAAAGGTTTGTTTTCTTGAATAAGCGTTGCAATAAAGTGTTTAGTATCATGTTTTACTGCTAAACTGAAGATGGTTCCTGTTGCTACTGGCTTAACTAGATTGGCCTGTACAACTTGTAAAAAATCAAAAGAACACACATTCCCAGAGAGTAGGACGCACATAAACTTCACTGTATGTGTTATGCTTTTATGAAATTTGACTTCAAAGACTCTTGTCAACTTTGATGAAACACAAACTGCTGTCTCAGTCAAGTGTCAGGGTGATCTTGCGTTCTCGTTTTTCTCAGTTGTATCTGCCGGTGTACACTTACAGATAGATGGCAGGGTCATCCGAAGCCCTGTGTGATCTGACACTGTGGGAGAGATACTTTGATGCCACCTTCACCTTCCCACAGCTTCCAGACAACAGTCTTTCAGTCTTTTCTTGTCTTATTAAAAGAGCATAATATATTGCCTGAAAGATAAAACAGTGCTAGTGTCTCCAGACCTGCATATGCATGTGCTTTCCAGTTTTTGTATGTGGGCCCTCTTAACAAAACTTATATTACCATATGTAACCATCCCATATTTAGTTTGTTGTAAAGCTGGAACACACCACTTGCTGGAAAACCAGGTCATAAGTTGGTCTAGGGGGTTTCTGGCACATGGTAGGTAGTTGCTGGTCCAAACTGGTCTACCAGATTAAATCAGCTTTATGAAGTTGGTCTAGTAGGTTGAAACCAGGTGTACCACCTCAAGTTGGGTTTCATTAGATTTCCCACATTGTATATGTACATTTAATTGGCATTGGCATTGATAGTATATTGTACATACATCTCCCCTTCAGATACTTTTTTTTAAAAGCCACCTGCACTCCTTTAAGGCACTACACACACACAAACCCATCAATACCTGTCTGAAAATCTGTGTGTTTGAAGTCTTATTCTTCACCTCAGCTGGAACTGATACAAATGAGCATCTCTATTTATCTCCATCACTCCAGATAGGCAGTGATAAGCTGGAAGCCGATTAAAGACATAATAAAACCATAACCATAAGGCCGTAAAAGTGCTTTCCTTCAGATCAGTCGCTGCTGATGGAAGGAAACGATCAGCACCTGTTTGGACCAGATCCAGATTATTGTTTTCCCTGAGCTGTTTATGATGGGGGCAGTACTGACTCCCGTGACCGCTTATGTTTTTGCTTTCATGTCTCTCATGTTGTGTAAAAGGTTTACACTTGCTGGAAATCAGCCAGAAACATGAAGAGTTTGAACTGCTGGAAACTTTGAACTGCTAAGTGTTGTCCTTTGTTTTTCAAGTGTTTGGTAGTGGTAATTTCCCTTCTGATCCACCACCTGTATGCACTGTTTCTCAAATTTGTGGCAGGATTTGTCAAAGACGATGTGAAAATATTCTTGGATTTGGAGATAGTCAGGCTCCTAATGTATTATACAGTAGACAAGGGATTTCTCTTTAGTTTATCTATATCTTTGAGTTCCTCAATATTGTTGGGCTCCTTAGAGGCAGAGAAGGAGGAAGAGGAGTGGGAGGAAGGGTAGTTAGTTTGGGGTCAGCTGAGGGAGCTGGCCGAGGTCATGTGAACGGCGAAGAGAGAAGGATCCAAGAGGATTCTTTTTGGAAGATTTTCCGAGAGGATTCTTTTTGAAAAAACATCCCTCAGACTGTAACTGTGGTTTTGAATAGTTCGGAGAGTTTTAGTGCGCCATGAGCTTGCTATCTACCTGAGTTGAACATGGCCAAACTGACCTGTAATCACTGATTAATTCACTTAATCCACTTGGATTAGCAAGTAGTGTGACTTTGCAACTAAGGCACTAGAGAAAAGTTTATGAGTGTTGACTATATGTGTGTCTCTGTGTGCTTTGCTTGTATTTCTTGTGAGTGTATGTTCGGAATAGCATACTACTAATTTTATCTTTGGACTGTACTGTAGAGTATAGTATATTTGTATGTGTATTGTGTTTGCATTCTAAATGTATGTAGAACACACTAAAATGTATACTGTATCCCATTTGCCATGTTGACCTTTTTTAACCATGACCTTTTTCTTGACTCAGTTTTTGTTCAGACTGCTAAAAGATATAGATCTGCAGTATGTAGTATATAGTAACATGTACTCTAGTATTCCATTCTTATCATTAGGAAAGGACCGAAAAGGACAACAACAACAAGGCCCAATCAAACATCCATCCACAAGCATCTTATTAACAGATCTCAGTTCTCTCAGAGGAGCACCTGATGCACGGCTCATCAGGAATAAATCCCCATCAACTCCCACTCACTCCCTCATTTCCTCCTGATAAACAGATTCAAGAACCTTTCTCTCTCTCTTATCTTCTGATACACAGCACTGATGCTGTATGCTCATCGGGAAGGAAGGTCACTCCTCTGTTACCGTAGCGACCACTTGCGTATAGCCCTAGTAATCTAGTGACACACTGAGCTGATTGTATCTGCAGCTCTGAATTCAATTAGCCATTTCTGCTGCAATAAGATAACCTGCTCTATCATTGCTTAAGAAAACAGAGAGCTGCTGTCTTAGACTGCATTGGTTATACTGTTTAAGAGTCAAGATGACTGTTAAGACACTCAGTTGCAATTGCCATCAATGGAGATTGTGTCTTACTACAGCAGTAAAACTCTCTTTGTCCATGTTGTTGTGTTTCGATAAAAATCTTGAACGGTTATACTAATTAAACTCTATGTTAAGACCTTTAGTTGCGGAAATGAACTTGATAGATCAGAGCAGTTTTGGTCTAATGTCATTACTTCAGCTGGAGACTGATATCCTGTCCATGTTAACGTCTTCTGACTTCACTCTGCTTCCTCCATTCATTGCAAACCCTCCTGATTTGTTCTCCGTTACATTCCCAGTGAGCTACATCCCCTAATTAAATATATATATATATATATATATATATATATATATATATATATACAGTCGTGCTCAGAATTAATGGTACCCCTGGTAAATATGATGAAAAATGGCTGTAAAAAATAATTCTGCATCGTTTATCCTTTTGATATTTCATTCAAAAAATTGACAAAAATCGAACCTTTCATTGAAGTAAAATAATTGACAGTGGAGGGAAAATCACATTATGAAATAAATGTTTTTCTCCAAAACAAGTTGGCCACAATTATTGGTACCCCTAGAATTGTTTACGAGTAAAATATCTCTTAAGTATATTCCCATTCATATTTACCTTTTTTTTGCACACCAGGGTGACTAGGAACATGAAATTGTCCAGCCATGACTTCTTGTTTTACAAGAGTTTAAATATGGGGAAACACAAAGGCCAAATTCCCTTAATCATCCATTACAATGAGTAAAACCAAAGAATATAGTTCTGATGTGCATCAAAAGATTGTTGAGCATCACAAAATAGAAAGTGGCTGTAAGAAAATAGCTAAAGCATTGAAAATCCCCATTTTGACCATCAGGGCAATAATTAAGCACTTCCAATCAACTAAAGATGTTACAAATCTGCCAGGAAGTGGACGTGTGTCTATATTGTCTTAATGCATGGTGAGGATGAAAGTTTGAGTGGCCAAAGACTCTCCAAAGATCACAGATGGAGAATTGCAGAGATTAGTTGAGTCTTGGGGTCAGAAAGCCTATTAAAAAAAAATTGAACAACCCCTACATCACCACATGTTGTTTGGGAGGTTTTCAAGAAAAATCCTCCTTGCTAATCCAAAAACAAACCCCAGCAAATTCAGTTGTCAGACATGACTGGACCTTCAAACAGCACAGGGTTCTGTGGTCAGATGAAACTAACAAATAGCTTTTTGGCAGCAAACATGCAAGATGAGTTTGGTGCACACAAGGATAAAAAGTACCCCATGTGTACAATTTAATATACCATCTTTAATGTTGTGGTCATATTTTTCTGCTGGAGGTCCTGGACTTCTTGTTCAGATACATGCATGGCATCGTGGATTCTATCAAATACCAACAGATAAAAAATCTAAACCTGACAGCCTCTGCTAGAAATCTTATAATGGGCCGTGGTTGGATCTTCCATCAGGACAACGATACAAAACAAACATCAAAATCAACACAAAAATGTGTTAAGTAGCACAAAATGAAGCTTCTGCCATGACCGTCCCAGACCTGATGAGTGGAGTGAACTGAAGAGAAGAAGCACCAACATGGATCTGGGAATCTGAAGGATCTGGAGAGATTCTGTAAGACTGGTCTCTGATCTCTTGTCAGGTGTTCTCCAAACTCATCAGGCATTATAGGATAAAACTTAGAGCTGTTATCTTGGCAAAAGGAGATTGCAAAAAGTATTTAATAAAAGGGTACCAATAATTGTGGCCAACGTGTTTTGGAGATAAACATTTATTTCATAATGTGATTTCCCCCCCCACTTTCTATTCTTTTACTTCAATGAAAGTTTAGATTTTTGCCAATATTTTGAATGAAAGATCAAAAGGATAAATGATGCAGATTTATTTTTTCCAGCCATTTTTTATCATATTTACCAGGGGTACCATTAATTCTGAGCATGACTATATGTGTGTGTGTGTGTGTGTGTGTGTGTGTGTGTGTGTGTGTAGGTTGGTTTATGTGATTTATGAGGACACAAATTTGTATAATGACGTGTATTACACTGGTTACAACTTATAGGTGGTTTATGAGGACATTTCAAAAGTCCTCATAATTCAAATAGCTTAAAAAACATAAAAACAATGTTTTATTAAAAATGTAAAATGCAGAATGTCTCCTGTGATGGGTAAGTTTAGGGATAGGGGCAGTGTAAGGGGATAGAATATACAGTTTGTACAGTATAAAAACCATTACGCCTATGGAGAGTCCTCATAATGCTGTTGCACCAACGTGTGTGTGTGTGTGTGTGTGTGTGTGTGTGTGTGTGTGTGTGTGGTAAAACACTAGCTGCCATCGTTCAGTTCTCACTTTATCTCACATATTCAATATTAATTAAATATGTAATAATATGCTTTGGTTTCAGTACAATGGCACTATAAAGGCTAATTATTTGTGCTTAAGGAAGAGGGGTCCCTCACAAAGAAATCATCCATTTTGGGGGTCCTTACCATCAATTTGTTTAAAATTCCTCTGTGTAAAAGATAATTACAGTGAAGGAATGAAGATTGATGAAGTTTTAATAGGTCACATTCCAGATATATTAGACATGAAATAAAGAAGATAAAGTTAGAGCAGTGTTGGTTGGTTGTCCTATCTTAAATCATTTGCATGTGCTGATTGTGGGAGCACAGACATTAGGTTGTTTACCTCTCACTGTCCACAACTGCTGATAAATGATGTGAAAGTTCATGATTCAAACTTTTAGATCTTCTAACTTAACCCATCCAAAGAGAGACCGCGAGTGAAAGTTTAACAGGTATCTGCCTGCTGAGACCATATTTAACCTATGAGGTGCTTCTGCAGCTCACCAAAGTAGCAGGTCTTAGACGGTGAGGAAGATGAATGAATCCAGAAGTCAAACAGAGTGGAGATAAGGCTAATATTTACAATGAGCGCCCAGCCCAAGGCTGAATACCTGCCATGCTCATCTGACCTCAGGGGGCATGTGGGATTCTGAGGAAAAGAGACAGGAGATCATTACTGCCTCAGAGGCACTGGGGATATTTAGCAGAGCTCCATACAGACACGCAAAGCTGAATGTGTCAGTTTTATTGCTGATATGAACAATGTGACGAGCACTGCAGTCTTTATCTAAAGTACTTAATCACTGAATAAACTGCAGTTTTTTTCTCATGTAATTCAATCGTTGTGCATTTTCAATTTTGGCCTTTTTTAAAGTCTTATTTTGGAGAAAAGGAGAGGCAGACAGGAAAATTTGCATTTTAGATTAAACAAATCTCTCTTTCTTTAAATCAGATTTGTTTTACTGTAAATGGTTTTTAAATTTGATATTAATTTGATGTCATCACAATTTTATGACGTCCTTTCAAGTGCACTTCCTTCCTATAAAAGGTAGCTATATATATATATATATATATATATATATATATATATATGTATATATATTCTTATATAATTAAAATTTATACAATGAAATAAATGTATTTATTTATTTATTTATTTCCATGTGGACCCCCAGCACCCTCTTGCAGACCCCAGTTAGACCCAGTAAATTCCTTACTTTAAAAAATCCACTTGGTTTTCTAAAGACCTATCTAATAATAAAAGTAAAGAGAGGTTAATGTTTTGTTCCTCTTTGGAAACTGGTAATAGTACCATAAAAGATTAGGATTCATTTTAATTTATGGTGCTCAAAAAAGCCACAGTCCATGTCCTGAGTAGAATCTGATAGCGATATTGTGTTCAGGGCTTTTTGTCCATGTTTTCTTGCACACATGATCACAGAGGAAATCAGGCATGGCGCTTGTGAAGATTTATACAGAGAGTTTCCCAGCGTGGATGACTCTGCTCTGCTTCTGCGTTCAGGGCACTTTTAAAACAATGCAGCAGGTGCAGAGTCTTCTATGAGCCGTGAGGTGCGAAATATCAAGTTTGTGTGGGAGAACTGTGGGTCTGTATGGAGCAACAGCACTTTTATCAGGTGCACTAATATGTAGAATAGGAATGACAAATGCTTTTCCCATGTGTGATCTGTCATATTATGAAAGAAACTGAGTTTTGTCAGCACTGGGCGGTGTGTGTGAGTGTATGTGTGTGTGTTTCAGGGGTAAGATGGGTTTGTGGTGACAAGGGCATTACCCCTACGGCAGCAAAATATCACTTTTCTGCCCATTGGGAAGAATTACCGACATGAACCACAGAAACCAGCAGTCGGGTTTGAGTTACAAGCAGCAGATTTAAAGGTCTTTTCTGAGCAGGCTGTATCATTTACAAAGCATTCCCCAGGACTGCATTTTTATCGGTCAGTATGACTCATGAGTTGGGCCATAGAGCAGATTTTCACAGAGCCACTGTTAATGTGTGTTGTTAAGAGATTTTTTTTTTTTAAGTCTGTGGCAGTTTACATCGCCAGAGATGAACGTTTTTGGTTTTGTGGTAATTAGTGGTTTCTCTCTCTCAGAAAATCATCACGCTCTTAAAAAGTTTCTTTTATTTGCCGTTTCTTGTTCAAAGAGGCCAGAGTTAGAGTCTGATGAATGACTTTAAAGCGACCAAAATACATATGTTCGAAAAACCTCCAACAGAGCTGCCTAAAAGCAGTACATGCCCATTGAAAAAAAGGGAAAAATGAGAAAAGCGTGAGAAAAGAAACAAAAAAAAACTGAACGAAAAGAATAAACAAACAAAAGTCAAATTTGTTTGTTTAACATTGCTGCAGTGTTGTGTATGGTTTTTCAGGGTCTTGTTATGCGATTCGAAATGAATTTTAGAAGGGTGTTTTGGATGGTTGCGAGGTGGTTAATCACTAGTCTAAACAGTCTTTAGTGTCGTCCCTAAATATGGCTCAGTTCAGTGGGACTTTTTTACCCTTTTTATTGTCTGCCATGCGAAAAATGAAAGTCTTATTACGTTAGAAAGTAATTTAATTTTAATAGTAGTGATGAACTGAATGTTTTTTTTTTTTACGAAACTGAAATTACAGTTTTCATTTAGTTGAAAACTCAAACTGAAAATAAAGTTTCTGTAACTGGGTAATTCTGAGGTGATAAATTAAAGATGCAGTATGCGATCTCCCAGAATTGTTGTTGAACACTGTTGATATTTGAAGTCAACCCAAACAAACCCACCTCTTCTCTTCAATGCTCCGCCTCCAAAATTCGCCGACATGAGAGGCTGGCGTGCTAACAAGGATGCTTAACACCATATTCTCTAATCTAGTGTCACTAGCTGACCTCTGTTACAAACACAATGCAAGACTGGATGTCTATTTATCATAGCAGAAGCGAAGCAAAATAATGCTTTACGAAAAATGAAGAACAAACGACAATGAAGCTCAAAAAAATTGACATACAGCACACAAGAGTAAATATAAGCAAGAGTTGGTTGTTAGTTGCCAGCAGTACAGCAGCTCCAGACAAACAATGACACTCAAAACTGTCCTGTAACTATGGCTAACATTACAACAACAGCATTTCTTGGTTCCGTGAAGCCGCGAAAGCAATGTTTCTCATGTATGGAGCAGAAACAACGCAACATCGGCATCCGTTTCCAGGCCTTCCCTCTTAGGTCTCTCCAGTGCTGGAAAGCTTTTATAATATTAACGTGAGTCATAAAGCTCTTGCCTGATCATAACCCTTCTTTTTCCAGTGATATTCCTCTGAGATTTTCTCTTTTGTATTGTCTATCATTTCTCTTTCAAATGTCTTTCTTCAAATCTCCCTCTTGTTCACTCTCTCTCCTCCACCATCATATGCCCCCTAATGCTGATTGGCTACACGTTTGTTGTGGTGCTCGGTCCGACAACTTTTCAACAGCCTTTTTGAAAAATCGTTTACTGCACCTTTAAGGGGCTGTTTACATGAAACCGTTTTCAACTAAAAACCGAAAACTTCTTATGCGCTTTGGCCGTTCATTTACACGCCAGCTGTTTTGGGGGCCTAAAAACGCTAACTTGCCGGCATGCACATGCATATTACGTGTTTAGTCTATAGGCAAATGTCTTCTCCTGTATGAGCATGTTAGATTTAATGGCCATTGGCCAGTGAATCCAGACAGACACTTCTAAACTACACAGACACCGCCTGCCTCTCCTATTTCTCTGTCTCTTACTCTGTCTCTCTCTCACACACTCTTACTCTTTTTCCTTAGGCTTCTATCAGAGCTAATGGATGTATTTCTCAAGACCCTTTGTTTGATGACTCCAGTGATGCCCCACTTTTCAAATTGCAAGTGACGTCACTTTCCACAGCTATTTAGATCGGATAGACTTGCAGTCAGACTTGCCACAAAAGATGCGCTGCAGCATCGCTCCATCATTCCAGCTTCATTTATATCAAACAGACATTTACAGGCTATTAGCCTGCGCCACCATATCACTCGGATATTTACTGGTGCATCCGAAGCAAATCGGTGATAAAGTAATCATACAAAATCACACGGGCCGCTCGCCTGCTGCGTCAGTGCCTGCCGCTATGTGAGAACTTAATAGGAAGGGAAAAGCGATCTCTCCCTCTAAAGCCCGTGCCCCGCCGCCGACATATTGAGATGCTAAATCAAAAACACGCTTTGCTTCTTCTTTGCAAAGAAAGAAGAAAGAAACGCAGGAAGGGCTAGCTGGAAAATCGATTGCAGTGGCTCACGTTTCCAGTCGTATCAGAGAGAGAGAGCGAGAGAGAGGGAGAGAGAGAGAGAGAGAGGGAGAGAGAGGAGAGAGAGGAGAGAGAGGAGAGAGAGGAGAGAGAGGAGAGAGAGGAGAGAGAGGAGAGAGAGAAAGCAGTCTGAGATGAGACTGCTTTTATATCATATTATGTCACCAGACGACTCAGCACCTGATTCTCTCATCAGCTTACCAGACAAACCCCCCTCCTATTGCTCTTTCTCATTTTTTTCTTTCTTTCTGTTAGATGGGAAAGTGCACATGCTGGCCTAGTGCCCTGAATAGCACACTATACAGTGAATAAAGACGTTTATGGTTTATTTTTATTGTGTACAAACCATATCAAGTTTTGAGTTCAGTATATAACATAATTAAAGAAATATTCTGGGATCAGAAAAAATTAAGCTGTCAACCGTATTGTTGGCATAAATACCACAAACAATTAATTTTCATTCGATCTGGGTTACAGTGAATGGGGCCAATTCAAGGCAAAATATGTAAAGAATATTGTAAAGATTTTAGTTGGGGGAATCTTTTCTGTATAAAGTTAGATCCAATTTTGACCGCCATTACAAACGTAACAGTGTAACTCTAACAAAACTGTTCATTTAATTGATTTAAACAGCTTTGCAGGTCAAATAATACACTAGTTTTTAACAGAAGAATGAATGTACATTAAGTGCTTTTATAAAAGTTCAAATTAAAAGCTTCACATTTCTGGTCCCAAAATTGGTCATTCACTAAAAAAGGTTGAAGGATTTACTTTAAAACAATTTTTGCTCAGAAATTGCTAGTAAATTTCACAAAGAAAATACGTCGAACAACTGTAAATGTGACCGCACCTTTACAATACAGTGTGTGCCAGTTGTTTTCTTGTTGTTTGCCTATCACACTTCAGAAGATGTCCTCTGCCTTGACCTGGCCGCAGTCTCACCTGTGTTCTCAGTAATGGAGTGAGATGAGACTGTCTTCATGAATTTGATATTTAAATTGGAGAAGATGGTAAAGTAATAATACTGAGCTGTAGACCTTCATCTCTCTCTGTCATTTTTTTCCACATGAATTTTATAGGCTCTTTTGTTTCCATGGTGATGCAGTGTGTCGGCACAGTGAGGTTAAGGACAGTTGCACTGCCTCATTTTCTGTCACTCACTGTCATTCTTTCATTCAGCTCATTGTTCAACTTCATCATTCAAATACGGGTCAGGTTCACATTTACAAATGAATCAAGACACGCTGTGCTCTTCATGAAGGATGTGTGTGTGTGTGTGTGTGTGTGTGTGTGTGTGTGTGTGTGTGTGTGTGTGTGTGTAGTGGGCTTGTGTTCGAAAATGATTCACATAGTGAACATTTAGACCCACATGCTGAGCAGCTAAATGCACTGACAGAGGGAAATTGTCTGACATTTTTATTGATTCATTCATTATTTTGTTCATTTATTCATTTGTTTAAGATCTGTTTCTTTGCTCATTCATTTATTGATACAATCATTCATTCATCTGATTGTTCATTCATTTATTTGTTTATTAATTCATTTGTTTATCAGTTTGTTTGTTGGTTTGTTAGTCTATTCATTCATTCATGAGTTGATTTGTTAGTCCATTCATTCATTCATTCATTCATTCATTCATTCATTCATTCATTCATTCATTCATTCATTCATTCATTCATTCATTCATGAGATGGTCTGTTTAGTCCAGTCATTCATTTATTCATTCATGAGTTGGTCTGTTTGTCCAGTCATTCATTCATTCATTCATGAGTTGGTTTGTTCATTCATTCATTCATTCATTCATTCATTAATTCATTCATTCATTCATCCATCCATTCATTCATCCATTCATGCGTTGGTTTGTTAGTTCATTCATTCATTCATTCATTCATTCATTCATTCATTCATTCATGAGTTGGTTTGTTAGTCCTTTCATTCATTCATGCTCATGTTGTCTGTGCATTCCTGTAGATCTGGCAGTGACAAATTCTGTGAGATCTGGAGTGACAGATATTTGGACCCAAATGTCATGATGAAAATCCAGTCTTTTTTCCTCTCTCTTTAATGTATTCAGCATTCAGGCATATATCAAGTTAAAGATCATTAATCAAGCCCATAACTGAAAAATGACTAATAGTTAATCAGCATGCTTGTGTATTCCATGCACTCAACAGGACTCATTAGAAAAAATGTGTTTATTTAGTTTCAGCCACGTGGTCAGGAAAGCTGGAATATTATTTAAGCTTTTCATTCAGCTGTGGCGGCCTACGATTCTCAGAGTTTAACTCCAGAGGAGAGTTTTGGGTCAGTGCAAAGGCTACAAAGGGCCACTGAGAAGTTCTCAACACCCGGCCAGCTGAACTGACAAGCCATTACTGTTGTAATTTTAGATCTTAGTTTTTTTTCACTGGGACTACAGAGTTGACTGTGGGTCTAGACCGACAGCAAATAGAGAAGGCCAAAGATTAAGAGCGGATATAGTGTCCTCAGATCCAAACGCTGGAGGGCTCAGGATGAGTGTGTGTGTTCAAGACAAAGTGAATTGTCTTTAATCTGCCAATATATCACACAACTTGGACAACTCTCCTTCACCTTCAACCTCTCCAGATTTGAGAAATAAGTATGTAGGTGTAAATGAGGCCTTTTAGCAACAGGCTATTAACTAATATCAATGTTGTGGCCATTTTATCCTATCCACTAAGTGTGTGTGTGTGTGTGTGTGTGTGTGTGTGTGTGTGTGTGTGTGTGTGTGTGTGTGTGTGTGTGTGTGTGTGTGTGTGTGTGTGTGTGTGTGTGTGTCGCCCAGAGCATGACTACTGCAGTTCACTCTGGAAGAAATATAATAATTTGAAAAGTTAGTAGACCTTTAGGATGGAGGGACCAAGCAAAAGACAGAAAGAGCTGTTGACAGGGTTCTTTTAAAAGTACTGATGTGATTTGTGATGCTCGACTTTTTAGCCAGATAAGGGGGGCTCTTGCCATCTCAGTTTCCTCACCTGCCAACTCCAGAAAGAAGGAAAAGAAGAAAGATTTTTGGGGGATTTCCCCCTCAGGTTTCATCTTCTGACAGCCCTCTCTTTAGATAGTACACATCTCCAAAGTCATTGCCTTGTGAGCCACATCATATTAGAGGTCTGAAGTAGTGACTGTGTGTTTTAGTGTCTTGGGGCGAATTGTATTTCTAAGACAGTTGAACAATAGAGACAGAGGAAGAAAAAGTGATGGGGGGAAAGTCACAGACAAGGTAAGCGAGCAAAATTTTAACTTTGACTTAAACTCACAGAATCTGTGACATGCTGTTGATTACCACAAAAAACTTTTTTTTGACTTGTCTCTTAGTTTGTAAAATCAAGAAAAAGTCCTGCGTACGGTAAAGCACAATTGGAGTGGAAGTCTATGAAGCAAGCCATTGCACTGCAGGATACCACTAGAACATTGAATGAGTTAGCATGGTGCTGTATGGACATCCTGTACTTTTAAGAATAACTACTATTTATTACATTAAATTATTATTATTAAATTAATAATATTTGTTTAATGTGAACGTGATTTTAATAATAATAATAACACACTTCATATTTATTTATACTTTTTTGTGATAATCAAAAGCATGATTCAGAAGCTGTCAATAGTCCTTGTTTTGAACATTCATTTCAAGTGACTCAGAATTTTCTTTTTCCCTCTAGCAGCTAGTTTGGCCTTTATGAACGTCCTTGAAGTGATCATAAGACTGGGTTTCCCTCCTCCCGTTCCCCTGACAGGTGTGCACTCATGTGCCTGTGTGTTTCCCGTCTCCTTTCCTGGGCTGATAATGTTATTAAAGCTGTGCCGAGTGAAGGAGTGGAAGGCTGAGCCATGTGCCAACTAGAGCAAAAGCTTTCAGTTGAGCAGAGGAGGAAATATCATGCAGGAAAGCTGTTCTCAAGGCATTTTCAAAGAAGCATCCCAGGGAAATCCTGAACGACTGCAGGGATCGAGAACTCTGACCTCTGATAGTCACATGACTCAGATAGCGGGAAGTGTGGTCGAACCTGAATGAGTCAGCACTGATTAAAGGCAGAGGAAAAACCTAAAATAAAGCAAACACATTAAAAATCAGTAGCTGTCACTTCTCAGTGATGAATCACGGTATGTCAGACATGAGTAACACATACACTCATTCACTGGCAGATGTTTCAAACATCCAAAAAAGAAGATTTTACTGTAAATGGCATCATTATGGATTACATAAATTAAATTGATGTGAGTCATTCGACTACAATTTAATGTCTACCAGCCACTGATTTAGAGTCTTAGCGCAGACTCATACAATCCATCAACACACAAAATCGGTCTGGCTTCTGTCCTTTGTATGTTTAGTAATGTTGTCCTTGATGACAACATTAGCTGTTCGGTCATGACGTCAGTTTTTAGCCCGACCCGGAAGGCTAATCCGCCTTGGGTTCCCTCAGGAATATCTACTGGGTTTTTAGAATAGCAGGTTTCTTTGTAGAAACTGGTGTTTTTAAAGGACTACAATAGTTGTCTGATTTATCATGCACATAAACTGACATGTATGTGGTAGGTGTAGTTCTTTTGTATCAGCTTGTTAGGAACTTATGCTTGCAGTGGTTTCAAAACATGGCTTTTAAATGGTTTCTATAAACTAGACTATAACAGTTATGCGATTTGTCAAGCATATAAACTGACAGCTTAAGTAGATGTACTGTAGTCCTTATGTAGAAACTTGTTAGAAAGTGGGTTTTTAAAATCCATGTTTAAGGTGTGACAGTGTGTTATTGATGTTATAAGACAAATCTACCTTTAAGTAACATTAAGGGCAACATGAAATTACTTTACAGTTTTTCCTGTGTGGATGTGTTTGTTATTGAAACAGGAAGTTTGGGACAGGGAATATTGATATTATCATTCCGGAGAGCATTTGCTTGTATAAAAATCTGTATAATGTAAGAAGAATTAATCAATATCTTCATCCCGTTCCTGAAAGAGAGAGACAGTAATTTTTAATTGTGCTAAAAGTAAATTTTGTCAGCAAATACACTAGCATCTGGATGGTCTCAAAACTGATGCACATGGACTTAAAGCCACAAAACTCTAATTTTGATTTAATTGGGTCTTTAATCACAGACCTTTAACCACAAACTGAACAGCTCTATAACGAAGTGTGTGTGTGTGTGTGTGTGTGTGTGTGTGTGTGTGTGTGTGTGTGTGTGTGTGTGTGTGTGTGTGTGTGTGTGTGTGTGTGTGTGTGTGTGTGTGTGTGTGTGTGTGTGTGTGTGTGGAGGTCAGGGCAAATCTAAACTCAACCCCACTCTCGCTGTCAGTAAGAATGATGACATGCCCCACGACTCTGATAGGCGGTCATTCTGACGTGATGAAAGCGTGTTTTAATGGTTCATAGTGTCTGAAGCGCAGAGATATACAGCACTGCTATACGGCAAGGCTTCTGTCTCAAATTGTAGCCATTATTCTTTGTGTTTGGTTTCACTCTCCAATGACTCATAAGTGAATGAAAATGACTCGGCATATTTTGGTTTCCTGCTTGTTAAATTCCGGTGAGGCTAAAATTCCAAGCTTTTTCTCCCTCCGTAAGCTGCATCACAGTATTGAGTGAAAGCGGGGCCCTCTAGTGGGAGCTGCCGGAAGTGGGTTTCAAGCAGACAGTCAGGCTCCAAGCAGTCCGGGTGAAGATGCAAATCAAAAAGCCATTAGAGAAAGCCAGTGAGTTAAATCACATTTGTGAAGGTTGCACAGATTGATTTACATAGAGAACAAACGTGTCTCCTGAATTCAAAGTAACCATAATCCCACTCTCTGTGTCCATGGAACATGAGGACGTCAAGTGCTCAAATGACCAGCCCTCATAATTATTGATTATTAAACCAATTAAAGTTACGTCAATGTGACGGGAATGTCAGACTGCAGCAAATTCCTTGTAGATGAAAAAAATAAGTATTAAATATTAGTTTAGTGCCACGTCAAAACCAAAGATGAGCTCTGGATTTTGCACTTATCATGTGGCATCCCTCTGGCATCATGGTTATATGAAAATCAGGGGTTCAAAATTTTGGCTACAGAAATACACATGGTAACTACATTACCTATAATTCCTCACATCCAAACATTATTGGTTATTGGCAGATGGGATGCAGTTTAGTTAACTGACGTCGGACTTTGACTTTTTCAAGGCTTTTCATTTTATGAAAGTACTAGTGCATTAAATCTAATCAGTAACCTTTCCATGTTTCTACTAGTGGTTTAATTGCAAGGGAATGTGTGTGTGGAAGAAAAAAAACGAGTGCTTTCAAATATTTCACCATACACAAGGTCACAGGTTTGAGCTAGCGTTGTTGAGTGTGCTGTTGTTTTGGTGTGTGTCACTGCTTCTCCCCAGGCTTTGACTCACCTTTCACTCACGGGTGAGCATGAGGCCAGACTTAATTGAACACTAGCAGGAAGCGTAACTAATTACCCACAGGAAGAAGCAATGCTGCAATCGCTGCTCTTTCAAATGCAATACATTCTCAGTGATATCCACTTATGGGATGTCAAGTCAGACTACTGATACTGGAACACGAGTGTGTGCTGACTCACCCGGACCCCCTTCTCCACTTTCCACAGTCATCCTGCATTAACAAAGGATGGCTTGTACAGTTTTTTTTTCATTTATTTGTTAAATACAGAGAAAAGCCTATTATCCTTCTGCCATTTTTGATGCCCTATAATGATAATGTTAATGAGATGCAAATCTAGGTCTCTGTTTTAAATTCTAGAGAGCTACCTACATAGGCAGCTTCCTTCTCAGTTTGCAACAGCAAATGGACCTTATAAGTGACTTATTTTGAATGCTCTACAGACCAGACAAAATCATGTGAAGCTCAAGGCATGACTCAAAATTGATTGAAAAGCCCCATCTGTATTAAATATTAGTTTAGCACCACATCAAATCCAAAGATGAGCTTAAACATAAACATAAATACACATTACCGATAATTCCTCACATCCTAGCATTATTGGTTTATAATATCAGGGCAGATGGGATGCAGTTCAGTTAGGCAGGAGCCTTCTAAGTTCGCAACAGCAATGGGACCTTATAAGTGACTGATTTAGAACGCTCTATAGACCACACAAATCACAAGGAGACGCGACCCAAAATTGAGAGTTTGACAAAAGCATGTTGCTTAACTAATACTGTACTCCAAGAAGCCTAAAACTAGTCATTTTTAATTACTTTTTTTTAACATAGTACTGAATGAAATATACACTACTGTTCAATAGTTTAGGGTCGGTAAGAATTGAAAAAAATATATATATGTATCATATGCTAAGCAAGGCTGTATTTATTTGATTTAAAATACAGTAAAACAGTAATGTTGTGAAATATTATTATAATTAGAAAATCTGTTTTGAAAAACCTAATTTATTCCTGTGATGGCAAAGCTGAATTTTCAGCATCATTACTCCAGTCTTCAATGTCGCAAACTCCAGTCTTTATTGTCATTTTTGATCAATTTATTGCATCCTTATTGAATAAAACAGCAGCATAATGTTGCATCCTACTTTTTGGCATTTAAAAACAGCCTTCATGTTGGGAGCGTTTCTATGAAATCTTAAATGTTGTCTAGGAAGGCAGCTCACTCGTATTTGGAACACAGCTAATGTCTCTACCCCATCCTACATCAGTCA
Source organism: Meda fulgida (assembly GCA_030578275.1). Classification (NCBI taxonomy): domain Eukaryota; kingdom Metazoa; phylum Chordata; class Actinopteri; order Cypriniformes; family Leuciscidae; genus Meda; species Meda fulgida. Next base: position 13,203,797 of record CM060619.1, read on the forward strand.
CTAGTTGCAGTCTAGCTGGTGCTCAGTAACGAGTTGATGGAGGCTAATTACACGTTTGCTATTTACTTTTCTAAACTGGGTAATTTATTTAGTGAAGGTGGCTCTTACAGGTCTACTGCTAATTATAGAGACATGCTGAGAGACAGGAATAGCTTTGTGTCGCTAAGAGACAAAGGGGTTGCTAGTAGAGCTGAGATGCTATTTCTTAGGCCAGATCCAGCAAAGCTACACATATACACACACGTAGATGAATAGTGTTTAGTCAGATAAAATGGTGAGTTTAGATGTCTCACACCCCAACGTTTTAAGTTACACTTTCAATTAACTGTACAAATGCAGTGCCAATGTGTTGTTTACTTTCTTTGCATTCATTATGATACAACTTAATACATTCTATGTTATCCTAAATACTTGTAACCACAGTTATGACATGCTAATTTATTAGTATTGATTATTGATTACTTATTGATTATTGATTATTTGATTTATAAGGCATTATAGCACGTACTCAACACCACATTTGAGTGTTAAAATGCAGTGTACTCTTTGAATGTAAAAAGACAAGTATTATAATGGATTACCTTGCAGCTACAATTATTCATGACAAGATAAACCTGATTACAATGTCTTGTGTAATGCATTATGAATACATGTAATGCATTATATATATTCTACAGGCATCATAGAAAGTGTTACTGAGTGTTGCTGCATCTCAGTGCTGCATTCCATGTTGAGACGACAGAATTATTTAAAGGTTTAGATGGTTAAGCTCTATTTCACACCAGATCCCGATGGGTATACTTTAATTTTCTAACGTAGTTCTCATTATTCCTTTCTGCTGAATGAAATGTGCTTACTAATTAGATGACAGATATTTCTCTGGAAACGCTGCCTGTTTTAGTAATGACATATTTTGAAATGGGACAGGCTGAGGGAGATTCCTTTCTTCAGCAACAGTAGGAGTAAGCGTGACCACATTGTAGGTCATAATAAGAAATATCTCGCTGTGTTTATTATGATTTCTGTGGTAACTGGTTGAATGGCGGAGAGCTGTCACTCAAACTCAGCCAAGGTCAAGGTCAGTTTTGTCATGGAGACTTTTGACTTGTGGCCTAAAATCTGGTCCTCATTGCCCTTCGTTATAGTCAAGATCCGCCACTTAGGCAAGAAGAGTTTAATTTGACATATAAAGCAACCAACCACTGTTTTAGTTGTTATACATGAATCTTGAAGTTGTGTATGACCAGTTCATCACATTTGGTCAAATTAACTTTTGTCATTTGTGTAAGCAGTATTCATCAGAGATTCTGTGAATAGACTGTGGATGGCCTAGGAACATTGTGTCCTTCACTGTTTGTGCTCTAGAAATGCAGAACTCCCTTCAGCTTCCTGTAACTCCTGAAAGTCACTTCAAGAATACGGCTTATGTACTTTCTTCCCACATGTTTCTGTCCCCAGTTTTTTTCCTCTCTGTATCTTTCTGTCCCTTCTTCTTGCTTTCTCACTCTTCACTTCAGCTGATTGACAATTGCAAGAGAGTTTAAGAGACTGGCTCCCCTGCCGTGAGGTCCTTCATATCTTCGTTTCAGCTCTCATCAAACGAGAGCTCTTTGTTGGCATATGTCTGTGTAACAGGACGGAAAACTTTCCCACTTTTCTGGGCTTCAGAAAGTTTTAAAACTGTTTTGTAATTATTCTCTAAGTTGATTCTCATTGGATTTGCATTTTGACAATACAACACTGTTACGTATTTTTAATTACTGTATAATAAAAAAAATTACTGTATTAATTTACATACTTTAATATTTTTCCCTGTAATACACCAATCTATATTTTTTTCTGCATTGTAACTTAATACTTATTTAATAAGTTAGTTAGCTCTTGCGATGTATGTGTGGGAAAAGGACGCACCTGATGTTTTATAGACAAACTACATGCATATGCATATGAGGAAAGGTATTCTATGCTTGGCAGAAGTTCCAGCCATTAACAAGTGGCAGGGTTACAAATGTGTTTGCTTTTACAACGTGTTGCATTATTTTCCACTTAAAGAGGTATTTTCCCTGTTCAGTGCTCAAAGGAGAAGAGTTTGGCTGTAGCTGTGAGTGTTTGTGGACCTTTAATGAAGTGACCATGGGGCTGACAGGTGCTATTATTGGGAACATTAAGTGAGATGAAGGGCTACTGGCTCCCTTGGACAAGATAATGATGTTTGTACTGGAAAGAAGAAAACCAGGAACTGTTTAAAGTTGCTTTGAGGAGAAAGTGAACAAGATTTGGCATAGTGATATCTTCCAGATGTGTGCAATGGTGCAGTTTGGTTCATGCTGAAGATATCTCAAAGTGTCAACGTAGCACTTGAAATGGTGGAAATGGTTGTCTATGTTAAGTGGGCAGAATGCTTGTAGTATATTCCAACATAGGCTCAAAACTGCTTTCCTCAAATAAGCACCCGTTCTCAATGAATTACCTCTACCCCTTGGCTCCAACAGGGAACCTTTCATTGTTGATTACAAACAACAAAGGGACGTCTTACCATTATGCAACCTTGTTTCGCACGCATCATCATCATCCATTGATTTTTACGGTATTCAACACTCTGGAGAATATTCTGTGAAGATGCTTTAATTACTAAATGCTGGAGCAGGGAATTCTCTGTTGTCTGTGCACTTTAGTATGTTAGCTGCTCTGTGGGGAATCTCAAGGGAAACTAGACCTAAATGAGTCTCTGTGCCGCTCATGAAGATTCTGATGTACGATCAACCTTCAAACAAACACAATTAACTCAGTTGGCAGCTACTGACACAGATGAATTCAGGTCACTTAATGAATCTGGTTGTCTGTAGTGTGGGTCTTCTGTCGAGAGCCCATAAATGGCAAACCTGTTATCTTCCTCCATGCTGGTATTTATCTGATATACAATTAGGAGGAAAATTTTGCCAGTGTATTTTCTTAAATTAGGAAATTTCATCAATGGGCCAATGAGAATGTGGTCTGAAAGAGTGGGAATGGCTCTCACCTTATTAATGTCACCGTCCCCTACACTATGAGGTCTTAACATGAAGAGCATCTCCAAATGTCAGCTGTGTGCCAAGTCAACAATGATAATGTCATGCCATGTGAGAGGAAGGGACATTTGTCGTCTCACTGGGTTCAAGTGTGTGTGGGTGTCCTGGCTGAGAGGAGCATTTAGGAGGCACATCTTTCAATGGGACGAGGAGCAGCCAAGGGCCAGCGCGCACACAGGAAACTAGTACTGACAGCCCAACTGCCTGCACTTCCTGTCAAAGCACACAGTGGCGTCTCATCCTTGCAGAAACGACAAACACTCTCGCCCTTCTTCGCAGAGGGTTTTGTCTGGGAGTGATGTTTGATTTACTCATACACAACTGTACACACAATAAAACCGTAGTCCCCATCCTCTTCCAATCTCCCCTGAGCCAAATGAGAGAATCACAGCCATATGTCAGCAGTCTGCGCTCCCATTCATGTAGCGGAACGCCGTGCCTCAGTATGAATGGAAAACTACCATGAAATCAATGGAGAAACTGCATTAAACTCAAGTGTCGTACAGAATGACGGCTGGTGTGTTATGGGTAAACAGCAGTGAGCTGTGTTTGCTGCCGCCTCAGCCCTGATTCAGCAAAGTATTTTTCATCGCTCAGTTACAATGTCATAAGATGATTCCCTTTCCTCGAGGTGTCTCTCTATCCCTGAGTACTGCAAACACATTCTGTACACTCTGTCTCTGCAGCCTGCCCTACCTTATTCATTTTTTTTTGTGCAAATTATCTGGTTTGAAACATTTCATTCTCGACACTCATGACGTTCCAAACCTATATGAGTTTTTTTTTCTGTCAGATATTTAAAAAAAATGCACACTTTTTTGCCTATAATGAAAGTCATTGGGGTGCAATGTTATTTTGGACTCCATTGACTTTGATACTTCATATGAAACTTCTTTTAAAACATTTCGTTTTTGAGTGGTAGTTTAACTTGTCTCGCACTGTTGTGCGTTGTGTATTAGTAATTAACAACATGTACTTACTATATAATTAGGGTTAGGGTTTGGTTTAGTCTTAGTTGCATGTAATTATGCATAATTGTCTGTTATTTCTACACTAAGTACATGTAACATATATAACAAGGACACTGTAAAATGAAGTGTTACTGCTTCTTTTGACTTACCAACAACTTAAAACATCATAGGAATGACAAAGCTCTAAAGCTCTTAGCAACCGTATAGAAATACCATATAGACCACTCAGAAAACCCAGTTTTACTCAAGCAAGCACAGTCACATTTTCTTGAGAAAATGTAAAATTGTAGTCTGATTTTACACTGTATTTGTGTTGTAAACTTGCTGTTTAACAACTTCCTGATTTTTTTTTCTATCCCTTTTCCTTGATATTGTTTTTAGTTATTATAATGAATTCCTCTAATAAGATAAAGGTTTACAGTCCTATAACTCGATTTGTGCATTACACAACAGCCCTTAAGTGTCTCAGGGCCGTTAAATATTCCATATGCTTACAGAGCCCCTCATTTTTATTAAATAATACATTTACATTCCTTTTCCACTCAGTCCTGTGATTCATAATCCAAACTTCATCTAAAAGCATTCAAATAAACACCAAAGGCAGTGAACTCACAGACCCCTCTGGCTTATGCATGACAGCCTTTCCCAGCAACTGACTCCCCCTGTTGGCTGAGTACTGTGACTGCAGGCTTCCAGTACCTGCGCAGTTATAGGCACTGCAGACTGTAGAGAGAGCCGAACGCTGCCGTTTATCAGCGGGACACTGAGGACGGGGACAACCTGGGCTCAGATACTCTTAAGAGGTACACACACTTCACTCGAGCTTAACTCTGGCAGGCTGAAACAACAGGGACTGTTGACTGCTTCTTAGAGTCAGGGACAAAGCCTGGGGATTTGTGTTTTTGTTTGATGGATGTATGTGTCTGGACGCATGTATGTGTGCACTGGCAACCTGCTTGCGAGGGGAGGAGGCTGCACTCATGAATGACGGCTGTATGTGTGTGTGTGTGTGTGTGTGTGTGTGTGTGTGTGTGTGTGTGTGTGTCCGTTTAATGCTGTGTGAATGCTGAGGGTGGCATAGTTGGGTTTTACAGCAGAGTGATGCATTAGCCAAACAAGCGCTTGCTCATTAATAGAGACAAAACCACAGTGTCAGAGCTGTTGGGATGAAATGAAAATAATGGGTCGCGGGAAAAGAAACCGTGACGCATGATAAATAGCTATGAGTGAAGTCAAGGGGTGCTAGGGCACTAGATTAATGCTGTTCAGATGGGATCCAGCAAACCTCTTGGGACTGAAGAGCACCGGGACTGACTTTTGGATGTGTTTGCGTTCATGTGAGCTTCTGCCAGTCTCACAGTGGGAAACATCAGCAAGTTCTCCCCCTGAAATAACGGGACGGGAAACTGTTTAACCTTGGCTCGATGTACTTCCCTCCATGAAACTATCAGATTGAAAGACTGCTTTACAACCAGTTTCCTTCTGCCATAACAGTCGCTTATTTACAGCTGCAGACCGGCCCATTTCCCCCTCCCTTGTGCCTGAGTGTTAATGGCAGCATTGATTAAAGCATTTACAGTGTGCTGCTGGTTATCATGTGCATAAGAGACTCCAGCTTCTCCTCGATATATTGTACGTTGCCTATGCTGATAAAAATGTTGGTGGTTTTCAGATGAATCAATCTCTTTCTAAGAAAGTAAATGACTGTGGTAATGGTCCTCTCATGGAGATTTCATCTGTATCCACTTCTATCCTCTTTTAGTCTTATTTTAATGAGAACCTCCTCTTACTGTACCTGTCAGCTTTTTATTTGTAATTTTCTGTTCTTTTTTCCTCATTTTTTAAGCGCCAATCTAAAGCTGAAGTGTGTAATTTATTTGACGTTAAAATATATACTCTTATCCCAGATTAATATACAGAGACAACTGTGAGTAGACCAATTTCCCTGAAGAGTGAAAACACTGTCTCTGTGGAGTTTTCAAAACATTGCTTTGCTTGTTTTGCATCCTGACCAGCTCTGCACAGCAACATTAGCTCAGCCTATAGCGTTTGGGGAACGGCTGTTTGTCTGGCCAATGGTAGGAGTTTTGGGAAACCTGTTTGAGAACAGGTGGCTTTGCATTTTAAGCAGCTTTTCAGCAATGTTTCACATGTATAATTTTGACAGATGTTTGCATAATTTCAACCCTAGGTTATGAACCCCACCTTTAGTAGTCCCATAGGTACACTATATAGAGTGAAGGGTTCTGAGGGAAAAGGTAAAAGTATTGAACAATCAACAACGAAAAGTCTAGGTTTTTGGTTGTTATCTTGTTCCAGTTGGGCATTGCTGCCCAATCCTGTTCCTGGAGATCTACCTACCTGTAGAGTTCAGATCCAACCCTGATTCAACACACCTGTCTGTATTTATCAAGTGCTCCTATAGATCTCAATAAGCTGGATCAGTTGTGTTTGATCAGGGTTGGAGCTGAACAATTACAGAACATAATGTGAATAAATTACTTTGTTCGATAAGAACAAAGTACAGAGTTAGTTACAAACTAGCTACTGTAGTAGTTACTAGGTCCTAGTGTTGACTTTATGTTCCAATTTAAGAAAGAATGGCTAGTGCAACTCAGGAATATGATTGGGCACCCCTGGCCTACACTACTGTAACTACAACAGAAAGCATGGTGACCGTTCAAATGTTGCTGTGTAGTCTGACTTGAAGTAGCATTACATAGAATTTTTTTTCTTTTTGCTTTCTTTCTCATTCAATCAGTATTGCCATTGATTAGTCATATGGCATTTACAGCTCTGATGATTGGCTAACCGATAACTTTATTTTAAATATGAAATGCCCACTAGTTTCTTGCTTTTTCTGTTGTTTTTGCTCTCTCACACTGTCTCTCGCTTTCTCTCTCTCTCTCTCTCTCTCTCTCTCTCTCTCTCTATGTCGTTTTGTTCTCTCATCTTGCTTTCTCTTACCATGTCTCTCTCTGCTTTCTTTGTTGATTTTTGGGCGCTGGAGGCAATAAGATCAAGACAGAATGATTTTTCTTTCCCTCCTTTCAAAGGTCCAGATGGACAATTTCTGTCCGTCGAGCCCATGAACAACTGTGGCACTGTGGCACCCCTAATTCTCTGCCCTCCGTTAGACAGGTAAAATGGAAACGGGGTTGTGCTGCAGAGAATCAGAGAATCTCTCTTATACTCCACTTTTTCTAACTTTTCAACCACTGCGTCAATTTACCTCACCAGTTTAGGTTAAGCCACATATATCTGTCTTCCTCCTACATCCTGGACCACTAGGATGAACTAAAACATCAGTAGCATAGCCAAACCAAAGCAGAATTCACCTGGCTTACTAGATGCTGCGGAAATGTGTAAATTCTTTGCTGTTTTCTCTGCCATGACTAGAGGTGTTGGCATGTGCGGTAGTGTAGCTCTTTGTTTTCTCAACTCTCGGAGGTGACTGTGGTTTGGAGTGGTGAGCTTTTGCATTGTTGTGTTTAAGTAGGATGGTGAGTAAAGTGTTCTTCATCACCCTGTTCTTGTTAATGACTCCTCTTCATATGCTGAAACCACAACACACGAAACCTTTGAACTGTGGCATCTTTGAGTGGAATGCTCCATTTTGCCTTGCAAAGACAGAAATGTTTAATTGGTTACTGTGTTTGAGGTGGCAAGAGAGTGTGGCTAATGTTTTTTTTTAATTTCATGAGGCATTATAATATGGTCTAAAATGAAACGTGAATCTATGTGAATGAAAATTCCTTTGAAATTTTACTGGGTTTGTGGGAGTAAATGACTTTTACCACTTGAAATAGCTTTCAGTGCGTCATTCATAACTTAAACGTGAAGCATGGTGCAGATTATGGGGGTGTGGGGAGGTCTGACCACCATAAGGCTCAAACTGTCTAAAGGAAGCCAAAACAAAAGGTTTATAGCAACAGTAGGATGTTTGACCATTTTCTGCTAGGACCAAAATCAGATGGCACATTGAAAAAACAGATGCTGTTTGGAACGCATACTGTTTGGTTGAGCTGAAAAAGTTTAACCTATCTGATAGTCACTGTATAATTCAGATACTGAAATGAAACATTACAGACAAAAGCCGCATACAGGCAACTCTGTTAGTGAGAGGATGTGAGCTCTAAGAGTGTACCTTGCCACTGGAGTGCTTTCACTTAGGCGGGAAATGGAAAACCGCTTGCCTTTTGTGCAATGATATCTAATCCTAAGATTACAACGAAAGAGCAGAGCTCTAAGATTTGCGACATGAGTATTTTTAGGGGCCCTAGAACAGACCCCTGAGGAACACCATATCCAAGGAATCTTTCAGACATTACTGAGTCACTAGGGGGTTGCATTTGCTCTAACAGACCTGGCATATTAAGCAATAAATAAGGACTTTCTATTTAGTATTCCCTGTATGCTGTTTTAACTTTTTTTTTTTTCTGTTTCAATACTGGTGCTGTTCTGAAACTGTTATGTAAAAACATTCATGAACCAGGACTTAATTTAAAAGACTTTAATGATGGTTTATGAGCTCAAGATGCCATGACACCAGCGTTTAGAGAAGAATTAACATTTGGACAAGTTAATTTGTTTTAAGTAGCTACCCGTTATCTGTGTAACCCACATCCGATTTAACGGATCAGCTGTGTCACAATGTCATGCTAGGGCTGGATTCTATCCAGTAGAAAATCCAGATAAGCTGTTACAAGTGCTGAAGCCTCATTGATAGTTTGTATTAATTTGAAGTCAACTTGTCTATACTAAAGATGGTTGTGTTTTTCTCTTTCTCTATCTCTCATAGTATGTGGTTCAGGTCAGTGTTGAGTGAATCTTACATGAATCAAACCACAAAGACGTTTTACCTGCTTAGGTCCTCTTTCATATAAATCTTCATTAATCTGTATTTTTTGTCTTGAAGGTTTTTTCTCTCTGTTTTTATTCATCCATCTTCTGTTACTTATCAAAAAAACTTCTCATTCCCTATAGATCTACACTGATTGGGCGAACCATTATTTGGCCAAGTCCGGTTGTCCAAGGCTTATTAAGGACCTGACTCAGGACATACCAGATGGAGTTCTGCTGGCAGAAATCATCCAGATAATAGGTGAGAGCATGCACACACAGACACACAGTGCAGGCTAATACATCTTCACAGCTCATTTGATTGATAAAATTAAACAGTAAAACATAACTACTTACAGCGTTTCATCTTTAAGTTATTCTGCTCACATTAAACTGGATTAAAAGCCGTAGAAAATCCGCAACATGAGAATTGAATTCTATTTCAGCACTATTTAAGCATGTGTCTCCCATGTGTTCACTTTAGTGAGCCCAGAGTGGTTTGCGTTGTGTGCATGTGTGTCAGTCTGTCTTTTTTATTTTTCCTTCTTTCTTCGCCCCCATTCCATTTTCCCCTCCTCTGGGCTGTCCTGAAACGTTATTATGAACCTCCAGCATACAATGGTAGATCTTATGTCACAAACTCGCAACCAACAGCTGATGAATTAACAGCCGTTCATTTTCTCAGCATTTTCTCCCACACTGCGAACATACATATGCCCATTCAATCACAAATTCTCACAAACCGCAAAGGCAACCTTTCTTGCCTCATGACGGTAACCTGTGGATGGAAAGGCCAGAGGTTATGGTATGCCTTTTTGTTATGTACCAGTGTGCTGCAGAGGTTTAACCCAGCAATATCTCTTTTGCAGCTAATGAAAAGGTAGAAGATATTAACATCTGCCCCAAGACTCACTCTCAAATGGTAAGTGTCTTTTTTCATCTAAAATGCTTTAATATTCATTGCCTCATTGGTTAAATTAATCAATTTGTGATTATGCAATGTAAATAGAGTAATAGCATGATGATTGTTCTTTCCATCATTTTTTCTCGTTTTATAAAAAGTCCTGACATATTATTTTTTTAACATTAGCAGCTATAAATAATTATTACAGAACTTTTGATCAGAAGGTGAAAATACTTTGTTTAGTAGACAAAAATAAATATTATCTAGGTATGTTTAAACAATTAAATTAACTGAAACTGATAGTAAAGGAAATAAGTGTCCAGTATTACATGCAAACTTCGTCAGTAGTATTTACAAATCATGCTAGGATGCTTTTCATCAAGTTGGTTGAGAGAATGCTTGTTTAATTTTTTTTGATCTTCACGTAATTCACATACTTTCCTATATGTTATTACATAATTGTGATGACATAACTATTATATATTATTATAAAATGTGTCCAAACCTTTGACTGGTAGAGCATATTTTGTTACATATTTATTTATTTTTTGTATTATATAGCTATTTTATCATTGCATTTCTATGATAAATAGCGCATGTCACTATAAAATAAACCAGTCTCATGAAATTGCTTCTGTCACAAAATAATGAAGATCAATTATTATTTTTGTTCCATTTGGTCGACCAAATGATAATGTTTTTGCTGATGATTTTGCAAACTAATGATTCTTTGTTGTTATACATGTAAGTAAGATCCTCTATGCTTATGTTGTGTTTCTGCTGTGGCACATTACAGTGATTAAACTCTTGCTAAGCTGTAATACAGTAAAGGCTTTAGTGGCCTCGCAGGTCTTTTCTGCAGTAGAATGGACCGACCGGGCACTGGGCTATAACTCTCTGCATGTCAATGAGTATAGCAGAGAATGCTAGGATAGTTGCTGTGGACTTTTCCTAACAACTCCCATGTAGGTATGCTTGTCAGATTGGAAGAGCACAAAGACTGCAGTAAAATATTTAGTTTTAAGTTCAAGGCTGAGTGTTTTGGGGAGTTGTAGGAGGTTTCGTTCAATGGCCATTGATCTTGCACCTGCGGCCAGCATGTGTGTGCACATGTATGTAGAGGTTTTACACTGAGGAAGCGTGCCTGTGTATAAAACTGTTTACGGGAAGTTGAGGTTATAGAGGAATTTGACATACACATACTGTATCACAGCCAAGCTTCACAAGACTAACCTATCAGCACATTGTTGCATATTGCCGGGAGACTTTTCTGTGATTGCTAAAGTTTTTGTCATTGTTTGATTGATAACAGCTTATTGTGCTAAAACAACATGCCTTGTTGATAAATTATATATATATATATATATATATATATATATATATATATATATATATATATATATATATATATATATATATATATACACATATATATATATATATATATATATATATAAATGAACTAAATTAAGAACTTTTTTTTACAACAAAAATGAACCATCACTGAACATCAGCTGGACTATGACACTATTTTCTTCTAGATCTGTACAGCCCCAACAAACTTATTTGCATTATTTTCCTGTTATCACTGTAAAGCTGCTTTGAGACGATCTATATTGTAAAAAGTGCTATATTAATAAAGGTGACTTGAATTGACTGATTGAATCTGGAAAGAAAGCAAGATAACTGAGAAAAAAGGAGATATAGTTGCCTATATATATATCAAATTCCACGTCTGTAATTCATAGCAAAAAAAAATCTGGCAGTAATTCAATCTCAAATGCATGATATCATTAGCCAGCGTGGTTGAACATCAAATTTGTGACAATAAGATTTAGGGAAAAAGCTGTGACTAGCTATGATGCACCGTATTTTGGTAGTTATGCAACGAGTAACGTCGTTGTATGGGAAACTAGCATTTTTTGCTGGTTCACCATCAAAAATCCATGCTGGTTTAAGATGTTTTTTTCTAGGACTTTTGTAGGATGGGGTCATTTATGTGTGTTAAATGAGAGGATAAGAAATATCCTGCCCTCAGCCTGGTTAACGTGTTCAGAAATAAGTCAGGAAGCTAATCTATTGTGCCCCTTTTCCTGTATTTGTTACTGTGTGGCAGTTAATATTAAACTGTAAATCACGTCAAGCCTCATTGCTCAGGGAGTCGGCAATCTGCCATTGAGGAATAATCAATTATAACTATCATTCAGAAAGGAAATTCCTTATCGATTGGGATTAGATAGCCCTCCATGCATTTTCCGCTGTGAACCAATAAATCTTTGGCATTAGCAAAAAAACGCTTGCTCGTGTCCATTAAAAGCACCTGTTAAAAGTGACTCAGCTTCAGTTAAATGAGTGTACTGTTGGGTGCTTTCCCAGGCAATGAAGATGGTTGCTAAATTACATGCGTAATAAACTCTCTCTCATTGACCTGATTGGTCTCTCAGGGCTTAATTAAACTGGCATGAAGAGAGGCAGATAAATCGCCGCCTACAGGCTGTCTGTTCATTCACTGACCCTTATGGAAACGTTTGTCTTTTGAACCACAATTGCACAAGAAGCTAAAAAGGTAGGACCCACTTTTCCCATAAGGAATGGCTGCGATCCCAAGGCTGGTATTCGGATTAGTCTGGAATTCTGAACATGTTGGTACACCAAATGAGCCCTCTGCCATTCGCAGCGTAGTCAGTGAGAGACAGCTATTTCGGGAGGTTATGCATCAGAATGGGAGTTCCCCTGTACACAAGCTTATCCCATTAGCCTGGCTTTCTTAGCAGATTCAGGGATTGCAACATTTGAAGCCATATCTGATTTTGCACAAACAGAACCCGAAGATCATCAGAGACAACATTCAAAATTCAAAATGCAAAATTTAATATGCAGTTTGTGATCTCATTTTGAATAAACATTAAGATATCACTTAATAGACTGTTGGCTTCTTAGTGGATGTTTTTTGGCTGATGGCTGCTTCATCAAATCCCTGTTTGCACCTCTTTCCTCTTCTATCAGACATTGTTGGGACAAATTCAGTCTGACAGTGTTGTCTCATCCCTAAAACTGGAAACCACAGGAAGTGTGCATGCAGAGCATGCCTTTGAACACAACCAGACTCCCTCCAGCTCAGACAGGGAGAATCCAAACAGTGCCATAAAAAGCCATTCAACTGAAAGAAAAGTGTTGCAATACTAATTTATATAATAAAAATTTCAATAATAAAACACATTGCACTTCAAAAGGCTACAGCTGACTAGGCACACAATTGGACTGCAATTCCCAGAATGCACCACATCAATTGCAAGTCTGTCTATACACATATGAGTTGCTGTCAGTGTCTCTTGCAGGTTTGATTTTGTGGCCGTCAGGAGAGGCTGACTGATTGGTTACCTCTACAGGTCTTGTGGAAGGACCAGTGCAGTTAAGTGTGTTAGGGCTTGTAAAGTGGCTGCATCATCTGGGCTCCATCTGTTAGCTGACAGCTGAGAGATTCGCTCCTCGCTGTGTACACAGACATCAGTATATCCCTATGATGGCACACCGCATTCACCTTTATATGATTAATACAGCATCTACCCAACTGGTCGTTAGGGAGACCTCAGATGCTCAGCTGGTTTACCCTTCTGGATGTCAGCTCGTCCACATGTCAGGATCAATGAACCATTTATTGGGGATAGACATTTGTTTTTTATAGAGTTTGTTTGGTTAGTTAGAAAATTAATTTGTCAAGAGGATGGACTGTCCGACTTAATCGAGTTAGTTTAGTTAGTTAATTAGTTTGTTCCTCGAGAATTAGTTTTGGAACTTCATTGCATTAGTTTGGTTAGTTAGTACTGTAAGTTAGTTCATCAAAAGGATGGGCTTTTGGTGTTGATTTTGTTGATTTTGCTCATATGTTTCATTGTGAAGCATGGCAATGGGTTTTGATTGAGTTGGTTTTGTTTAGTGAGTTACAGTAGATCATAAAGGATGGACTTTGGGTCTTTATTGAGTTTGTTTTAGAACTTTATTGTGTTAATTTGGTTAGTTAGTTTATCAAAAGAATGAACTTTTGGTGTTGATTTTGTTAGTTTGGTTAGTAGGTTAGTTCATCAAGAAGCATTAGTGAGTTATTAAGATGGTCTTGATTAATTCAGTTTGGTTAGTAAGTTCGTTTATTAAGAGGCTGGACATTGGGTCTTGATTGAGTTAGTTTGGTTAGTGAATAACTAAGAAGTGTTCTCTGAGCAGAACGCGTTTGCATCTAATCGATCATTAGACACTTTTTTTTATCTAAAGTAACTCCCAAATTAGTATTGTTTTGTATTTGAAATGGGTATATATTTCTACTTTGTTTTTCTTGTTTGATAGCATAGTACTGTAGTTTTTTTTTTGTTTGTTTGTTTTTTGGACCATTTAAGAAAAAAAGACTTGTTTTTTGTGTCTTACAGGTGGTGGTTAAATATCAGTCATTCAGGTCAAGTCTCACTCTCTTTCTCTGCTTAGCCTGCTCAGGGGGGTTGAGAAGTTTGTTAATGACTGAGTGCTTCTTGCACAGACTCATAGGACATTTCTCACCTTGTCTTTTTGTGTTTAACTCCACATAGTGACACTCTACCTTCACATTTGATGTGTGACGTTTAGCGTTTGACATTAGTGATGACCTTTCTACTTGGGATTATAGACATAACAGAAATGGTTCTGAATGTTTCCTGTCAGAAATGTTTACTGCCACTGGACTGTGATTGTGCTTTGACCTCTGCTGTGTGAGGATCTGTTTTTGGATTGATGGATTTTTCCACTTTTTACTTTTGACAGGGAGTCATTTTAGTAATTATTAAGATTTCAATCCGCTTAGAAATTACCTCGAGGTTGGTGGGCCCTGATATCTTTTTCCTTCCTCAGACATGTTTGACATGCTTTCAAAATCTAATTTCCCTGTCCTTTTGTAATCATGTCTTCGAAGACATTTTCACAGTTATGAATAAAGGAAATGTTCATTCATTATGGCGACAATAAACATATTTGACAGACATTTTAATGGAGCTCCAAATATCCGGTCTCCCAGAGTGAAAAACAGAGTCTAATCCTCTGATTACATCTCATTGAATGCTTTTCTGCTCGGCAACAATACGCTTAATAATTCTACACAGAGGAAACTATAGAAGTAAGCCTGTGAAATCCCTGAGCAACTTGTAGAAATCTACAAAGATCAAACATAAAACAGACTGTGAAGAGGATAACTACAGCAAAGGTGTTTCTGGTGGTAACATGAACCGGTTTGGTTGTGTAACATAACTAAAAGAGCAAAAAAAAAAAAAAAGAGCATTTATAAGATGATTTATGATTTATTCATTTATGAGATGATAGCCTTAGATTGATAGAAATTATGTCACCCTCATGTCATTCCAAACCAATATGACATTCTTATGTTAAACAAAAAAGTAGTGAAAAATTAAGACTGTGGTTGCTGTCAAAATGAAAAAAAGTATCATTAAAGTGAACAGCTTGATGGCTATATCCCAAGTCATCTAAAATTTAAGTCATTATTTACTGTAAACTTTGACATTTGCTCTATTGTGTGTTCATAAAAAAACAAATTCTCTGACTCAGAGACTATTTTCTATTATTTAGTTGTTCCAGTTCACACTTTTTATGAATCAAACTTGTCTCTTATTTATTGAGTAATTTCTTGAGTAATATCTCTCACTGACAAAACAACAAACCATGGACTTGGAAATATACTACCCACGTCACATGGACCAATTTTATGATATTTTCTGGTGCTTTTGGGTAATTTTTTGAAGTTTCAAGGAAGAAAATAACAGGCATTTTACCTTCTCCTAAATGGAGGACCTGCAGTATGAAATCTTGGCATTCTCAGATGTTTTGAGAGAGCAGACACTTCAAAGCACATGTTGCAGGCAGTCTATCACGCTGGTGCCGTACCTCCACCAGTCTTGTGCAGGGCAGCGGCTGCAGCATGATCCATTTAGCTGCTAATTAGATAGAGGAGGCCACAGGAATTTATTGGCTGTCTTCATTGGCTGGCATCATAATGGCTCAGCTAGGGTTGTTTATCTCAATGCCCAATGGGCACAGAGAATGGCATGCTGAAGTTGGCACTGAGATGGTTTTAACAAATAGACCTGCCAAGCATTAGCATAACACTATTAGTGCAGACATGACTGTCCTATTGCATGAATTAAAACAATTAATAAAAGTTATTAATACTAAAGAGCAATTAAAGTGAAAAAAGTATCTCTAAATTATTTTCACTTGGTTTTTAATTTCAATTATACACAGGCCTAATGGCAAATCTGTAGTATAACTTGTCATATTATATAGGGGAATGGGACTAGTTGTCACACTTTTTACTCCAGTAAATGCACTTTTTAAGGGGGGATTTTTCTAGTAAATTTTACACCTTAGTTAACTCAAGTTTGAAGTTGTGCATATATGTATGTATGTTATATATATATTAGGGGTGTAACGATACACGTATTCGTATTGAACCGTTCGGTACGAGGCTTTCGGTTCGGTTCTCGGTACGCATTTTCAAACCGAACGGTTCGTTGGACCATTTTTCCTGCCGGCCAAAATTTAGTTATTTCAAATGTAGGCGCGTCGCACGTGGCAAGCGCGCTCGAGATGCTGGCGCGACCACAACATTGCCCAACATCAAATGGCAAATATAATGTAAGCGGAACGAAAATGAGCTACTCGTTATTATTTGGTTACACCGACGGACACTTTAACAGTTTGGACCAATGCAGCGCGAGCCGATCTTGGTTAAGCAGCACTGTTACTACACAGCGAGATCCAGTAAAGAAAGCATTTGAATTCGCTACTGAAGTGATAACATCATCGCTGCGAGATCTAGAGAGAAGCACTCACATTTCTCTGTTATTAACGGATCAAACAGCCCTGACGTGGAAACCAGAAAGAAATATTGTGCCATGAATGAACTATCCAGTGTCCACAGATCAGCAACATTCACCATGGGTTTACTGTAGTAACTCAATGTAACCATGCAAGTTTGGCAGGAATAGTAGGCTATAATGCTTTCAAGTAACATTACGTTGGTTTTATTTTGACATTATGAATACAAATGCTGCCCTCAAATGTTAATCTGACTAAAATAAACCTTTGTTTATAACTACTACAATATTACATTTCATTTTGTCCAAGGAGCTGTTTTGTTTTATATGCTCCTAAGAAGAGTCAATTATAGCTCAATCATTGCTCAAAGTAAAAAAAAAAAATCATACTTTATGATGTTAGTTTTAATAAAAATATAATTAAAAAAATTAAATCAATGAAATTTCTCTGGCATTTCTTTCTTTTCTGTATCGAAAATGTACCGAACCGTACCGAACCGAACCGTGACACAAGTGTATCGTATCGAACCGAACCGTGAATTTTGTGAACCGTTACACCCCTAATATATATATAAACTGAATATTAACTTGAAATAAAAAATGTTGATGATTTTGAACTATTAAACAAATGTACAAAACCACTGTTAGAGATTTTTTGTTGTTGTATGTGTGTGTAATTAAAAATTAAACGTCCTTGTTTGACAATGACCCCATTGTGTTCTATTGCACAGGCTTTTTTTTTTTTATTTTATTTTTTATTGTACTTATGGACAGCTCATCAAATTCATGTGTATGTGGTCACTATGATCAGAGGAAATTAAATGGTACAAAACGACTGCAGCTGTCTCTCTGGAAAAAAACAGAAGTGCCGGAGAAAACAGCATTTATCTGTTCTCTTTGCTCTGAGTGGTTTTTAAGTGAAAGCCATATAATTGAGGCTAGAGACCATTTGTATTTCATGGTAATGTTGGAGCAGCAACACTTTCCAAAGCCAGGGCTCACCCCACGGTTATCTGATATGCTTGGAGTCGGTCCCCGCGTAGCTAGCTTGGGCCCCTCAGCATCTGGATCCACACAGCCGGACCCGAATGCAAACATTTACTCTGCATTAAAGCCTCGCTCTGATAAGTGTGTTGTATAGATTAAACATGATCAGATTTATGACGGTTGCAGCTCGCAGAGACAGTAAACCTAAACAGTTCGCCGTTGTCATTTCGAGCAAGGGATGTAAGCCGACTCGTGGTAATTTTCCATCCCGTTTGCATCCGTGTCAGCCCTGAAAAGTGCTTGCTTATAAATTTCTCAATATTATTTTGTGAAAATATACCTCATCAAAACATTCTCCTCCCTAATTGCGTTTAATGGCATATCTGGTGCTGGAAAATGTCAGTTTATGTCGGAAAAACAGATGATCTGACTTTCCCGGAGAGTTGTTAAAATCCCACATGGTTTGAAAAACCGCTCGGCAAGCGGCGGTTCAGCATCTAAAGCTGGTGAGAGCTCTGCTCGCCATTAGCGTATAGAATCACGGTTTCTGTATGTGTACATCACTGTAGGCCAAGAGACAGACTAAAAATAAACAGAGGGATGGGTTGATGGGACTGCTATTAAAAGGAGGGTGGAATTTCCAACCGTACTTATGGGATTATATCCGTAACGGACACCAAACTTGATGATCTTCTCGCTTTTAGAGCTCAAACCCCATCCATATGTCTGTCCGTGCACGTCTGTCAATCAACAGCATCCGCTCGCGCATTTGGTGATGGCAACAAATGTTCAGTCCATTGCTGAGACATTATGAGCTATCATATTATCGTAAACACTCCAGAAAAGCATTAAACGATGTGGTCGAAATGCCAGGCAAGCATTTAGCGTTTGCCCACATTAGTGTTAAGTAGGCTACGTTTCATCTTCGTTGAGAATGTCTGAATCAGTTTTTGGTCAGGACTTGAAATCGGGTGCACATGTGCGCGGGTACCGTCGTCTGAATGAGACTGCAATGAAAAACAGCCCATCTCTGGTGCACCACACATGTTCTGCACTGTGTTGCCTTTAGAAGAGGTTTATGAGAGAAGATAATCAAACGTTAAAAGCACATTAGGTTCTTTGCGTGTCCGGCTGTGTGAGGTATGTGTGTCATATGAAAAACAGGCTACTTGCCATCGGGACAAATGTAAGAAGAAACAAGATGCTGTCGATGCGGATCGCATTAACAATTGCTCATTCATTCGGCATTCTGTGTGTTTGCGAGTGTGTGTGGGAGTTAATACTGTATGTGATCTGTGTGGATCTTTCTGGCTCCATGCTGGACACTGTGGGGCACTGAGGTCAGAGGATGGATGGAGTTGTGTGAAAGACTGTAAATCTGTGACAGCTGTGAGAATGACATTAAATGTTCCTTTCGGCCTTCACAGCAGAACTACAGCATTTTAGTAAATAATGCCAGTTAGTGGTGCCTGTATGAACTGTAGATATACACTCCGCAAGTTGAGTCTTCTTAGAATATTTAACCTTTAATAATAAAATTAATAAAATTTAATATTTAATTTAAAGGTCCTTTTTTTTAGATATAAGGACTTGCTGACTGTATATTATCCAACTTATTATGAGTGACATGAAACTAGCACAGGTAATTAGGTGACTGAGACAACATTATAGTGTTCATTATACAGTACACACACACAGGCAAAGACATACACACACACAAGTCTTTAACCATAAAATGCTGTGATTGACCAATTAAATAGTGTTCCAGAGCCGTGTGATAAGGTCAGATTTTTTTAATGAAAGCCCTGTATGAATTAATTTGTTCGATTTCTGTTCACTCTGAATGCTTGAATTTAATTTGAAAATGCTTAATGAAACACACACACATTAGCTAACATTCATATTATTATGTGCAGGAGTCCGAAAAATATACATTTTTAATTAACAGTTTTTTAGGTTTTTTGCATTTTTGTATTTTTCTTAAGTTCTCAGTATTGTATTGCAGTTTTATCTGTATTGCAGTATTTATTTTCAAACAAATCATTTGAATTAATTATACACTTTAATAATTTTATAACCATTAAATATTCTTTTTTATAATGTATGTGTGCTATACTTAGATTGTTTTAGTTCTTTATGTATCAGCATGACATATGAACACTTTCTATATTACACAGTCATCTAAAGTGAAAACTGAGGATTCTTTACAATACCCTTCAAAACAGCATTAAAAATACTAATAAAAAAGTGGAAATTGCCACTAGAGCGACATGTCCTTGTGAGACTGTGTATTATAGACCGCATTAATAACTGTGTACTGGGGTAACCCCTCAGGGTCTCATGTACTGTATGAGCTGAGTCAACTGTCTTCGCTTCTATCACAAGGGTCCAGCACACAGCACAATGCATTCCACATAGTATTGAGCTTGTCGCATAATAATATAGTGCGGTCTGACCCATTGACAATATCTGACCCTACTGTACGACTTCGCCCTATATACTAGTGCAAAATATGCAAGCCTTGTATCACATGGCCAAAGTCCCTTTATTTGCCCATGAGTGGAGGCGCCATGATAATACCACACTTTCAGTCAAGTGCTGTATTATTACAGCCCGCAACGTCAGCGTGTGTGTAGGTGTGACACACTGCCGTCCCAGAGTCACACTCCGGGTCCGACCCACAAAGGTTAGCCAGGGGTCATGACACTGTCTGACTCCCGACAATAGAGCCTTTGTGGGAATAAATCCGTGGACGTGTCCCCGCACAGCATCGACATGCGTGCGTCAGCTACACGGACACCAGTTGAGCTGTCATACATACTGAAGTATGCTATTACTGAAGGCGAGCTTCAGAAGAAACCATTGCAGTTAAAGGCTTTGGTAAACTTTTAATACTGAAAGGAATGTGTGTGAGGTTCAATAGCCGCCTCTCTGACATCACTGGTCACTCACATTAACCGTCCACATCCTCAGTGTAATGACCATGTGCTGGTGAGTTTGCTCTATGGCTGATCTCTTTGTTTTTGTCTTTCAGATTGAGAATGTGGAGGCTTGTCTGAATTTCTTAGGGGCCAGAGGAGTCAGTGTTCAAGGGCTCTCTGCTGAAGGTAAGACCCCTCTATCTGCTTGAAATTAAATAACAACTGTAAAATTCCTTCATATACACAAATAGGCCTGCTATTCTTATGATTGGTGGTGTTTGCATAGGTATTATTGCTACATTACTGCTTATATATGGAATTAATGGCTTTTCATAATCACCGACGTTAAGTAATACATTTTACAAGTAATATACTGCATATTCAGGCTATGAAGTTTAATGATACCTCAAATTGTGTGGCTTGTTTAGATTTCTAAGCAATCAGGAACAGATTTTGCAGTACAAAGGATAAAATGGGTGAAAATCCCACAGATTTGTATTGAAATAGGGGCCCAAGACATATCTAATGACTAGAATATCATAAAGAAGTGGTTCTCAACCATGGGGCATCAGAATGATTTAAAAAAAAAAATCTAAATGTAAACTGAAATTTACTGTGAAAGTAAATTTTACTGTGAAAACTATATATATATATATATATAGCCTGGGAAAACCCAGACAACTTCCGGCAAATTTAGATTTGCTCTGAAAGTTAGTCTGGCAAAGAGCTCATTCAAGAGGCCCATTTCCAATCCGTCGATATCGAGGCACCAATCAGAAACGTTGGGGTGTGCTTTACATGATGACGACAGCGCTGGGATTTTGAAGCAGATTATTTTGTAGCCTACATTATAAAGATGGATGCCGCCGCCGAACATCACTCGTTCGAATCAGCTATCGCGTCTGTTTTAAGCGATTTGAACGTTTCCTTTTTGTTAAAAACCGAGCAAAGAACAACACTCGGAGACAGATTATAGATATTCTATAGACTTGAGCTTATAAATTACCAATTAGGAACCACCCAAAACACCCAAGCAAACACATAGCAAACACCCTGACATAGTGGCGTGGTGGAATAATCAGTATTTTTAGCATTTCATGTAATTCTGTATGCATACATAGTTAAGTATCACATTATTGTTATATTGTTATCCATTTGTGGTAGAGTGTTTGAGCCCATAGATACTAATTGATATTTGAACCTTATTTTAAGATCATTTTAGGTTTCTTAAACCGGCTGCACTGACAAACCACAAATATCCTTGATTTTATTTTTCAGTCGGTGCTCAAGTGTACTAAATGCGGTGTGGAATGATATCATTAACTTAAAGCAGCTTGGATACTGTATTCACTGTCCCTAGTCCCTCCACTGTCCTAAATTCAGCACCATGAGTGCACAGAGTCCATAAATATACAGTGTATAGGGTTTCTCTAGCTTTTATCACACACTCATCCCCTACTTTTGGTGTGCGTGCGTGCGTGTGCGTGTGTGTGTGTGTGTGTGTGTGTGTGTGTGTGTGTGTGTGTGTGTGTTGAGCATCTTTCCTAAAGCTGTGAGTAGTTGTATTAATTAAATTAGCTGAGGTTTTAGAGTTTGGGTTTTGAAGGCTTGCATACACTTGTGTTTAGTATTTTATGAGGCATGCCGACTCGAGACCTTTATAAAATAAGTTGTTTTTTTTGTTTGATGTGCTTGACTGTGTAGTCA
This sequence comes from Meda fulgida, assembly GCA_030578275.1. Classification (NCBI taxonomy): domain Eukaryota; kingdom Metazoa; phylum Chordata; class Actinopteri; order Cypriniformes; family Leuciscidae; genus Meda; species Meda fulgida. The sequence goes on from CM060619.1 coordinate 13,226,048, forward strand.
AGTTTTCCAAGGAAAATAAATGTAATAATGTCTCAACCACAGACACTATGTCACGTATATAGTATTTCTCTTTTTCTGGCAATTTTGAATTTATTATATGTATTGAATTATTTCTCCTAGACAACGAGATTAAATTCAGAGCGAATTAAATTTCACTCCTGCTAAAGTATCCTCAATGTATTAAATAAAATGCATTCAGATATGCTATTTAGTTTAATAGCACTATACTGCAAGTCATTCCATAAAAATAGTACAATTTTGTTTTGCCAGTTTAAATATATGAATTAAAAAGTATTTAAAAACATAAAATTAAAAATACCATTATCATTATTATTAGTATTATTGCCATTGTAGTCTGTATTCACAGGCTAATTAATAACTAATTAATTAATATGTGTCTATGAATCCTAATTCCCACAACACATGACTTATTTAGTTCAAAATTATAGAAAACTTTTAAGATGGAACCTCATCTATTGAAGAGGAAGTGACAACATTCAGGTTTTCAGACTCTCCGAGACTCAATGCATTCTATTAGCACTTAATGTCATTCTTTGTCGGACAGAATGTTTAGTGTACTTTAAAACAAATCACCATTCCAAATTTAAAAAGCACTAGTTTAATAGAATACCACTCTAACTGTATGTGTATAGTTGTCACATTTGTTTCTATTTCTATCTCTTCGAGGAAAGAGACAAAGTTGACACTTAAATGAAACCCAACCTCCTTTACTATGAAAGCGCATCCTCTATGCAATAAATTTGTCCTCAGGGAAAGTTTCCTCTCGACCCCTGCTGAGTGTTATCCTAGCCCTCTTTCCCCAGAACAGTCCAATAATGATAGGTGCAAGCTCTCAATATCCCTTTTCCTGCTGCACTGGCCATGACTCTCTGTTCACGGTGTGTAGGGTATCAGAACGCACAGCGGGATTCCGGTTTTAAGTGCTTTTTTAAGTGCAGGGCACACCATGACCTGAGCTTTGATCTCATTGGCTGTGAGGATCTGGTGAAAAGGTGCAGTTCGTTAAAGAGGAGGTTAGTCCTAAAGACTTCTCATAGGGTCAAAGGGGGCACCTTCACCGGTGACCTGACCGTGAAACCAACCATGACAAGAAACACACACGTGTATAAAGACACTCGCGCAACTGACGTCAGCGCAACTGAAGAGGCGCTTCCTCTGAGCTGTTTAATCCTTCTGCTCGAATCAAAAATCCTTACAAGTCATACAAAAGAGATCAAGCATGACCTTCTGAGGTATTCAAATTGAAAGACACTCATTAAAATGTAAAATAGAGTAAGCAATCTCAGCTGGGTTAAAGGTATAGTTCACTCAAAATTCTCATCATTTATTCGCCCTCATGTGGTTTCAAACCATGATTTTCTTTCTTCTGTGAAACACAGAAATAGAGGCATGGGGGCTGTTAAACTCCACAAATGATCAAACTACACAACTGTTATCAATCAATATTGATAATAATATGAATAATACAAATAATGTTTCTTGAGCTCCAAATCAGAATGATTTCTGAAAGATCAATTGACAGTGGAGACTGGTGTAATGACTGATGATAATTCAGATTTTCTATCACATTTTAAATTGTAATGTTTCACAATATTACTGTTTTACTGTATTTTTGATCAAATTAATTCAGACTTGGTGATGAAATATCTTACCGACTGTACCGATTGTAATTCTGTACAAAGTATTACATGTTTATTGGTACTTTTGGCTAGGAAATTATAGAACGCTACTGTATACAGAGGAAGTGGTCAAGGTCACATCACTGTAAATAGATTTTCACACTTCCCTGTCCTCACTTCCCTTAATGATCCCGTCTGAACAGATACGCCTTTGACCTTGTGCGACAAGTGACAGAAAGAGCCTGATGACTGCACATTTAAACTTCTGCTTAAAGTGTGTTCATTAGCATACAACTTTTACTTCAAATTTCCAATGTACATCCTGGCTCACTTCCATAGTGACTAAGGAAGTCAATGGGGCCCATCAACTGTTTAAAGTAGATGTCATAATAATTTATTATGATTTTACAGTACTAGTAATACTAGTAACTATGTTATTTTCTATAGTGGAATCCTTACTAACATGTTTAATTCACTGGTGTTCTTGGAAATCGTTAATGGCTTAATGTGAATCAATGTAGCCCCCTAGATGAAACCAGTGCCAAAATCTAAATGCTCTCCATATGCTATTGCACAAAGCAGTTGTGAGGAAAAATACTAATTCCCTCCATTAATGCAAATATACAAAATGCACTTACAAATTAGCCTGCTAGTTTTTCATTTTCCGCACTGACCTGAAAGTGCAACGACACCAAATAGTGCCAAATTTCTGTCGCCTGACCCAAAAAGTATGTTCAGTGGAAACAAACCATCTAAGTGCTTTATTATGAAGAATACAAATTACAGCTCCGCACGGTCCCAAATTGAACTGGGGGAAGATTAATAACCCCAAACATCGCTGACGGGCAGAACAAACAGGCGGGCTGTCAAAAATAAACCGGATTCTTCTCTTTAGCGCTGCCTCAGCACTGCCATCCTTCAGTCGCTTTCTGCACCAGCCACTTTGTGTGACTATGAATGAAGACCATTTCATAAATGGGCACAAGAGAGAAAAGCGTCTCTGGCAGGCAGAGCGCAGACAATCAATGCTTTTGCCTTCATCTTCAGTCCTTTATCTCTGTGATCAGAGCAACGCCATGCTAGCACTTATTCAAACTCACATCCTCAATTTGGAAAAAGTTTGAAAAGCATTCCTCGTAGCACACCTCACAGCGCTAATGTGTTTAGGATAATAGCGTTTGGGCTTCTAAACGCCATTCTGCACTTCAACATTTTGCTTATTGAATCATTATCTCCTTGTTAAAGGTCTCAATTAAGAGTCAGATCCAGTCATTACAGCGATATTTACAAATGTTAGCATCTAATTTATGATGCACAAGACTCCAGACAGTCAAATGACCGTGCTAAACGTGGATCCTCCAGACAGTTGTATAGTGTCATACTGTGTATTACTTCCTCATTCAGAGAACAGAACTTATCTCCCCCATATTCTCAACTGATTGTAAACTCTACTCGAACTTCCTTATAATAAGGCTAGCTACCATGTGACTCAACGGCCGTTTCTTCTGACTTGATCCTGTGCTAAAAACATGATGTATTTAAGGTTTAAGCGCTTCAATGTAACGCAGATGTTCGCAGAATTAAAGGGCTCTTCCTGTGGTACTTTCTAAATCTGTGTTTGATCTGCAGAGGTGTGTAATGGGAATCTGAAGAGCATCCTGGGTTTGTTCTTCATCCTGTCCCGCTACAAGCAGCAACAGCAGCACCAGCAGCAGTACCTGCAGTCATTGGTGGAGCTTCAACAGCACGTCACGCATCAGAGCACAGGGGCGGCGCCAGCGAGCCAGCACAAAACACAAGACATGCAGTCCAGGTAGGACACGTCTACTGAGACCTGTTGCTGTTGCTCCTCTATTTGAGTTCTGCATCTTTAGTCAGGAAATATATGGCTAAATAAATAAATAGAAAAAACTCTGCATGGCCTTAGTTGAATTCTATGTTCATAGACCTGGTAAGAGTTATATTGTACTGTCTTAACATGTAACGGCCATGTAAAATTTCATAACCCGTGTTTTTTGGAGCTTATTCTGAAGATGTTTTGTCTACTTAACAATCAACATAAAGGTACAAATAATTACCAAAACAGCTCACTGTTGTTCACATAAAATTAAATATGGCTTCTACTGTTGAATTACAGAATCTACACTGGAAGCAAATACAATGTGTTAGATCACTAGAAGTATAAAGTAAATTGATATAATATCATATAAAACAATACAATTTAATAGATATACAGTTATATACTATAATAATACAATACAATATAATATAATATAATATAATATAATATACAATTAAAATTAAATGTAATAATATAAAATGTTGACTTTTTCACTAGACACTTGGATTGTAACCATATGTATACAAGCCAAGAGTGTGTGTGTGTGTGTGTGTGTGTGTGTGTGTGTGTGTGTGTGTGTGTGTGTGTGTGTGTGTGTGTGTGTGTGTGTGTGTGTGTGTGTGTGTGTGTGTGTGTGTGTGTGTGTGTGTGTGTGTGTGTGTGTGTGTGTGTCTGTGTCTGTGTCTGTGTCTGTGTGTGTGTGTGTGTGTGTGTGTGTGTGTGTGTGTGTGTGTGTGTGTTGGTAAAAAAGGAAGGCCATAACTGTGATGTAAATAGATAAGTAATCTTAGCAGCAGATACGGAGAGGAGATGCCGAACATGAGTTGCGTTGCACAGCCTGACTCACGTTACCTGGCCCAGAATGCATTTGTGTGTGTGTGGGACAGGCAGAAAAGCACGAGTGTGCATTTTGTAGTGCTTCTCTGTGCTGTCAGCATTGACAAGTGCAAAGAGAAGAGGGGAGAGAGAGGAAGAGAGTGAGAGAAAGACAACAGCTGCCCCTCATTCTTGTCCGGGGCCCGTGGGATCTCTCTCAACTCAGATCCAGCAGTGACAGGTGTTCAGAGGGCCTTGGACTGGCAGCCTGAAACACACACACACAACTTTAGCATTCCACACACACCAAATGACATCAGTGAGCAGAATTGAGCCAGGAGGGCTGTAGATTGGCCGCACTCCTTGAGGATGTTGTAAACGCAGTCTCCTCAGATAACTATCACAGTTCTGTCCAGACAGTCTGGTAAAAAGGAAGCTATTGTATTGGGTTTAGGAAATGTTTCTTCAAACATTTACTGGCCTGGGGTTACAGGTGTTTAAATGGGTGGCTGGCTGATTAGCTTTGTGTGTGTGTGTGTGTGTGTGTGTGTGTGTGTGTGTGTGTGTGTGTGTGTGTGTGTGTGTGTGTGTGTGTGTGTGTGTGTGTGTGTGTGTGTGTGTGTGTGTGTCTGTGTGTGTGTGTGTGTGTGTGTGTGTGTGTGTGTGTGTGTGTGTGTGTGTGTGTGTGTGTGTGTGTGTGTGTGTGTGTGTGTGTGTGTTGGTCACAGGGGTCTAAGTGATTTATCAACTCTGGTCTTTGACCAACAGCACAGAAACACTTAAACAGACTCCTGGGAGTTTCTTAAAGCATTTTAGATTACTGGCAGAAGCGTGTCACATACTCAGTGAATATGTGTAAAACGGTCTTCCATACACTGACCTGAGCAAGTATCATTCGTCAAGTATTAAGTTCATACTTAAAATTTCTGCTTAACAAGACATTTTATTTAGAAGCTAGTCAGAAGATATTTCATGTTATATACAGTACAGCAAACTGTAGAGCAATTAAATTTCAGCTACTCAGCACTATATTTACTCCCATTTCTTATCATTTCTTTTTTTAAATGATATAATATAATTTTTATATTATAACAAAAGTTAACAACATTATATTTTAGCTGATATATGCCTAAAAAAATAATGACGACTCATCTTGCACTCAGGGGCATACCTGAATTTTTAACCAATCGTTTTCTAGAATAAGCATGCCTTCTCTTAACCATACTTGCTATGTTCTAGCAAAAGCTTCATGGTTCCCAGCGACTGTATGGCTTAAACTAAAGACTATTGACCAAAAAGAACAAGCCCTTCGATAAGTTCTGCCATAACTTTCTGTTTCAATAGGAAATACATCAGCACAGGCAATAAAACTACAATGAGACTGCAGCATTTAGTGCTAATACCTGTACATAGATTTACACACAGTAACTTTTATCACTTTTTACTGATAAGGACATTGTATAAAATTCTGTTGCTATTGCTTTAAAAAGGGAAATTGACTTTTAACACTTATGACACCAAGTCAGCTGGATATCTGTTTTGTTTTAAAGATTTAAATACCATAATACAACACTGTCTGAGATCCCTGGGAATGAGGGGCGAGCTTTTTATAATGCACTCTTGCTGGTTTTACTCACAGGCACTGCTCCCATTTACAGTTTTAGAGATCCAGGCTTTCTATAGCCAACACCTGCTGGAGTGTCAGTGAGAGAGAGAGAGACAGAGAGAGACAGAGAGAGAGAGAGAGAGAGAGAGAGAGAGAGAGAGAGAGAGAGAGAGAGAGAGAGAGAGAGAGAGAGAGGGGATAGCTGGACATTGCGGTGCCTTTAGGTCTGGGGAAGATATGGGGGGTGAAGTGTCATCCCTCCCTCTCAGCGCACCATGTCCCGAGGTGAACAACTCGACTCGGTTGTCTCATGCTCACGATTGCCTGCCCCCAGCTCACGGGACAGGAAGAGCCGACTGTCCTATGGGAGAAAGTCTGACAGCAATAGGTACAGTTGTATTGATCGTGTTACGTATCTGGGTTACATAGGTGCTTTGACTGGAAGCAACATGGTTGCTGTTAACTTTGTGGTAGTCTGTTAATCGTTTATGGTGCAAATTTTTGGACTGTCCTGTTCAGTGTGTTCAGGCTATTGTGTCCCTCCAGATTTGATAATTATTCTGGGTCTACAGTGTGACATTTTATATTTAGGTGTTTAGTTCCTTTTTTGGAAGTTGTCTGTTCTGCTTTGAAATGAGATGTTTCTCTCTCGGGAGGTAAGTTGAAACTCTTTTTACGGGTTGTTGCACTTCTATCAGTTTAAAACTTTTCTCCAGGTTGGTCATTCTTTCCTTCCTGTCTTTTGCTGTTGAAAGTCATCTAGTATTATTGCATTAGAACTTGTAAAGTACTGCTAGTTAAGAGTTTTTATTTTAATTTTATTTAAAGGTAGGATTGTCAAAAAATATTAACTAAAACATTACATAACATCTGAAACTTGTACTGAATGTACTATATGATAAATGCAATATTTATTAGAATAGACATTGAGTAGTTACAACACAAATGTTACTTCTGCAGTGGTTCTATGTTGTTTCATAAATTTTTACTGTCAATTGGAAAGTTTTGATTTATAATTTATGATTTTGTAATATGTCTTTTGTTTCTCTGGTCGATACGACGTTTGTCTTGACGTCGATTGGCGTGGATGTATTGTAGCAACACAAAAAGTGGTCTCCGTTGCTTATATGACTGAAAACTGCACAATATTTAAGATTATTCATTTGCATCCTTATCATTTTGATGCTTTTACATTTGAGTAGGTAGGCTAATCTTGAGATTTATTGATTCCCATTAGACAAACTATAGTGAATGGTTTTGTCATCCTCACTAAACCTAATTGTTTAGATTCAATTTAAGATTTTCAGAATAGTGACCTTGGCGGATTTGTTTAGTGTTTGATTTCTCAATGTTAAGTATGTCTAAATGGCCAGATTGTCAGACTCACCACTGTCGTACTTTTGTACTGCTTGGCTGAATGCTTTTAGAAGTGAAGGAAAAAGAAAGAAAGAAGGTTGTAGAGCAACTGCCCCAGCTGAGTTCCTATTTGAGCTGGAGGAGAAACGATGGGCCTCATTAATCATGTGGACATGATCACATTCTCAAGAGAGAGAGAGTGAATGAGAGAGTGAAAGACAGTGTTAGTGTCTCACTGGAGCTGTCTTTGGTTACAATGCTTGTTAACCTGCTGTCTTGCCTCCTTCTTTTACTGTCTTCCTCTCGTTTTTTTAGTCTGGTGAAGTCTTTGTTGCTCCTCAGGGTTTTACCTGAGGTAGTCTCGCCAGCTAAGCCAGCTCCTTGTCACGCACTCGCTGTAAAGACATTCATGGTGGTCATAATGATCTCTTTCTGAGCCAACACTCCCACCTTCTCACTTTGGGGAACTTTTGGAAGAATGGAATATAATTTTTTTTGTGTGTGTGTGTTGTTGCTCTGAATAGATTTAGTTGATATCCAACAAGATATCCAACAAGATAGAGCTGGTTTTACCTCATGTCTAAATTGGCGTGACATGACAATCACAACCAATTTGATATATGATATTTTGAACCAATGAAATTTCACTGTGGCCTTACACTAAAGAAACATATATCAAATGACTGAACACTTGTTGCGTTAAGTTAAGTTCTGGTCTAAATTAGTCATTCATGATCCAAGATGGTGTAGATGTTTGATCAGCTCTATTACCACATGGTATTGACCTTGTAAACCATTCTGATTGGTGGTGGTAAACCACTTTGGACCAGCAACAAACCATAATGACAACCTTTTGCTGATATGAGCTGTTGTTTTCCAGCATGGCAGATGGTGATAGCAACTAGGTGCAATGTATTCATTCATCCAAACCTTGGCAAGGGTCTTCTCTGTCCTTATAGAGATCAGTTTATGTGTTTTGCTCTCAAAGACTGTAGCCTATTTATTCATTAAAAATAGTAAAAACAGTAATATTTTGAAATATTATTATAATGTAAATTGACTGTGTTCTATGTTGATATATTTTAAAAATGTAATTTTTGTAATTTCTGTGATGGTAAAGCTAAATTTTCAGATTTGTCTTCATTGTTACATAATCCTTCAGAATTCATTCTAATTTGCTTGATATGGTGTTCAAGAAACATTTATTATTATTACTATCACAGTTGAAAACAGTTGTGCTGCTTAATATTTTTGGGACAAACCGTGGTACCGTTTTTTCTTGAAACCATTTTTTCAAGATTATTTGATGAAGAGACAGTTCAAAAGAACAAGTAAAAGTACATGTAAAGTGGAAAAGTCTTTACTGTCACTTTCGATCAATCTAATAAATTCTTCCTAAATAAAACTATTAACTTCCTCTATTCAAAATCAGGATCAGAAAGAGATTTATTGCCAAGGAATTTACCTTGGTATTAAAGCTTTCAGTTAAAATCTTACTTAACCCAAACTTTTGAACGGTGTATATATATGCATTATTTACACTGTTAAAGTGTTCCTGGAAGAGGTATGTGTTTGTGTGAGAGAGTGAGTGTGAAGTTTTTGTTTGTTGTTGTTTTTGTGACTGGACCTACAGGAATATCATCTCTGTCATGTGGGATTACTTTCTTTGAGTTATATGTTGTTATGGAAGTCATTCTCAATGGATCAGTGATTCAGCCCTACGAAGAATAAAGCTCTTACTGTATTCACACACACACACATAGTTTAAGGGACAGGTTTATAAAGAGCGTGATTTGGCTTTTAACTTTAGATCTACAGCATGCAATGGCTAGAACAGTTGGACGGTTGGAGGAAGTACGCATACTTGTGGTCGGAGACGAGTGACATGTCATGTGAATCTGAATAGGCGCACACAGAGGCCATGTTGTTTGTGTTTGCACGTGAGCGCCCAGCCCTGATTGTGGCTTGCTAAGTGCCCGCCCTTACTGCGTTAGAGAGAAAGATGCCACAGTTTGAAAAAAAAAAAATCAATCCAATCATTAACCTCATTCCTTTCTCTCTCTCCCTCCCTCTTTTTCTCTCCCGTTTCTCTCTGGTTCTCTCCCACTACCTCTTTACAGTCTCACCGCACGATATACAAGTCCACCAGGTCACAGTGGAATAGCAGCCCCTCAGAAGAAAAAC